>CM021109.1:465679453-466251982 GCA_007115665.2 Sequoiadendron giganteum
GGAATTAGGGTTTAAGGGTTGAGGGTTGAGGGTTGAGGGATTTAGAGGGTATAGGGGTCGAGGGATTAGGGGTTAAGGGTTGAGGGTTGAGGGATTAAGAGGGTATGGAGGTTGAGGGATTAGGGTTTAAGGGTTGAGGGTTGAGGGTTGAGGGTTGAGGGTTGAGGGTTGAGGGATTAAGAGGGTATAGGGGTTGAGGGATTAGGGTTGAAGGGTTGAGGATTGAGGGATGAAGAGGGTATGGGGGTTGAGGGATTAGGGTTGAAGGGTTGAGGGTTGAGGGGTTGAGGGATTAAGAGGGTATGAGGGTTGAGGGATTAGGGTTTAAGGGTTAAGGGTTGCAAGTTAAGTGTTGAGGGTTGAGGGATTAAGAGGGTATAGGGTTTAAAGGTTGAGGGTTGGAAAGGTATAGGGGTTGAGGGATTAGGTATCACTTATATCGCAATCCCTCTCTGTCAGGCCTCACTTACCTCCCACCCTACTTTCTTAGGTCTCTCCTTCCCACCCCCCCTCTCCCACTTTGAATCCCTCTCCTTCTCTCAAGTGTCTCCCTCCTAACCTCTCTCTCTTAGGTTTCTCCCTCCCACGCCATCTCCCTACCCCCCTCTCTCTCTCACACACTCCCTCTCTCTCTCTCACTCCCTCTATCTCTCTCCCACTTTGTGTCTCTCCCTCTCTCTGAAGTCTCTCCTTTTAAGAGGAACATATTTGGCGAGCGCCAAATGGGTTTTACCTTGAAACGGTAAAAATAAGGGTTGACCCCGTGATTCAGGCCCACATTCTCCTGTATTTGTCTAGTTCAACGCTTTATTTGAGTCAAAAATGCCTTTTTTTTGTAGTTGACTTCATATTGTACCAATCTATGCTTGATCCATCACCTTTTTACCACCAATCTGCATGGTAGACAACGTAGAAGAAGACATTTTGAAGTTTCTACATCATTTTACATTATCTAAGGTAATATATTCATTTTGGTAAATTGAAATGTTTGTATTTAGTATATTTGTATTTCCTTAATGATTTTATTAATCATAGCAATTGGACTTAGAATTCAACATTGAATTACATGGGATTTGCATAAAAAAGTTCAATTTTTATGAGTTTGAAGAACAAAAAAATAAAAACATGACATTTACTTAACATAAATTTACTTATGAATTCTATTTGCATTGCTTACAGTAGTCCATTTCCAGCATGGCTAGTGGAATTCACTGTATTTCATTCTTTTTTCAACTAATTTGGAAAACTTTTATTTTCATCTAATTTGGAAAACCTAATAGATTTCATCAATGTTAATGCAAGTGTCCATTAATTTTTTTGTTCCATAAAAAATTCAGCTTCATCCCATGTGCTTAAATAAATTCAAGCGAGTTGACATAGTTGAGAATGCTTATTGTCTTTCTAAGTTACCTCATTGCCAAATAAATAGTGAATAATGATAAGATATAGATCACAAACCCTTCTTTGAATCCATATTCTTCATGACTTTGTTGACAATCAAAAATTCGGTTTTGAGAAAAATAAACACAAGAGTCTCTAGTTTTCATTTAGGTGGCATCAATTTATACCCTAGGTTTATGATTCTCATTGATTTGTTGTATTGAATGGTTTCCACCCCTCTCTGCATCAATATTTTTATAAAATGCATTACTTACTTTTGTTCTATGTGTATTTGTGAACATGTAGCATTCAAGGTCATGCCGAGGAAATGACTGTGCCGAGGAACTGACTGAAGCCTCTAACACCAGAAGAATGTGTAGTTAAAAATGCAAGGAGAAGAGAATCAAAAAATGTAGCTTGTGAAGCAAAGGAATTGTAGCCCATGCAACCACAAATTCCCATGCAATCTAAGAGAGATGTCAAATTGGAAAAACAAAGGGCATGAATGAGGAAATTTTGTGGAAGGACAGGAATGGATACAGAAGTTGGGGCACATCATCAACCATAGGTGAAGCTCAATTCACATCTCCAATTGAAAACACGTTGACAACAACATGTGGTTTTCCAAGTACATTGGAAATCACATCTCCAATTGAAGACACACCATCAAAAACATTGCATTTTGAAATTACATCAACAAACACATCTCTATTTGAAGGAACTCCACAAATGACATCTCAAGTTGGAGGTACAACATCGTTTACATGTCAATCTCAAGGTATGTCATCAATTGCACCTCCAATTGAAGGTACACGATCTATCCCCGATGTTGTTGACCTTCCCAATATTGACACAAATTTACATTTGAGAACTCCTCCTAGAGTTTTGAATAGAAAACCTATTTTTTTGATTGATATTGATTCCAATGTTTTGAAATGGATGCCTAATAAGATTCCAAAACATACATGTCAAAGATATGCTTAAAGGATATGGAGTTTGTTTTTTGCGAAGCTAAGCGAGGGTGGAAGATGCCAACTATTTGTTGAAATGATGAGGCAACTCAAATTTAGGCCTACCATGAAGGCTCTTGGGCTAAGAGTTTTGAATGACTTAAAGGAAAATTCCATTATAAATAACTTGATGAGTGCATACGAGAGCATAGGTTCCACCTCACGCACGAAGGATAGTTGTGCCACATGACGTGTGATGACAACAACACTGTTAAGCAGTCAAACAAGGAACAAGGTGAACCTTACAAAGGCAAGTAATTCTTTGAAAATAAGTAGATCATCTCTAATGAGAGCCAAAGGAAGGCATGAAAGAGTGGAGGATCCAAATAGCAATGAGTTATGTGCATTTTCGGGTAGAGTGCCACGGAAAGACACAAGAATTGCTCAAGGCTTGAGATCTTTAATTCTGAATTATTGGAAGGATAACACAAGGACCTCTCCTAATCAAAGAGATGTTGTAAGAAGGAGAATTGGTAGTAAAAACCGTGAGCCACATCCAATGCATTATTTGGATACCACTCAAACCCAATTTTTTGTTGATTTTGTACAGAAGTTTCCTGAAATTAAAATATGTCAAAGGTATTTTGAAATGCTAAAGCCCTTTTATGTCAAAATAAATCACACAACACTACTTGTTGTTGTAGGGTTCATATTGAGTTTTCTAACCATTATGATTTTTATTGACGTATATGTGTAGATATGCATACTGACAATGTTTTGCAGGAATGTAACATAATGCTTCCACCTAAATCGTCAAGGAAATTTTTTTCTTCCATTTTATGTGAAAGAGAGGATGGTCAATTTTTTTACAAAAAATCATGTTTGGATGGCACATGTGATCATTGTGGTGGCATGCAACATTTGCCAATTTTCTAACACATGGCTAGTACACACACAATTGGAGATAACATTATTGAATTTGGCAAATATAAGACAGTGGAATATAGTCTAAAAGATGGGAAAGAAGCAAAGAAGTGTGAATTGGTCAGTGATAAGATTCCAGTGTATCAGTTTATGGGCATTTTTCGTGATCAGGTGGTTTATGATTATGCAATGCATACACACATAGCACAATGGTTGGACTCACAATTCAAGTTATGCAAGGACACATTTCCACTTCGTCATATCATTTCAGTTGTCGAATTCGCTAAGAAATACACAGTACAACCACATAATGAGGTGCAATCACAGTACTACAACTTTGTGCAGGTTGCTATATTTGTACATATAGCATTCATTCATGCAAATGATAGTACTGAGGAAAATAGGAAAGTATTGAGGGAGTATCACTTTTACATCAATGATGATCACACACATTCTACAGAGTTTGTTCAAGGTTGCTTTCATATGTTCTATTCTAATTTGGCTAGCAGGGGCATATCATTTAGTCAACATATCATATGGTCAGATAATTGTACATCACAATTCAAGAACGCCAGAATGTTTTACTAGTTGAGCAGGATGCATAGGATTAGTGGTGTTCAACATACGTGGAACATCTCAGAGGTCGGGCATGGAAAGGGGGAGCATGATGGAGTAGGTGCATGTATCAAAAGAGCCCTAGCACGAGAAGAGTTAAAGTACACAAACAGTGTAAAGTTGATAGATGCAAGATCAATTGTCCAATGGTGCAATGGTTCAATGGGTCTAGGTAGTGAAGGTAATTTTTTAGTTCATAATTTTTTTCATTTAGTAGATGATACTAACATTAAAAAATATGAGGATTGTTGTACACTAATAGGATCGAGCGAGCTACACTCTTTTAGAAGCTCCAATGCAGGTACATGGACTATCCATACAAGGAAGATGGCATGCTTTTGTTATGCATGTACACTTCAATCATGGAATGATTGCGAGTCAACAGAGTGGGTTGACGAATGGTCTGTAAGAATTCTAACCCCACTTGACACTTATCAGCTCCCGACAGCTATACAAATCACAAAGATGCAATCATCCATCGACTTTGATCATGTATCAGACCTACTAGAACCAGGTAATATATCTTACTTACAAGTTTTATTATGTTGCTCAGTAAATAAATCTAACAAGATGAACATATCAGTGCAAGGCACATTTATGCGGTGATTGTAGATGAAGACAATGAAGAGGGTACAAATTATTACCTGTGCCGTTGTATCGAGGCCAAAAAGAAATTGGAGTCCCCAGTTATAGACAAAGAAAACATAGAATATCCTACAAATTCAGTGGTTGTTACTGGAACATGGCTTCAAAGGTATCCAGTTAAGAATGTTGCAGTTTGGTTGTTTGAGGACTTCGAAACACATTGGAAAATTCTTCACTATTCGAACCTTGTCGTTGCCACCAACGTTCATTTGATCAAATATAAGGGTAGACCAGCGAACAAGAACTTGTGGAAAGTGCGTGAGTCTGACTACGAGGCAATACTCGACACAATAAAGACTAGAGCAGACCCAGATGGTTCCTTGGATTGATTTGTAAGTATGCACATTCAATTTGTAAAGCCATGTTATTGATCACTCTTTTGGACCAACACCTTGCAATAAGGCTTTTTCACCATTACTGTTTGATGTCATATGCATTTACGATTGTCATTGATCCTTTTCTGATTGTGACTGTAGGTAATACTGAAGTTTTTCAAAGTATATAAGAAAAGAACAACATCGGTTGCTGGTGCAAGTGTTCAGTGGTATGAGAAACATCGGTTGCTAGTGCATTTTCTGGTTGTCAATCTTCTCTTTCTTTTCCATCTCCTAGATTTATCAGATTCTTATATGCTACATGTTTTATGTTAAGCCTCTTAGTGATATATTTGAAATTTATACGTAGGGTCATCGAGAGATGATAAAGTAGCGAAGGGGCACATCACCATTGTAGGACCTTCAATCGACCTCCTTATCTAGCATGCATGAAGGTGATAGTAGGTCTCGTCAGTTGTATGACTGACATTATTTAGTTATTGCTCTTTAATGATTTTTATGTGAGTCTATGTCTAAGATTGAGAGGCTTTTGCAAGTTTTTTGTGGACCAAATTCCTATGATACTACACAACCACAGAGAGGCTTCTACCCATGTGTTTCGTAGGGAGCAGGGGATGTACATGTTTTGAACCATTTTGGAATGCAAATAGTTGGGCCAGCTGAGGTGGAATGGAAAAACGAAACTGGGCAACAAATCCTTTTGTCCTTTTCTCAAGTACACTATATTTCATGATATGTGCTGGAAATGGGAGGATTATTTCCCTGCATGTATTGCTACAAATATTGACAAATGGGAAGATTTTCAAGATGTTCTTCCATCACTATTGTAATATTTTTCATTGACTTAGTGTATTTTTTGATATATTAAAATCATGAGAAATTAATACATGCAAATGTGTATATTCCTTAATATATGCCTCAATTAAATGTGTATATTACATTTTAAATTAGTTTTAATGCTTCATGGTTTACATTTAAAGAGTTAATTGAAGACTCCACATTCATAAGGACCTATTGTTGCATACACAACCATAGCTCTTGGAGTCTTGAGACACTAACTGACATAGACTTGACAGTCATAGGACATTGACTGTGGTGAGTGAATTTGATTATCAAGCACTTTATAATCATACACTCACTGTACTTAACAACTAATCACTACTCATTTCTAATTTGTCCTTTTCATTTGCACATTGCCATGTACAACGACCCTTCACAGTTCCCTTATGTTCATACATTCATGATGCTTGTCTTAATAAATAACCTTACTTTAAATCTATTGTCCTTTGATGAAATGATGACTGCCTTCATACCTCACTTCCCTTGACACTGTCAATTGACTGTACATTTGTTTGTTTCCTATCCAATTCCAGCTCTCCTAAATTGGATCTTTTCAATACCCTCATAATAAGGAAGTGATTGACCTCAAAGAAAGGATATCAAAAAAGGGCATCATATTCATTACCACTTATAGAAACTACATCATTTACTGCTGCACCCTCCTTGCTAAATGATGACCAAGGTTTATTAATCCTTGGCTCTAGTTTTATTCCTTGAAAGTGCAGAAGACTAGCAAGAAACACCCGATTATCTAGCCCAAAAGCCACAAAATAAAATATTATATTCATCTAAAGAATGTCTAACCTCATTCACAAAACCTTCTTATGGACTTTCAAATACCCTAACCAACTGTTAGCAGTGATCTTCCTTGAAATCCTAAATGGTCCCTCTATCTAAACATCTAGGGTTTCTTCAATCTGCGTTATCTCTTGATGATTTGATATGTTGTTGCTATCTTTTTCCAATTAAATGTCATATGCCATCACTTCACTCCTATGAGAATTGACATTAAATTCTTTGTAGTCTTCCATTTGAAAGCTTGTAGCACATTTGACTGCCATGAAAGCTCGAAAAACTGGTAGAAGAGACCTAAAAGGTAACAAAACCCTAACGTCTCAACTTAGTCTTTATTAAATTCAATCATAACAAAACAACCTAGTCATGCATGTGAATTTGACACATTCAAGGCATTAGAGACTAACCTCTTACAAATTTTAAAATAAAAGGTTGTTTTGACCCTAAAGGATTGAACATAGACTAACAATTGTAATTGTTTGGATCTACCAATTCATCCCCCCTCTTAGTTGATTGTGTGCCCTTCACCCTTGGCCTTTCCATTATTATCATAACTTTGAAGAAAAATATCAAAAACTACTCCAAGTGCCTAACAATGATATTTCCTCACATTCATCATCCTATATTGATCCATCCACTTTAGCCTCATCATCCACCTCACATAAATCCTTTCCAAATATCAAGGTCCAAATACGAGACAAGACAAGGGTTGTAGAGACTATGGTCTTAAAGGGTATTTTTATGTAGGAAAAATACCATATTCTCCTAAGACATATGGAAAAGCATAAAACATAGAAAAAATCCTCTTCTATCATCAAATTTGAACCCATGGTTTTCTCCAAGTGGGGAGAGCTAAACAAAGAGGTTATAGAGGAAGACATCTCCAAATTGTTGTACCAATATGAGAAAGAGAAGTCAACCCTACCAATAGATCAATGTGGTAAGAGTTTCCAAGTCATTAAGAACATGAGGGATTCACATGACATGGTAGCCTTGGTCTACATCAGCAAGGAATAAGATAACCTGTTTTTCTAGAGAAATGACAAAAATATCAAGGGCTTGGGTATGGTTCATTATACGTTACTCCTAACATCGAGAGTACCCCTAAAATCATATTGCTTAGGGTTGAAAAGGTAGGGGCAGCGTATTCCTCAGAAAAATCAATGCAACCTAGGTCATCTCTAACATACCTTAGGGTATGACATTCAACAAAACAACTACTATGGTTCAACTGACCCGATCCCTTAAGGGTGCAAAGTGCAAAAGGGCAACAATATTTGATAGGGTATTACTCATAAACCATGGTGATTATAGAATCTCTGTCTAAACCTACGAGATCATGTTGGACCCCTCTACAATTACCTCTCTCAATTATTGCTATCTCAAAGACATTTTCCGGTGGTGACGAATTTTCACTCGGGGAAAGAGTTGTCAAATGCAAGTAGTTGAAAGTTGCAAAGTGGTTCAACTTTCGTTCTGCAGCTTGTGTGACCAAACAAACTATTCCAACACATCTAGGTGGGTATGTTTATGCTAGGCATGGTCCTCTTTCACACCCAAATACGCGGAATCGCTCTGAGCTACGTTCAATCAGATCAATCCATTAAGGGTCCAAAGTGCAAAATGGCTGTGAAATTTAGCATGCTATTACTCAAACACTGTGATACTTAGTAACTTCTCATTTGATCCTACAAGATCATGTTGGGCCCCTCTACAATAACCTCTCTCGGTTATTGCTATCTCAGAGGCATTTTCTTGTACTGGCAAATTTTCACTCGGAGAAAGAGTTGTCAAATGCAAGTAGTTGAAAGTTGCAAAGTGGTGCAACTTTCGTTATGCACCTCGTCTGACCAAATAGATTGTTCCAACGCATCCAGGTGGGTACGTTTATGCTAGGCACGGTCCTCTTTCAGACCCAAACACGCAGAATCACTCTGAGCTATGTTCAACCAGATCGATCCCTTAAGGGTCCAAAGTGCAAAATGGTTGCGAAATTCAGCATGCTATTACTCGGACACCGTGATGCTTAGAAAATTCTTGTCTAATCATACAAGATCATGTTGGGCCCATCTACAATAACCTCACTCGGTTTTTGCGTGCTGGCAAATTTTCACTCGAAGAAAAAGTTGTCAAATGCAAGTAGTTGAAAGTTGCAAAGTGTTGCAACTTTCGTTCTGCAGATCGTGTGACCAAACGAACTATTCCAACGCGTCTGAGTGGGTAATTTTATGTTAGGCATGGTCCTCTTTCACACCCAAACACACAGAATCACTCTGAGCTACGTTCAACTGGATCAATCCCTTAAGGGTCCAAAGTGCAAAATGGCTGCAAATTTCAACATGCTATTACTCGAACATCATGATTCTTAGAAACTTCTCGTCTAATCCTATGGGATCATGTTGGTCCCCTCTACAATAACCTCTCTCATTTTTTGCTATCTTGGAGGGATTTTCCTGTGCTAGCGAATTTTCACTCGGGGAAAAAGTTGTCAAATGAAAGTAGTTGAAAGTTGTAAAGTGGTGCAACTTTTGTTTTACAGCTCGTGTGACCAAACAAACTGTTCCAATGCATTCGAATAGGTATGTTTACGCTAGGCATGGTCCTCTTTCGCACCCAAATACGTGGAATCGCTTCGAGCTACGTTCAACCGGATCGATCCCTTAAGGGTCCAAAGTGCAAAATGGCTGTGAACCTCAACATGCTATTACTCAGACATCGTGATGCTTAGAAACTTCTTGTTTGATCCTATGGGATCACGTTGGGCCCCTCTACAATAACCTCTCTCGGTTTTCACTATCTTGGAGGCATTTTCCTGTGCTAGTGAATTTTCACTCAGGGAAAAAGTTGTCAAATGCAAGTAGTTGAAAGTTGCAAAGTGGTGCAACTTTCGTTTTGTAGCTCGTGTGACCAAAAAAACTATTCCAATGCATCCGAATAGGTATGTTTATGCTAGGCATGGTCCTCTTTCACACCCAAATACACGGAATCGCTCCGAGCTACGTTCAACCGGATCGATCCCTTAAGGGTCCAAAGTGCAAAATGGCTGCGAACCTCAACATGCTATTACTCGGACATCGTGATGCTTAGAAACTTCTCGTCTGATCGGAAAAAAACTAAAAAATCGGCAAAAAATGCTTTTAAAACCTGCAAAAAAATGCAAATAAAATCATGTTGATTTTCATGCGAAAAAAAACAATGAGACCATAGCTTGTTGCTTACTATTATGCTTTGATAGAAATTTTCCAAGCATCCATAGCTTGTTCGAAAGCACCTGTTTTAAGCTTTTAGCTATAGCAGCAAGGCAGTGAACTGTTTGATAAAATTTCTTTGGTAGACATGTATGAAAAATGTCGTAGCATAGACAAGGCAGTGAATTTTTTGAAAAAATGCCTCAAAGAAATGCCCTCTCATGGTGATGGAATGCCATGACAATCCATATCCATAGGAATTCATCGTGGCATTCCATCACCATGAGACCACATTTCTTCGAGGCATTTTTTCAAGCAGTTCACTGCCTTGTCTATGCTATTGCTTACTATTATGCTTCAATAGATTTTTTCCAAGCATCCATAGCTTGTTCGAAAGCACTTGTTTTAGGATTTTAGCCATAACAGCAAGGCAGTGAACTATTTGACAAAATGCTCTGGTAGGCATGTATGAAAAATGTGGTAGCATAGACAAGGCAGTGAATTGTTTGAAAAAATGCCTAAAAGAAATGCGGTCTGATGGTTATTATTTTCATTGCATTCCATCACCATGAGACCGCATTTATTTGAGGCATTTTTTCAAACAGTTCACTGCCTTGTCTATGGCTTGCCATGGCCTTCCATCACTAGGAAACCACATTTCTTTGAGGCATTTTTTCAAATAATTCACTGCCTTGTCTATGCTATTGCTTACTATTATGCTTTGACAATTTTTTTCCAAGCATTCATAGCTTGTTCGAAAGCACCTATTTTAGGCTTTTAGCCATAGCAACAAGGTAGTGAACTGTTTGATGAAATGCTCTAGTAGATATGTATGAAAAATGTCATACCATAGACAAGGCAGTGAACTGTTTGAAAATATACCTCAAAGAAATGTGTTCTCATGGTGATGGAATGCCATGACAATCCATCACCATAGGCATTCATCATGGCGTTCCATCACCATGAGACCACATTTATTTGAGGCATATTTTCAAACAATTCATTGCCTTGTCTATGGCTTGTCATGGCATTCCATCACCATGAGACCACTTTTCTTTGAGGCATTTTTTCAAAAAGTTCAATGGCTTGTCTATGCTATTGCTTACTATTATGCTTTGATAGATTTTTTCCAAGCATCCATAGCTTGTTTGAAAGCATCTGTTTTAGGCTTTTAGCCATAACAAGAAGGCAACGAACTATTTGATAAAATGCTTTGGTAGACATATATGAAAAATGTCATAGCATAGACAAGGGAATGAACTATTTGAAAAAATGCCTCAAAGAAATGTGGTCTCATGGAATGCCATAACAAGCTAAAGCAATTGGCAACTGCTCCTAGTTATTAGTTATGCAATGTGAAGTAATTGCATAACCGCTTAGGTTGACTTTGTAAAAAGCTATATTGTAATTGAAATTTTGTCATCTATCAGCATCTAGTTATTCATTATGCAATGTGAAGTGATGCTTTGAGTTTGAAAGATGTGCAATGCATGAATATGAACTACAAAAATCTATTTTCTACATTTCATTAGTTAAACTCTTTATTTTATTTGCTCTCTATATCTCTATGCTATGGAAATGTCTTTCGATTTCAAAAAAGATAGGTTTTATCTCTTGTTATACAATTTTTTACATTTTTTTTTTATCTCTTGTTATAAAAAGGATCAAATATACAATGTTAAAGAAGAGTGAAAACACAACTAAATTTATCATTTCAAAGCAATTTTTTTGATGCATTTTTTCAAACAGTTCAATGGCTTGTCTATGCTATTGCTTACTATTATGCTTTTGATATATTTTTTTGAAGCATCCATAGCTTGTTCAAAATCACTTGTTTTAGGCTTTTAGCCATAACAACAAGGCATTGAACTGTTTGAGAAGATGCTTTGGTAGACATGTATGAAAAATGTGGTAACATAGACAAGGCAAGGAACTATTTGAAAAAATATCTCAAAGAAATTTGGTCTCATATAATTCCATGATAAGAAAATGCAATTGGCAACTGCTCCTAGTTATTAGTTATGCAATGTGAGGAAATTGCATAACTGCTTAGGTTGACTTTGTTCAAACTATATTGTAATTAAATTTTTGGCATCTATCAACATCTACTTATTAGTTATGCAAAGTGAAGTAATGCTTTGACTTTGAAAGATGTGCAATGCAATGTAATCAACAACATGAATATAAACTACATAAATCCATTTTTTACAATTCATTAGTTAGAATATTTATTGTATTTGCTCTCTATATTTCTATATGCTATGGAAATACCTTGCAATTTTTTTAAAAAGCCTTAATAGGTCAGTTAGGTGGTATTTGCAAAATCAAGTTGTGAATGAATGGTAATTAAGAGCAAAATTGGCAAATTGCCATCTTAGAAGTCTAACAAAGGGTGGTTATGGTGGTTGATCGACTCAAGGGGTAGTTGGAAGGTGGTATCAAGATATATTGCTGTAATACCCCAAGTTGAGGGTTGATTTTGTTCAGTCTCTAATAAGAAAATATACTTTTGAAAACGTTGATCACTGGTATTCTTCGTTTTCCTGAATTTTCTTTGCCTTGCACAGGCCCATACAATTCTATCATGACTTGAGGCTTTGGATACTTGATTTCATATGTGTTTACGCTCTTTGCATCTATTCTGAAGGTTTAAATCCACTGTTGGTGTGTGTGGGAACAAACTTGGTTACTGCTCTGTTTTCTGTGTTAGGGGTTTTGAGGGCAACGCCATGACACATTAGCCAATCCACCTACTATTCTGACCCTGTTGCTCGGTGGATTGGCCTGTACCATGATTATTTTTGTGTATGAATACTTTGGAGGCCGAGAGAATGAATAAAATCAGCGGGGTGTGAAGTTCTAATGATGTTCAGGGGTGTTTCCACCATAAAAGTAAGGAACTCAAGTAGTGAATCTAATAAATACTGAAAGGAATGGGATTGTGAGTGTCTTTTAAGTTATGGAAATGGTATTGTGGGGTGTTTGGACCTTTGGAAGGATTGGGGGAGGTATGGAGTTATGAGTTTCTTTAAAACCCTTGTTTTTGTGAAGGTTTAGGATGGTTTGTGGGTAGAGGAATAGAACAAGTTCTTGGGGCTCTTAAAATGGGAGAATCCTAAGTTTGGTGAGCATCCCTAAGACTGTTTCAAGTTTCCTTGGTTTGGAGGTGAGTTTGTGAGGGGGTTCCTTTGGAAATTAGGCCTAATTGTGAAGCCTAAAGTGAGGGAGGTGTATTGAAAGTTCATGTTGGTCCAAAAGAGTTACTATTGGTTTTGGTATATGTTGTGTAACCTTGAAAAGGGTATCTTAATCCACCTTTAAATGGTCAGGTGTTTTGGAAAGGTTGGGAGAAATTAGGCTTGGACCGGGTTTTGAGTTTGGTGCAGGAGCACCTACACCACATCATCAATTTTTTTTATTTGAATACATCAATAGGGAAATGTTAGTGTCTTTAGGTTTATTTTTTATAATAAGCTTTGAGAGATCAATCATAATTCAAATAAAGGGTGTTTTGTGTCTTAGAAGTCAATTAGAAATCATATAAGTTGCAAAATGTTGACAAACAAACTTTAACACAAACAAATGTAATTAAGGGACCAATTAATCCCAAGGTTGGTTATGGGCATTGGGGAGAAGATGGTTGTTGTAAAATTATTTAAAAATCCTTACCAAGGCTCGAATGAAAGAGTGGAAGAATTTTTGTAATAATTTTACACAATAAACACCACAATTTTGAGCAAATTTCTAGAAAAATATTGTTTTCTTGATATTTTTGAGTGTTGTACGGGAACATACAGGTTCTTCATGGTCTAAGAATTTCAGATGATGTGTCTATATGTTTTCTAATTCATTTTTTTTTTATTTGGTGTCTTAACTCTTTGTTTGTAGAGAGAACCGACACAAATAGTGACTGTCCTAGTGTTGCTGAATCAAGGGTTTGAGGGGAAATTTATGATGTAACAATCAATCCACCTGATGTTTGCTACTGTATCTCAGTGGATTGATTGAAAAAATGTTATAATAAGTGTGTCAACTATTTTGGAATAAGGAGTCATAATTATGTGGCATTTTTGTGACTGTTCTAAGACTGAACATGGGTTTTCCAACATGGAAGTGAGGAACCAAAGAGAGGTTTGTAAGAATTAATGCATGTAAGGGTTATGTGAGGGTCTGATGAGTCTGTGCAGAAGTATTTTGAGGTGTTTGGGGCTTTGGAAGTGTTGAGAGAGGTCTGGAGTTGTATGTTTCTTTAAAACCCTTGATTTTGTGAAGGTTTAGGAGGGTTTCTTGGGTTTTGTGAGTTAGGCTCTGTAGACACAAAATAATGACAAAATTTGTGGTTTGGTACCATGACCTAAGATTTTCCAAGGCATTTGGGTAGATACCTAAAGTTGGAAGGGTGTCCCTTTGGAAAAAAAGGGTTAATTGTGAAGCCAAAATTGAAGTAGGTGTGCTGAAAGTCTATGTCGGTCCAAAAGAGTGACCACTGATTCTTTGGTATGTTGTGTAGCCTTGAAAAGGGTATCTCAATCCATCTTTTAATTGTCTAGTGTTTTGGAAAGGTTAGAAGAAATCTGGCTAAAACTGAGTTTTGAGTACTACAAGAATAACCAGTCACAAATGTGAGTTTTGGAAACCTTGATGAATCTGACTTAGGGATTGTTCTCAATTGATTCAATTGTCATTGTATGAATGTTGATGGTCTTTTTAGGGCCTTGGTGGAGTCTTTTTGTTCATTTGCAAGGTTGAGGAATTGAGACCCTTGAGGGTGGGTTGATGCTTATTAGGCTGAATCATTATGAAGAAGAGTTCTTGATTGAGAATTGACATTTCCCTTGTTGTGAGTCTTCTCCACCTTGGATTTGCATCAGAGTGATACAAGGGTGGATTTTTGGGTAAGGTGTTGAATGAAGAGTTTGGTTTGATGGGGCTTTGAGGTTGTATTAATCTTGTTAGGAGCCCCTTGAAGGCAAATTGTAAGACTGATTGGGTTTGAGCCTCCTTGCCTTTGCATCGATGAGACACAAGTAATTGAAGCATTCCATAGGATACAAACCACCACAAATGGAGCTTATTTATACAATACGCTTTAGATGGGGCTTATTGAGCATTCGACAGTAATTAATTAAGCATTAGATGTAAACAAAATCCATGCCTACAACATTCAAGCATACAACTTGCACGATACGCATGATAACATCATTCAAGAATGACAGTAGAAAAATAAGAGTTTCTTTAAACAAAAATCCGAAAGGCTATACAATGATATATATTGATAAAAGTATATAAATATATCCAAAAAAACCATATAGGCTTAGTACAAAGGAGCCATTTGGACATAAAATATCACGTATATATATCAATAGTACAAAACATATGTTCCAAAATGCCACATAGGCATACAAAAAACAACACTAATACATAGTCATTTCCCTCTAGGGGAAGGAAATAGATCCTGTACTGCCTTCAAAATTCGGCTGGATGGAGTAACTATTGCTTGTCTTGTCTTTCAAACACGCTCGCTACTCCTCCTCTCTTCACTCTGGATCTTCAACTGATACAATTAAAAGTAAAGATGTTAACACATAGAAATTGAATTATGGAATGGCATATAACAAAATATAATCACTTACCGGATACGTATAATCATCATGCACATTTAAAGCATCACCATGTCCATGATTTGGAGTGACAACCACCTATAGCAACCATGCAGATAGAAATTAAACTACATAAAATTATCACGAAAATTTTCTATAATAGACCATAAAAGAGAAAATATAATGTCAAATCGACTAATCTATTCCATACCTCTCTCAATGGATCAGAACTGGCTATTGCTGTAGCAACTCCATGGTCCATCATGCCACCAACATCACCAGGGCTATCTCTTGTCAAAAGCTACAAATGAAACAATATCTCAGGTATCATGTTGATATAGGAGAACATAATGTGACACGATCAAGGAATACTTGAATGCAATGTTTGTATTTCTCATCAATTTTTTAGATTTGTATATACACAAAATTATTAAAACTAGCTAACATAGATTTACAACCCTATTAATGAATAAAGGCTACATGAGTGTACGTTGTTTGAGGATATGAATCGCGAGGTGTGGAGGAAGAAGGTGCACCAAGAAATTGTTTGAAATCTGAAGCATGTTATGAGACAAACATTCAAATATAACATTCAACTGTTCAAATGCAATAATAATATCTTTAATACTAGTTGCATACCTGTGGACTCATCGTCGAGAATGTATAAGGGTCTGTAGGAATAGAGCATCCCTCATGAACAGTGCGACCCTGAAATTTCATCATATCAAAATTGTACTAATTTAGTTATTCTTAAATTTCAAAATATATTTTAATAAACAACATAAAAATAACTTGCTAAATTTTACCTATGTCAATGCCGAATATATCATTCAAAATATCATCTGTGAAAGCCATCGCCTCTGCAATTGACGTAGGCTATGTAGCTACATCACGAGCACCTTGATAATCGTACGTGCAAACAACACCACAAGCACCACAATGGTGGGGTGGAGCTCGGGGCCTACACATCTCCTCCACACCAGGCTCTACTAGAGGAATCACACACTGTAAAATGGTCTGGGCGAGTGAGCCAATTGACTTCATCGTGTCCACCTCTACACTGTCCTTAACAATGGAAGTAACAATGACATGCTCTACCATGGGTCAGCCCAAGACTCTCGGTGCCAACTGTGGATTATGTCGTGCAATAGTTCTATCGTGTGTGGAGCCCCCACCTCTACCCTGAAAGTCTAAGATGTCAAAATAGTTTGGCATTTTATTGAGGACAAACTCACAATAGAGTTTCCTCAAAAATTATTGTGGCACCTCATGGTTATTGCATGGTGGTTGGTCAAATACCATCCACCACCGCTCCCAAAATTTGTTTTTAATTAAATCATGGTGGCACCAATGGATGGGGAACCTCCTGCATGCATGGGACAAAGGATCATTGGTTTTTGGGTCTTTAAATAGGGCACACAACTCGACTTTGCTAAGTTTTAGTTTTTTGACATCTGCATATGACAAACCATTAGCATAAAATTACCTCATCTCATCTCTCTTAGTTGACCAAAAATTCATTTGCTCGCTCATTTCTCCTACATGAGTTAAAATTGACTTCAATGATTCAACAATCCCTCTCCTATAAGGGTGGGTTTCAACATGCTCGGTTAATCTTGCAATTAGTTGTTGAATGTCTCTTTTATTGTTTTCAATTTGATTTTGAATATTTTCTTGTGTTTCCTTGAGGATGCCTATTAATTGATGGAGGGGTTTCAGTTTGTTCTTGTATAGGAGGCTCTTGATGAGGGGGTGATTGTGAATTCTCAATGTTTTGAGGTGGAGATTCATTCCCTGAGAATTAGAACAAAGTTTTATTATAAAAATCTATTTAAAGTTGCATTCCAAATCAAATTAGAAATAAATAGAATAAAAATACACACCTCTTTGCAATCTTCAACCTCTCCGATGTGTTTGCGGCATTCTCATGGAAAATGGAAAGCTAAGGATGCAAACAATGGAAGAGATTTGGCGAGTGTGAGTTGCAGACCTGAAATCTTCCTTCTCAAACTGCGGGTTGAAGACAAAATGAGGGTTCCAAACCTGACTTTTGCATTTTATGTCTAAAAAGACATTTGGCACGTGCCAAATGAATTTTTAGTCATTTGGTGTGCGCCAAAGGCCTTATTTCGGGGTTTTTTTGATCGTTTTTTCAATTTGGCACCTAAATTGTGTCACAGATTGGTGCACTTACCCTTTTGGCTATTAATTTCAATTACCAATTCCCTAAATTCTGTGATTCTGATCTAAGTCAAACCAAATTTTAAGCTGATATAGAAGGAAAGAGGGAGTTGCAGTTAAAGTATAGTTGTAGTGAAGAGTGCATGCAAAAACATCAAAGTAAGAGAAGGGTTTGAGGGTGGTGAAGTTGAAATTGAGCTGAATTTTCAAGATTAGAACATTGAGCAAAGGTAAAGATATTCACCAATGGGAGGTGGTGTTATTAGGAGAGATTCATCGACACACAAGCATATATTAGAAGATGCAATGGTATTTCTTATCTTCACAAGAGTTGGTTGGCTGGATTAATTTCTAAAGCTGACATAATTTGATAATAACATAACAAGGAGATTTTTAGCCACATTGGAGCACGATGAAGCAATGGTAAAAGGGTTTTCATTACATGCATCTGAAGTAGCAATAACACACATATCTAGTTTGCCTAGGACTGGAGTAGAGTTTCCAGCTCAACCAGATGTAGTAGCTGCAAGAGAAGAATTATGTGAGTGAGGAGAAAATTTGGATTCATTGTCCCAAGGTAAAAAAAGACTTTCTCTTCCATGGATTTGGGCCAACTGTGCTTCCTATGTTATTAGATACCTTACTTGCGATCGTAGATAAAATATTCAATATGCTATACATTTCAAATTACTTAGTCATCTTCACCATAATAGACTAGTAAATGTGCCCAATTTCCTCTACAATATGCTATAAAGGATGGCATTTGAATACCAGAGGAAACAAAATGATACGAATATATCACATCATTGTTTAATAGCCCTATTAGCAAAAAGGAGCTTGAGAATCCAGTATCCCCAGATCTCCTGGGAAGACTTTGTGAGTTTTCAAGATATTAATAGTCTACTTGAGAGACCTAAAGTACCTAAAACCCTAGAGCCACAAGCTGAACCTACAAGAGGAAGTTCTCCTGTCTCACCTATGGCTTCACCTATCCATAGCCAAGGTGATCCTGAGGTGCACAATGTGCCAAAGTCTAGGTCACTAGTAGTAGAAGAAATCCTAGCTTCCTCCAAACCACCTAAATTCAAGAAAATAAGAGGTAGTACATCTACAACATCCACACCTTCTAAAAAATAGAAGAAAAAGAAGGATATTTAGAAGGAAAAACCTACCCCGAGGCGGTCAGGCCGCCTAAAAATGTAAGGTGTTATGAGGGGAGTGTGAAAAAACCTGAAGAAGAGACATAGGGTAAGGGACGACATGAAGAGGATGTGATGTTGGTTGAAATAGACTTAGAAACAAAAGGAAAAACCTTTGGAAATGTGCATACACCTACAAAGAGGAAGAGGTATGTATCCACCACTTCTGATTTAGACTCAAAAGATGCATTTATTTCTAAGAAAACAAAAATGAAAAACCCTAGATAGCCCTACTCATGAAGACTATGATTGTACAGGGGTGGTAATGAACACCTTTTAGAAATAAAGGAATTTTTTATAGAAGATAGAAATGTCAGAAAGGAGCTTCATGAAGCTCTAGATAGAATTAAACAATTGGAGGAACTAGTGTAGGGTTATGAGAAGAGAGACAAAAAAAGGGAGAGAAAAATACAAGAATTGGAGGAGAAGTTGCAAACATATGGGCATGGTGTAAAGCTATACTTGTTGGCACAATTGGCCATGACCAAAACAAAGGATGGAGAAATTGTAATAGCAAATCAGAAACCTCCTACCATAAAAACCCCAATTCACCACACAACTTTGTCTCTTGATTATCAACTATGGAATGTTACTAATGAATTCTCACAGGAGAAAGAAAAGTGGAGAAAGGAAAAAAAACCTTTAATTACAGAGCATACTAAAGTGTTGGAGGGGAAGGACACTGAATTGAGTAAAATAGTAGTCACAATGGAAGAAATAGCAGATAAGGCTGCCCAAATTATTAGGTGCAGACCTCCAGCTAGGACATACACCTTGTTTCTCCAAGAAAAATTTCCTAAGTTTTCAATTTAGTAGGTTGACCAACAACAAACCAATTTCTATGAGCCACAAGTTTGAATTTCTCCATATTTTTGCTTATGCTACCCTTGATGAGCAAGACCAACTATGTGAGTACTATCTGCAAAATTATGTGATTTCAGAGGATGCATAATGGAATTCCTTAATGTTTGTAGAGGCTTTGCAGGTAAGAGCTTTAGCATCCTATTTTAGAAATGAACAATTTAGAGGTGAACAAATGGAGGAATATGTAGAAAGAGAAAAGTCAGTTGCACTTCTAGTGAGGAAAGAGTCCAAAGATCTCGATGATATAATAGATGAGTGGTTATGAATCCTGAAAAACAAGGGTGCAGGAAGAAAAAATATGAAGGTAAGGATACATGACTATGATAGAATGAAAACACTGGTAGTTGAGTTAGTTCAAAATTGTTATAAATATGTACAAGAAAGGTGGAACAGTGACTCCAGAGTTGCAAAGGAAACAACCTCATTCAATGTGCTTCATATCTATGATTGAAAGAGTGAAAAGGTATATGAATATTTTTGTTCATCAATAAACTAAATGGATACCACTCACCTTCCTATCACCTACGCTCCTTTATCCAGTCCCACATTGGACATGAGAGGGGATGAAGGAATGTGAGGAGGCTAAGAAAACCAAAATGAAGAGACTTGTAGTTTACAGAGGGTTCTACTTGAAGTAGATCAAAGGAGTAGATACTATCATGGAACTCAGGGAGATTACACCACATTTAAATATGAACCCCTAGTACATTTTGCTTGAGGGAAAGAAAAACTATTTTTGGGGGGAGTGATGAGTCTATTTAATAGTCCATTTCTTAATGTTTTTATGCATGCTTTCAGACATTATCACACAATGGAATTTCAAACATATTCCTATGCTATGCTATCTTTTTATGTTTATTATACAACCTTGGACCTAAACTATAGTAATGGAAATATAGTTATGATATAGTAGCATTGCATTATTTATATGTGGATATGTATGAAATATGGTTGGAATTATGTGTTTAATCATGGTAATTACCTTTGTGTATATGTTTTGTGGATTAACCTCTTGCAACCCAAGCATACACTATAGCCCACAACAATAGAAAGTTGTAGCCCGCAACAAAAGGAGGTCTTAAATAGCGAAATAGGGGAAGTGCTAGAATAAGATGAGTGCAATAACTACTGTGTGGAGGCACTTGATAAAGTTAGTCATGCATCATAATGATAGTCAACAAGGCACTGAAGAAGAATTCTTCTATTGATAGGATTTTGGATAATTGATTATGTGTTCCATAGGAAAATCTATTTTGTAGATTTTTAATTCTATTTGAACTCTTGTTTCTTTTCAGATGTAGTTTGAATAATTCAATCTTAATTACATACTCTAATATCTAGGGAGTTGTAGTTAATGATTTCAGTTAAGAGTTGTGTTTAGAATAAACTCTCTCGTGCGTGTATATACATGGTGGTTGAGTCTTTAGATAGTTAGTTTATTAATCTCATACTAGTGGATTTTGTTATCATTTACTTCTTAGTTTTCAGTTGTAATTTATAGACATGTTGATTGTTCATAAATGGTTTTGTTGAATACAATCTTTGGGCAACATTTTATGCGATCTTTTGGAATATGTCATAAATTTCAGTTCAAGTTGATATGGTTACATAGAATTTGAAGATTTAGATTTGGTTTTAGTCAAGTGAAGACAACCACTTGAGCAGGCCACTCAAGGTAATTTTTCTTCATTACATCTATAGTTGTTTTACTTTTGTTTAGCAGTAGCAGTTATTTTTGTTAGTCATTACTTAATAAATTACATGTAAGTTAAATTAGATTCTCGTATGGTGATTATCAATAATGATTGTTCATGTGCATGAATGCATTCAATTAACTTGTAGTACTTCTCAGAGGATAGATTAAGTTCAATTACTAGTTTTGAATAGCTTTGAGTTAGTTTCAGTAATTCTCTGTTAACAATAATTTAGCTACAAATTATGCTGTAGGCATATGTAGCCATTAGCCCGAGTTTACTTCTTTCACTGTTATATGTTTTTGTGTTTTTTCAACAAGTATAATACCTTCAATAGAATAGCCTAGGTAACCTCAGGTCTTTTAAGGTACATATAGTGCAGTACCATCAGAAGTTTACAAATCTCGATTGACAATTTAATGAAGTCTTTACAATGTTGAGTGGACTGTTCAACTAGTCATTCCTCTAAATTTTGTAGGTTTCTACCAAGTTTACAAGACACTAGTTTAGACTCTACGAGTGTGACCTTGTCAATGGAAGTATGGCCTTCTCAGTCTATGTTGTGTCTCCTTGGTGGTGATATTGGGATTGATATCTCCTAAGTGTGTGAATTTTCTTGGCATAAGATGCTCCCCTTTGTGGTAATACTATGGATAGTATTCCCTAATGTGTGATATTTTTATTCCTTGACTTGTCCTCTCTTAGTGGTGATGTCATGTGTGACATTTCCTAAGTTGTGACCCTTCATGTATTGAGAAATTCCCCTTTATCATTTTATAAATCACCTTTTATGGTGGTGTTGTTTATAACATCCCTCGAGGTTTCTAGCCTTGTCTTATGCACCTTCTTAGGCGAGTTTATACACTTTCATAGGTGAGTTTTTCATTTTTGCATCATGCTAGGTGAGTTTTTCATTTATGCGCCTTTGTAGGTGAGTTTTTTTGGCACCTTCATAGGCGAGTTTATGCACCCTTGAGGTGAGGTTTTGGCAAGATAGTTCATGGATTCAACATAATGGATTTGTTGGGTTGTGAAATTGAGCACCCCTTTAACATGGTCATCGAGCATAACACACCTTGCTTGATAGTAGAGCTATGCATTTCATGGGTGTCTAACATAATGCAACTTGCTAGCCTTGTGGAACCTATCACTTTAACATGGCTACCAAGCATAACACACCTTTCTTGATAGTAGAGCCATGTATTTAATGAGTGTCTAGCATAACACAGCTTGCTAGCCTTATGAAACTCATCATATTGCATGGACACCTAGCATACCACAACTTGCTAGATAGTAGATCTGTGTGGCTCATGAGTGATTTGGAATAACACAACTTGCTAGTTCTCATATGAGAATTCCTTTAACTAACATTTATTTGATGGATGACATTTGGTATTTGAGACAATTTAAGATTGAGGTCTCTTTACCTTACCGACTTGAATCTTTTAGTACTAATGTTGTGATTTGTGTGTTTTCTTCATGTTCATGTCGTGTTTACATCATGATTGTATTCATTTCATTTCCATTTATTAAATGTGTTATGTTAGTCATGTTTTTTCATCGTGTATGCTTTGTGTTTTTAGACATGTATATTTATGTATGTTGTTTGGTTGCATTACATACATGTGTGTTCCTTTTTTAATTATGTTGTATTGCAATGGGATCTTGGATCATAGGGTCTTGTGCACTCCCCCTTGATCCTTAGTCATCCTATCTCTTCAATATTTTTACATTCAAACCCCTCTTGACACATATTTTTCTACTTTAGTGTGAGTCTGAGAATAAGTTCATACTCTCACTAAAGTGGGGGCTAAATGTAGCATCGTAAATTGTCACCCTTGGCAATTTCACACCATTTTTTTCTCCCTTTTAAGTTATTGGACCTAATTAATCACTTAATTCATAAATTATGCATTCCACGACTTATTTTTAAACATTCTCGAATAATTTGTAAGAATAAAACAAACGCTCTCATTTGATAATTTTCCCCCGACTCCTTAAGTTTCAAAAAATGGTCTGGGACATTAGCGCCTAGGGTGCCTAAGTCCCTCTATTTTGGCTCCAAATTCAAATATGTCATTTTTGACATTTTATTATTTGAAATTCAAATATCTAAAGTAGGCTTTCATGATTTAATTTTTGGGAAATTAGAATAATAGTGTATAAATAGCTAGCTATTGCATCATTTGAACATTAAGAGGAAGAATTGAGAATCAAGAATAAGAATTATTATCAAGAGCATTATCTAGCAAGTCAAGAGCAACCATTAAAGGATTTATTGTAGCAATTCAAGATCCAAACGTCATATCAAAATGTATGTGAGTGTGTTCATGTATATGTTTTTATAATGTTTGTCAAGGCTAATCTTTGTAGGTGTCCAAGCAATTCAAACTATTCAAACAAATCAAGCAAACGAGATCAAGACCTTGATGAGATGCGTATGAATTCAGTCCTTCAAGGAAGCCATTAAAGGGAGGTGAATTGCAACACTTTGTGGATTCATCATTCCTTCCTATCATTTGTACATTTATCATTAACATTGCCATTATGGAAGTGGAAACACTAACATGGGGTTTGACTAAGGCAAGCCCCTAAATGGCACAACCTTTCTTATCTCCTTGAATGTGCAGTTTTTAGGTATGAAGAAGATTGAAGATCAATTATTTGTTGTTGCAATTGAAACCCTACACCTTGCAAACTCATGAAAACTAAGCTACATAATTATTATATAGTGATCTGGTACTGTGACAAGTGGGAAATGAATGCTCTAATCTGGCACTCGAGGACTATGAAAACAAATCTAAGTTTTCTCTACAAGGATAGTGGTTCCTTGGGTGCCTATGTCCTCCATTTTGGCCTCAAATTCATATCACAAGTGCACAATGTCCTGCTCAGTCTATTTTTGTCTTTGATTTCTTAGATCTGTTGTATTTGCAGCATAATAGTAATTTACATCATTAGGCTAGTTAAATAATTGCATTTCATCCTTAGGAAATTTATAGATTTGGTTAAGCGTTGGTTGAATCACCTTTCGGGTTGTAAGTCAATCATATATCTTGTCCAAATCCATCAAACCCCTGCCACATTCAAATCTTTAATGAAACATTTAGGAAAAGTGCCCAAACCCTAGGGTCAAATCCTAGGGATTCACTTATTCTATGTCTCAATGCATATATGTACTAACTAAATATGTTGTTTAAGGAAATAACAATGCAATTATGGTTGGAACATAAACTTGTGTTAAAATTTATTCCCCCTTTCCTTCCTTATCACTTCTTTTCTATGTGAAATTAATTATTGTGTTTTAGAGTAAGCAATCCATTTAATTGATAATGTGGTCCTAGGAATATCTTATATGTCAATTGTAGAGATTTTTCATGTCAATTTAATCATTTTAAACCACTTTTGGAACATGCATAACAAGAAAAATATGTCTTCTTTATGAAGGTTACTATAGGCTTTCCTAAGCCTAGCCCTTCATTTGTCTTTGGGTTTTTGTGCCCTATTTATTGTCTTGATATGCAATAAGATAGAGTTGAATTTTTAGGATGTTTATAAGGATGTAGGAGACCATTTTGCATGCTTTAGGAGTAATTTATAGGTCTCAAGGAAGCCCACTATCTATTTGAGATCCTTCCCTAAGTTATGGGTCACCTATTTTACCAAGTGAGACATTAGAAAATCTAGGAGTAACCTAGACAGGTAGTATGGGTGACTTGGGAGAAATTCTAGGTAGGGTAGTGTAGTTTACACCACTTTCCCTATAACTTCTTACCTATTGTGAATTTTAGAAAATGTGTAAATATTTTTTGGATAATGACTTCATTTTTTTGTTGCATATTAGAAGTTGGAAAATGATATGTTTTGAGAGAGTTATGATCATTTTAATATGTAAATTATATTTTTGTGGCTAAATGCTAAGAATAAATGTTGGGAAGGACTTATTTACCTTGTTAGAAAGGTATCGATGTCCTCTATCATCATATTAAAGGATGAAATTATTTTTTGTGTTCCTATATAGTTATGTAAATGATTTATGAAACATAGGTGTTCCTACCCCAAACCCAGTCATTTGAATTTTGATGTTTTCCCTTAATGGGGAGATAGTATCTCATTTCCTTTTATAATTTTCATTTTTTATATTTTAGGATGGTGGTCCTATACCCTATTTTTGTGGCTAGAGGTAACTCTACCCTTTAGCATGTAGACACCTTGGCTATGATGTTTAGTTTTTTTTACTTGTGTCAATATTCTTAGTGCATTAGTATTGCATACAGTTTTAAGTGTCATTGCATTTCTTCATGGAATATTGAGTGTGTAGGTGTCTAATGTGGCATGTTGACGTCAAATTTATATTACAAAAAAATTGTTTGTCTATTATTTATCTATTAATATCTTGGGTGAAAACTTGGGGCAATCACAATATTATCTACGAGCATAGAGCTCTACTTTGAGGCTAAAGTGATTAGATGTTGGACATAAAAATGTAGAACTAATATTAGATCATAATCCTATATGTAAATCTTGAAATACACATAAAAAATAAACAAGGAGAAAAATCTCACTACAATCAAAAGAAGGCACATATTCAAGGTAAAATCCTCATGACTTGTGAATATTGAGAACTCTTCAAAGTAAACCTCGAGAAAAACTTATAGAAAATAATGAGTAGTACATCTTGTGGGACAAGTGACCCAATAAAATAAAGTATGTTGATCCCCTTACTTCACAAAGCATTTAGTGCATACAAAATATTCAAGCGTAAGAGAGGAAATGTAAGGACTTTGTGATCAAACACATGGTATGATGAAGAGTATAAGGAGTAAAGAACCTTGAGAGAAATTGGGATGGACAAAGAAAATAAGAAGGCTTATGAAAATTGAAAGAAATATGTGAACACAAGAATGAAATAACTATTTTCTCTTGAAAAACACAAGCCAATGTATTTTGGAGGAAACTACAACTAAAGAGAAAACAAATATAATATCATTAATACCCAATGGTTAGACTATGCAAATTTACTCTATGAGAAAGTTCAGGATAAACACACTCTTTGCCTGATCCACCTCCCAATACCTATAATCAACACTAAAATTGAGCTCTTATCTATGAAATATATCACACAAGGCATAAAGAGTCTAGCAAATGGTAAAGTGCAAGATATGTGTGTGTGTGTGTTGTAAGTAAAATATTTTAAATGGGGAATAAAGTTCCTCACACCACACATCAAAGCATTTTCAACAATGTCATCCTAAGAGGATTCAGGTAGCAAGGTGGACGACTAGTATCACTATCCCTCTCTATAAAAATTGAGATATCAATAATTCATAAAACTACCACACAATTATGGTATCTTCTTCTTAGAAAAAAAATAGGAGCATGGTGGAGCACATAATTAGAAGCTGAGCATAAAAAGAGTAAAAATGAACAGAATGATAGGTAGGTTTTAGATCAAAGCACACCACTATTGACCACTACGTAATCCTTAGGTACTTGATTGAAAAACTATGGGACACCTAAAGAGAAGAAACCTTATGTAGCTTTGTTTATTTAAAAAAAACATTTGACACAATTCCTAGATAAATACTGTTGAACAAAATGGTGGAACTTAGAGTTCCATATTAATATAGAGCAAAAATTCATAGGCTTTATGTATAGATCAAGGCCAAAATCAAAATTTGTGGAGGAATGTTAGAATTCTTTGGAAGCAACATTAGTGTCAAATGGTGATGCCTTCTCTCCCTCACTTTGTTTGGGCTATATATTGATAAGCTAAAAGAGTAGATAAACAAAATTGGTGGTGGTTCAACATGCTAGATACGTAATAAAAATACTCATATGCAAATGGTCTCATCTCAATCGCAAAAATAATTTATAGTTTGAGAGAAAATTTGAGGGCTTTAGAGATCTCCTAGGAGGTTGGGATGCAAATGAACACCTCAAAAACCAAAGTCACGATATTTTCATCATGGAGAAAAAAGAAGCAAACTAACTTCCTTTTCAAAAGAAGCTGACTGGAATTAATGGAAGAATACAAGTATATCTAGCTTGATTTCATAATAGGCTTTGTTGGGAGACATGTAGGGAAAAAATAATGCAAGAGGGTGAAATAATTTACACTCACTAAAAATAAGATGTGAGAATGCATAATATCAAACTGGAAAACCAAAAAAATTGTATTTGTCTTGCTTGTCATATCATTAATCTTTTATCGATGTGAAGTTTGGGACTATAATGCATTGAATAAAAAATGGATGTAGATAAAGAGGATCCAAAAGAATTTGATCACAAGTAGCCTCAAAATCAAAACTTTAGTTCAATATGAGATTCAATTAGTTGAAACAAGTACTTTCTTGTTAGAAGCATCAAAGATGGCTCAAACATCAAGTTATCTAAAAAGATACAAAGTATAGAAAACTGTCATTGAATGAGAATGGTGATGGTTGAAGAGCTAAGAAAAAGGAAGAATAAATCAATGGAATAGAATAATAAATGGATGAGTAAATGAGACATTACCATGCATGTAACACCCCACCATGGAACCCAAAGAACAACACACAAAGTAACTAAATAATCGAACAATTTTTTTTAATACATTCGATTACAATATGCGAACAAGTAAACATCTACACATATGTTCTCTGGGTTCCATGGCGAGGCGTTAAAACTCAATATCAGAGCATAAGGTTTTAACACTGGGTACTATGGTTCTTGTGAGCCCATTAGGTTTTCCTAGATGTTAGACTCTGTAGTTTGTGCTTTCCAGTTGTCTTTTGCATCTTGAAACTGAAACTTGTCTTCGGTTTTGTGTAGGACCATGCTTAGACGTCGAGGTAGGGGTCGTGGTCAAGGTCAAGGTGGTGGTCGTATGGCTAATTGCTAGGATACTCCTCCTCAAAGTTCCCATGAGAGTGATCGTGAGGAACAACAGGGTTCTCTAAATAATCAGGAAAGTGGGGGTCAGAATCCAGATCAGTAACGTCCCTTGCTCGAGGAGCTTCTTGAAAATTTTGACCTTGATCAAGTGGGTAACCAGCAGGTGGTTAGGGAAAGAAGAATTTGGATTACCTATAAGGGAAGAAGCAAAACCAGTTCGTGGAATCTTGTTATTAATAAGAGCAAACTTGTAACAACTAAGAAAGTTCATATTCCAACTCTTAGATATAGACTTATTCCTTTCTCTAAGTATAGTGACTAGGAGGAACCTATCACATGCGGTGAAAGTGATTCCTAATCATTTTCGTGTTGAACCTGTCACAAGTAGTGATAGCTGCTTCGTAAACAATTTTTCTTGTTATCGTGTAGCTTTTGGCTAGAGAAGATTTATTTTGGATGCGAGAGATACTATTACCATTAGTAGGCTTCCAAGAGTAAGCCTTATCCTAGGGGGGGAGGATGTAGTGTCCCTCTAGTTGCTACTATTTGTTTCAGTTTGCTTATGTCAGTTGCTAGTTGTTTTAGCTATTTTGGATATTATGCTACCTTATTTCAGTTACGACACACATACTATGTTAGTTTGATACTCTGCTGATGATACATTAGATACATTGTGATCATCTGCATATTATAAAACTAACATAGTATTTGTGTCGTAACTGAAATAAGGTAGCATAATATCCAAAAAACTAAAACAACTAGCAACTGAACATAAACAAACTGAAACAAATAGTAGCAACTGGAGGGACACTACATCCTCCCCCTAGGATAAGGCTTACTCCTGGAAGCCTACAAACGGTAATGGTATAACTCCCGCATCTAGAATAAATCCCCTCTAGCCAAAAGCTACACGATAACAAGATAAATTGTTTACGAAGCAACTATCACTGCCTGTGATAGGTTCAACATGAAAATGATTAGGAATCACTGTCACTGCCTATGATAGGTTCCTCTTGATCACTTTACTCAGAGAAAGGAATGAGTCTATATCTGGGAGTTGGAATACGAACTTTCTTAGTTGTTACAGGTTCACTCTTATTAATCACAAGATTCATCAAACTAGTTTTGCTTCTTCTCTTATAGGTAATCCAAAGTCTTCTTTCCCTAACCACCTGTTGGTTACCCACTTGAACAGGGTCAAAATAGCTAGGAATCTCCTCAAGCAAGGGACATAACTGATCTGAATTTTGACCCCCGCTTTCTTGATTATTCAGAGAACCCTGTTGTTCCTCACGATCACTCTTGTGGGAACTCTAAGGAGGAGTATCTTGGAAATTAGCCATTCGGCCACCACCTCGGCCTCGACAGCGGAACACAAAATGCAGAGTTTAACATCTAGGAAAACCTAATGGGCTCACAAGAACCAGAGTACCCAATGTTAGAACCTCGTGCTCTGATACAAAGCTGCAACACCCCACCATGGAACCCAAAGAATAACACACAAAGTAACTAAATAACCGAACATTTTTTTTTTTAAATACATTCAATTACAAAATGCGAACAAGTAAACATCTACACATACATTCTCAAGGTTCCGTGACAACGCTACTTAAACATACACAAGTAAGAACATCTCAACATTAAACCATAGACATAAAACATAAGGTTAAATCACGCCAATGATGAATAATCCAATTACATAATCATAACGAAGTTAAGTTACATATACAAGTTATATCAAGCGAGATTGTGACAAATCTCGTTACATCATAATAACATCACAATATGGTCTCATATACACATCGAGAATATATACAATATAGATGATGGTCATAACACATATGTCAAACATATCTACATAAAACAACAATCACATCGTGAAAGAGAGTCACAACGTAGCAGGGTACTCATGAGTGAGTAATGTTAAATTCTCTCCTTCACCAAGACTAACATGCAATAATACATTATAAACAACATCAGATACATCATCATAAACACTTTAATACTCTGAAACATCATAAAACCATAACACACATAATGCCAATCATAATGTCGCCACACGAACATAATCTGATGATCACAATGTATCTTATGTATCATCAACAAAGTATAAAACTAACATAATATTTGTGTCGTAACTAAAATAAGTTAGCATAATATCCAAAACAACTAAAACAACTAGCAACTGAACATAAACAAACTGAAACAAATAGTAGCAACTGGAGGGACACTACAATGCAAGAGTGTCCAAACACTAATGAGAAAATAATGTGAGAAAAATTTAGGAGTGTCATATGGACTGAGCAAATTGGTTGGAAGAAAACATATTATATCAAAGAGTTTAACCCTACTTGAGACCATGACAAAAAAGTCTCCATAAAAGTAGAAACTAAGTGGAAGGCAAAAATGTTGATCGCTTAGTTAAAGCCTAGCTCAAATCATCTTAGATGTGAGATCAACATAGACATAACACTTAAAAAGGAGCGAGAAATAAGAACATGCATAAGTAGGAGGTATTTCCACAACGTGCCAAATTGTGATATTGCTATCAGGATTCAACAATGTAGTTTTATGAGTCAAACTCATAAAACCCCATGGTTAAACGCACTTGAGTTGGAGTGGTACTGGGATGGGTGACCTCCTGAGAAGGCCCAATGCTTCACCTCTGTGAGCATCACCTAGATGCAATGAGTGATAAGTTGACCATTCATTATCATGAGAGATGGGTTCTTGTGAACCACTACTTATGAAACATGGGTCAACGGGTTTTACTCGTAAAACTACACGGTTGAATTCTGATAGCAAGAAAATATAATGTCACCATATCATAGAATGAACAAGCTACATCCATATCAAATATGAAAATAACATGAAAAACGAACAACTTAACTAGGGGAGAGGATCTAGTACCCGAGCATGTTCCAATATTTGTTATGGCATTTGTTGATTTAATGCCCAATAATTTTAACAATATTGGACCAATAGTTGTGACTTTAAAGTAGTTAGTGTTATGATGACTACCCATAATTGAATGAAATGTATTCCTTAGATCTAAATAACAACAAATCATGTGATGTGACATCAACGCACCAATAAAACATGACTTAGTGCACAACTATGAATCTCTTTTTCTTTGGGCTTTTCTGGACACCTTGACAAAAAGCATGATGTGACATAATATTTGATGATGTGACCTTGAAACTTTAGTTATAAACATAGGACTTATCAAATAAGCTGTTGTAAAAAATTGAAAGTGATTTAAAATTTCCACATTAAATTTTGAAAAGTGTGAAATTAAGATGCATAATTAACGATCCTCACCGTATGTTTTAAAAAGACAAGACTAAACAAAATCAGAAAAAAAGGGACTAATTTCGACAGCCCATGTATAACAAATAATGGCGTACATGCAATCCGAGCTCTATGGAATACTACAGTCCAAATGGATTATAGTCCAGCTGGATTGAATCTGAACTTACCACATCTGGAAATTGCGCAACTTTAGTGACCATACTATAAATTGACTCAAGTTCCTCATGCCGCGAATGGCCAATGCCCAACCAAGCTTTCAAATCGCAGTCCCCATCCACCGTCATTCCATTTCCCAATAATAATCTTGCCTGGATTCGAGCTGTCGCTGTATCAAATCCGAAACCCGTCAACATCACTGACAACTGGAGAGTGACAGAGAGGATCCAGCTCACAGGCAGGAAAAGAAAGCGACAGCCCAAATCCAAAAACAAGAATTCTCTTAGATTGTTGGCGCAGCAAAGTTTCCTCGCTTTCGGTACCAACACCAGCACTACCATGACTATGACCAGCCTACAAGCGGTCCGCAGTGCTTCACAGCTCACGTCTCCACACACGAATCGTACTTAGAGATCGAATACGCAACAACGGCACCGATACGTGGCAGGCATCCCCCCGTGCAACTCTCCAGAATCCAATGTTTAAAGCTGGAGCGCCTCGAGTTCGATGGGGGCTTAAACGGATTTGATCTCGCGACTAGCGCGAATTTACAGAGTAACTGCGAAAAATGACGGGTGAATGGTTTGTGAATTGGTAAGAAATTGACTGGTTTTCATGGATCCGTGTCCGTTTGTGAAGGTTTTGGTGGGCGGGCTTGCCCTGAGAATTCCCGCGGTTTCGAAGCCTACCCGCGCGGGCGTTCATCCTTGGGGAATACCTTGCTTCTGTGAAATGAAATTGGATAAGTTTTCTGTTCAGAAGACTGTTGTACCGCTTGTTACTGTGGATTCTCCCGCCCCAGATGTGCATAATGTGGCGGCGAGCTTTCAGTTGGAGCAGGCTGAGGTGATTAAGCTTTCCCAGGGGTCGTGCCTCGGGGGTTCGAAACCGCGACTTGAGATTGCAATTTATACGGGCCGCCAGGGTTCCACCTGTGGGATTGGTCTGGGGAAGATGCTGGGGAAATTCTCGGTGGCCTTGGAGCTCGGTGGGTGTCTTGAGAAGGTGGTTGTTTTTCATAGTGGTTGGGTTTCTATTGGCAAGGGGAGGGATTCGAAACCGGGAACTCAGCTACATTTGAATGTAAGAGCAGAGCCTGACCCCAGGTTTGTTTTTCAATTTGATGGTGAGCCTGAGTGCAGCCCACAGGTTTTCCAGATTCAAGATAATATTCGTCAACCCATTTTCAGCTGCAAGTTTAGCCGCGAGAGGAATTCTAGATCACGGTTAGTTTTGTTTGAATCCTTTTTTTTGGTGCTTTTGGGTTCTTGCAATTGTCCTGATTGTAATTGGACTTGTCTTGCTTGCAAGCATTTTTTATATTTTACAGTGATAAACACTTTTATGAGCAATTTCTTTATATTATCTCCTTGGTTTTGGACCACACTTCGGATATGATTTGAATTTTCTCTAAAACCTGTGGAGGTGATAATAGCTATTAGCAGCTTCCAGGCTCCAGCTACTCTGTAAAATTTGCCAAAACTAAGAAAATTGCAGCAAAATATAAACAGAAGAAAATATTCAATAGAATTACTATATTTTATTCAACAAATGATGGTTTTCAAAGAAGCATAACAAATACAATATATGGTTTTAAAGAAGTATAACATATTTTTTTTATAATTATGGATCTAAACAATCCAAACTGACTTATTTGTTATCTATTCACCCTTCAAACTAATGACAGTGCACTAGCACAAGTAGATATTGGATGTGCAGTTTATCTCGAATGCACTAGCATATCTAGATATTAGATGTGCAGTTATCTCCAACAAAATTTTCCCAGAGCTTACATGCACCCTTGTCCATTTTTGAACCCTTGTAAACATCAGAAGTAATCCCAGTAACGTTTGAATCTGATTCAACGTTGTGACACTCCCTCCACTGTACTGCTAGATTGTGGACATAGATAGTTTACATGTTGCATTGAATACCTTCCTGAGGCTCTACAGATTATCAAGTGCTTATCTATATTATAAAGAGATTATTGCAATTTTTACCTCTGTATTATCTAAAGTGGGTATTATGGATGTTATCCTTTCACAGATTGTATTGCTGAGACACCTTTTTGTAATTGCAATACAGAGATTATTATCTTCTGTTTATCTGTGTTTATGTCATCTCAAGTGGGTATTGTGGATGATATCCTTTTATTGATTTGCCAAGAGTGCATTTCCATAATTATATTATAGATTAATATAGAGATATTATTGTTGGCATGAGTTTTCTATAATTTTTGTAGTATAATATTAAGATTGTTTTAACTATGAATGAAAAAATAGACAATAAATCTAGAAAAAATCTTCATATCTTAATATTATAGAGATATGTTCTATTTTTAGTTGTAGTGGGCGTAATGGAGGTTGTCTTTTTGTAGTGGCATGTTAAGAGTTCTTTTCTATAATTATATTTTGGAGATTATTATTTTTTTTTAATCATCTGAAGTGGGTCTTATGGACATCATCCTTGTACAGATTGTTATGTTAGGAGCCTAGGAGCATTTTTCTAGAGTGATAATACAGAGATTATGTCGTTTTCTTTGCTTTTTTTGTGTAACTGGAAATGAGTGTTACTAAAATGGCATGTAGGATCTCATGGCGACGCATGGTTTAGATGAATGCCATTTGTGGTGCATTGAGATACTGATCAGTGATTTTTATATGCCCACAGGCAACTCCAATTCGACCACGGTAACAGAAGTTGGCTCAGTTCTTTTGGTAGCAGTAGGGAGAGGGATAGAAAGGAGCGAAAGGGGTGGTTGATAATGATACATGACCTTTCTGGCTATCCTGTTGCAGCTGCATCAATGATAACCCCCTTTGTTCCTTCATCTGGAACAGATAAAGTAAGCCGCTCCAATCCCGGTGCTTGGCTTATTCTTAAACCAGGAAATATGGACGACAGTTGGAGACCATGGGGTCGATTGGAAGCTTGGAGGGAACGTGGCAGCAACGAAGGTTTGGGCTGCAGATTTGAGCTCTTGGCAGAGGGTGGTGGTCTGGTGGGAGCGAACAATGGAATTTTGCTTTCAGAATCAGTGATTAGTTCTCAAAGGGGAGGGAAGTTTCTGATTGACATGAGTACTAGCAAGTTAGGGACTTCTTCAGGTAATTCCCCTGTTCCAAGCCCTCAGAGCAGTGGAGATTTTAGTTATAATCCCTGGCCCTTCCCTGCAAGTGCTTTCAGAGGCTTCGTGATGAGTTCTACCGTACAAGGAGAACAACAGTGCAGCAAGCCTGTAGTTCAAATAGCTAGGAGATATGTTACTTGCATGCAAGATGCTGCACTGTTTGTGGCTTTGGCAGCCGCAGTTGATCTGAGCATGGATGCATGCCAGCTATTTTCAAGGAAGTTGAGAAAGGAACTCTGTCAACAAGATACGGTCTTTTATGGTTATTAGACATTGTCGAAAGAAACAAGTAGAAATCCTCATTTGGGCTTGTTATGAGATAATCAGAAAGCCATGTTTGTTACATTTGGAGTTCTGGGATTTGACCAGAAAAATCATATCGTTTGTTTGTCTGCCCTGCAGTTTACCATATCTGTGACTGTTTGATGAAACCATGCATGGTCTGCTGCGCTGCTGCCCTTCAACATTTATTAATCAGTGATATCTAGTCCAGATCACCAGAGGACTTGTATACAGATAAATGTTTCTCGAATGCCTGGTCTTGAGGATCTGGATAAAGAATTTGAAGCCATGTCTGCAAAGCTTGCTCCCCATACACTTCATCTCGTGACTGTACTTTAGAGAAGACTTGTCTATATCATATTACAGACTTATCTACTTCCATTTGTAGATGATCCAGGGTTATTAAATTCTACAACTGGAGCATGAAATTGAAAGCCAAAACAAATAAAAATAAAAATAAAAATAAAATTACATAATGAGAAACTTTCAGACTTTCAATAAGCTGGGATTATTGGTTAGAAAATTTTGAAAATCCTACATTTCAACTTTTGAAATTCAGTTTGTAAATGAATTGTCCACTCTGAAGCACGAGGTAAACACTCAAGATGTCAGAGGCAGCTGACAGGAAATTTGAGAATCTTACATATTCTTAGCCATTGTCATAAGAATGTTCTTTAGTGTACTGCTTTTTATATATTGTGTTCAACATGCCAGCTGTTTATAGTTTGACATGTGTTTAATATACAAGGATGAGCACAACTACCTACTCATCGTTCAAACATAAAATACAAAAGTGAATAAGCATAGTAGAGGTTGTTTTGATTAGAGGTAAAAAACGAAAAAGCGCAAACCTTTTACACAAAAAAACAGCTGAAGCGAAAGATAAAGTCAACTAAAGCATAACAGCTCACCCATAGCAAGACTACAACAAAAAGTCAGCAAAAAAAGTAGGACCCCACTCAGCAGCATTACATATTTTTTAGAATATCTGCAGCATAGTAGAGGTTGTTGATACCATGAATTGTAATAATTTAAATAAATTAGACAATTCAAATCTACTCTCTCAAAAATATTATACTGTGAATTTATCAAAATTTGATTTTTTTTTATAAACTTTTATAAATTTATCAATTTTAGTAATAAATAAAGAACTATTTAAATGATGGATGGGATATTCTTATGGACAATTCAAATTTGACATATGAGGTAAATTGGATGAGTGGGATCCACCAACTCTTACTATTCTTGTTCTTATTGTTTAAAGGTGGTTTGTAATTGTGTTTTTGTGTTCTATATTAAGCTTGGCCGTTGAACTTTCCATGACTTTTTCCACCCATTTTAAAAAAAAAAAAATATATGTAACACTATTTTATAAATAACAATATAGATACTATTCATTAAAAAAATAGTAATAATTGTTTGATGATGATATTTAAAAAAAAAATCGTATCCTTAAAATGTGAACTAATCTTGGAAGGTTCTCACAACCTTTGACCTTGTCAACTTTGTGTGTGCAATATCCTTATTATTAGTAATATTCAATAAATGTATATTTATCATCTATATAATTGTGGTTTTGAGGTGGTCTCTTGCACTAGAGTTAGTTTAATTAAAAATATAAATTAATGATAAGTGAAATTATAAATAATTAGGTAAATTAATATTTAGTTTATCATAGACAAAATACAATTAATTAATTTTTAAAGGTGATATATTGTTGTTTTATTTTTTTTATTAGCTAATAGACTACATATAACCACTCAACAATACCCCACTCCAATCCAATAGTGGTTTGAACCTTAGTGGCAAGAACAACACCACCCTTACAACATCACACCATCACACCATACAATATTAAAAGCATTTTTACTATATTTATTTACTAAGTTATATATTTAGTAGAACTTTAAAAATTAATTGTAATACAAATTATATATGAATAGAACAAAAAAAAACTAAATAATTTAAAAATAAATATATGAAAAAAATTACAATCCTTTATTAAAAAAAAATATTTCCACTATAAAATTACCTAAAATATCAAGTTTCTTTATAATATAGATTCATATTTTTATAAGATTTTCAAGACTATTTTTTGAAAATATATTTTAATATTGTACAATTATTATAAAATTAAATATATTAAAAAACTTAACTAAATAAGAGTATTTTTGAAAACCATTAAGTTTAACAATAAAATATTTTGAGATAAACATGAGAACGCATTTAAGTTGTACGATTGATATGGTTCTGCTGGTGGCATTGGGTCGCTGCAGGATGCTTTGGGTGTGGACGAGCCTGTCCCCTCTTCCCCCTCTGGTTTGTTCTGCGGGAGCTTGGATGGTGTTGACGATGCCTTCAGGGTTGTTAATGACGTTGGTTTTCCTTCTGGGCTCCCATTGAGTGCTGTCGGCAGTGTTCCGGCTTCTTTTGTTGTGGAGGTGTGTGGTGCGAAGGTGCATACTGTTCCTTTTGCGAGGGGCTCTCGTCCTTCCCCTGCCTCTATGCTTGGGTTGGGTCCTGTTGGTGGTTTTGTTGCCTCTAGTCCTCCTGCTGCTGGAGTTTTTTCGGGGAAGGCAAAATCCTTTTCTGATGCTGCCAGGGTATTTGCTAGGCCTCCCCTGAGGTCCATTCCTTGTGCTTGGGACTCCCCGGTGGTGGTGTGTGGTCCCGAGATAGTTGAAAAAGAAAAGTTTTATCTAAATACAGGTGTGGTTTGTAGATTCAATGGGCTATGGCCTTCCCTCCCGGACCTCCATGACTGGGTGGAGGCTTCTTGGAAGCCTTTGGTTGCTAGGGAAATCGAGCTCTACCCTAGCGCCAGGGGCTTCTTTATTGCTACCTTTGGCTCCCCTCGTGAGCGAAGTTGTGTTCTTGACATAGGTTGGATGTGGGACATTCATTCTTTGTCCATCAGGCCTTGGACTCATTCGTTCAACCCCCTTACGGAGCCTTTGAACACCAGGCCTATTTGGGTTTGTTTGCCTAACCTTCCCCTTCAGTTCTGGGAGGAATCGTGCTTCGAGGCCATTGGCAATACCATTGGTCGCTTCTTATTGGTGGATTCTACTACTAGGGAGTTTGGGCACACCACGGTTGCTCGGATGTTAGTCGATTTGGACATCTCCAAACCTCTCCATGGGAATGTTGTTTTGCTGGTGGAGGATAGACCTTGGAAGCAACTCTTAGACTATGAGGGTCTCCCCTTTCGGTGTAGGAGGTGCTTTTTGGTGGGTCACTTGGCTTCTGCTTGCCCTCAGGCACGCCGCAAGGGCGTTGCGACTTGGTGGAAAGATGCTCTTCTGGATCACCTCACAGTGGGTACTTCTTCTTCGGAGGTTGCTGCTCCTCTTCCGAACCCCTCTTCTTTGGTTCCTCCGCTGGACTATTCTGTTGGCACTGTTATGCCTGACTTAGCTCATTTTGTCGCTGCTTCGTTGGATCATTCCGTTGACTCTGTTCTGCCTGACCTTGCATCTGCTGTCGCTGCTCTGTCAGACCCTGTCCACCCTTTGTTGTGTCCATTTGTTGTTGATTCTTTCTCGGTTGCCTTGTTGCCAGCTCCCTCGCTGTTGGGTGCTCCTGTGGTGGCTAAGGTGGAGTTGATACCCTCATCGTTCTCTTTTGTTTTTGCATGTGAGCCTCCTTGGTCGGTTGTTCTTCGGAAGAAAAAATTTGTTTCTGCTTCTCGGTCTCGAGCCCGTGGAGCCTGCTCTGATCCCCCTGGGTCTAGGGTTGCTTAGTTTCTTGTTTCAGCTGTCTGTCAGTTGTTTCTAGTTGTGCCTATAGTTCAAGTTTTGTTTGAACTATGTTTTCCTTTGGCCTTTTCGGCCCGTTGTGAAGGGTTCGGCGCCCTGTAAATGCTACTTAATTTTTCAAAAATAATAAAATATTTTTATATGAGAAATACTTAAATTATTTTTAAAAATAGAGTTAGAAAATAGAACCATCATAGTAAAGGAAAATAAAAAGTTAAATATAGGGAGGAGTGCCTAAAATTTGCTTGGTGCCATTATTGATTGTATGAAATGGTGGACTCTAAAGTATCATACTTAGCTTTCACATAGAAAGGGGATTTAAAAAATTATAGATTTTTCTAACTAAATATTTGTCACTTAATAACAAAGTTCTCTGAAAATAATTATACTTATTTCTAATACCGTGGTTCACGAAAAGGGGGTTAATAGCCTAATTTTTAAGTTTAAGATTTTATAAAATTTTAAATAATAATATATTTTTTAGAAATTAATAAAAGTGGAATAAGCGTGTAATCAATATTGCATAACATAGTATATTATAATAAACAATAAATTAAGATGTTGATAATTTATTAATTAGAGATTAGTTTTTAGTTAGTTTCAGATAGTTGGAAGTTGAATGGATTCATGAAGCTATCGAATATAATAATGTGAATATAGAAGATGAATGATTGAACTATGGAATTTGAGCTTCTAGTTTTTATGTGTGTCACATTTTCAATATGGTATTAGAACAAGTGTCTTGGACCTCGTGATTACCTTCCATTCAATTGTTTTTGTTTCAAAGCAATACTCACAATGATGATGTAGTGAAAGACTACATGCAACAACAATTGTTGTTTGTTGTCATCTACCATTCTTGCATTTTTGCCAAAAATATTGTAGTGTAGACCACATACAAATTTGTGACATTCTTGATTTATTTGTATATTCTCCTCTCTCCATCTTGTTCACTTTTTTCGTTGTTTTCTACTCCACTTTGTTAGCTATTTTCTTATGTCAAGAGTTAGAAAAATAAATAAATAAATTGTTAAATTTTGTGGGAGGAATAGTTTCCAAAGGAGAGAAGCAAAAGAGCATTTGGTAGTTGTCCACAATAAATAATTTACTCTCTTAAATTTTGCCAAAGGTTTCAATATGAATACTCATTTTGAAAGTTTCAAAGAATACATGTCAAATACATTGAGTGTAATGGTGAATCAAGAAAGTTAATTTGCTATCTCAACCTCGAAGCTTTCCCCTCTCCCCGATGGAATATGGAAAGAGGGCTATGAACATCCCTAGTGCAAGCAACCTGAAACTACAACCAAACCCATGCATGGGTGTAGCTCCTAAATAAAGTTCATATTTCAACATTAAAAGGGTGTTAGGAATTAATAGTGTATGACATAGTATATTTTAATAAATAATAAATTAGCATGTTGATGTTAACTTATTAATTAGAGATTAGTTAAGATATTATTTGTTAGTTACTAGGTATAGTTGCCGGGGAACTCCATTTTGGGAACATGACAACGTACCAGTCCCGTACCCAAAATTTTCGGTGAATCATTTACATATAAAACAGTCGTCTCCTTGTTCATTTAACTCACGTACCTAATTTGATTGGCATCCTTGTCCCCGTACCAATACCAGTATCCTGCGTCTCCTGGCAACTTGTTACTAGGTAGTTGGAAATTGATTAGCTTTATAAAGTCATAGAATGTAATAATGTGAATATAGAAGATGAATGGTTGAATTCTGGTGTTTGAGTCTTTAGGTTTCATTTGTGTTGCATTTTCAATAGAATTAATGTAGGTAATTTATAAAAACCTGAAGATATACTCCTAAGTTGATTTTTCTATTTCAACTTACTAACACTCATTCAAACACATGGTAATATACCTCTAGTGGATATCTACTACAACTAGCAATGTTCATGCATGTTATTTTAAGCACAAAAGAAACTCATAAGAGAGGTAAAGCATGAAAAAAGCCACACATTTTACAAGATTGCAACACACAATTTTACCTTGGAGCAAGCTTTGAATGGGAAAAAACTCTAGCAAGAGTGAGCATTTATCTTTCTACTATCACACCAATGGTACATAGATGTAAAAATGCCTCTATGGGTTTCACAAAACTCTACAATGGAAATCATCATTTCCTAACACCTACAACTCTCTCTACACGGGGTGGAGATGGAGCAGTCCATTGGAGAGCAATCCGTTCTAGTGATAAGACTGTTTGGGAGGCAGTATTGAGTGATTTGAATTTGAACTCAATCCCCGAAATTCATGGCGACTTTCAGTTTGGTCAGTCTATGGATTTGGGGCTCTTTGTCGATGTTGTTGGGAAAGATGGATCGTGTGGTGTGGATGCTTTTGTGGGCGCTACTGGGAAGGATGGGTCGTGCGGTGGGGATGTGGTCAACTATGTGATTTATGAGGGTAAGTGTGCGATTGAGGCTTCCAAGGAATATTGTGTTGGTTGTCTATCAGTGGAGGTGTGTCCAAAGGCCCTTAATGATCAGGTGGCTTCTGGTGATAATGTGTGGGCCCCAACTAGGGAGTCATCTGCGACTAATTTGATAAATCCTAAGATTGAGCATGTTCTGATGGAAAAAAACCAGCTAGTGGGGCAGTTGTCTTTGCTTGGGAAGAGATGGGTTGACCTTTTCTCCTCAAAGCTTAAAGGCAAAGGCATTGCATCTAAATCAGTGTCTTCCGCTAGCGTTAAAGGTGGCTTTGCCTTGTCCATTCTTGATTCTCTTGTGGACAAAAATATTGCTAGAATGGACTTTTCTTTGGTGGAAGTTGCGGCTATGGCTAAAGGATTTTTTTCCTTTACTTTTTCTGTGATGAAGACTTGAGAGCAGTTTTTACTAAAGGTATGCGGTATTTCGGGTGTCTCACATAGGTGTTACGTCCCTGGGAGCCTGGGATGGATCTCTCTAAGTGCCTCTTTCATTCTACCCCTATGTGGGTGAAGTTGTTGAACCTGCCTTTTGTATATTGGGATGAAGAAGTGTTTAAGGCAGTGGCTAACTCATTTGGGCGACTAGTTTCTATAGACGAAGCCACCCTCTCTAGAAGGCGTTTGGTTGCAACAATATTGTGTTATGATTGATCAAGATGTTGTGATGCCTAATTTTTTCCACCTTAACTCAAAGGTGGGCTCCTGGAAGCAACATATTGTCTTTGAAAATTTTCTATTTGTGTGCTTCAAATGCAAAAAAGTGGGTCATTGGGCGAAGGACTGCCCCGCTAAGGTGGTTTTGCCTAAGGTGGCCCATCAATCTAATGTTTGGAAGGTAAAGGAGGCTAAGGGGACTTTGGCCCCCCTAGTGTAGGATGAGTCAGCAGTTGGAAAAGTCATGGAGGGAGAAGATAATAGTGAGGATCACTCTATCCCTCACCCCGAGGGTGACAAGGAGATTAAGAATTATATGGATGAGACTGCTGACCAATCTGTGGATCATGTTTCAGATACTTTGTGCTCCCCTAAACATGTTGTCCTAGAGTTGACTGTTGCCCCGTCCCCTCCCTCGGATCGTGCGTCTGGGGTTTGTGGGTGATGGGGGTGCTTTGGTGGTTGCAGACACATGGACTAAGGATGAAGAAGGATATATTCTAGTGAGGGGCAGGAAGAATAAATCCTCTTCTTCTCCCCCCCCTCAACTCCACAAAGGTGTTACAACGAGAAGGAAAAATGCGGATTGTGGGTTTGAACAGAGGGGGTCATAGGAGACCTTCTCTGCAAAAAAGCAGGGAGAGGGATTGCAAGTGGGATATTGTGGAAGGGGTTCAAAAGACTCTCTTTGATTTTTTCTCTAAGAGCACCTCGTCCTCGTGCAAATAAAGATTATTTCATGGAATATCAGGGGGTTGAATAATGTGCACAAGTAGGACCTCCTGAAGAACTCGGTCCGGGATCATAAGCCAGACATATTGTTAATTCAAGAAATGAAAATGCAAGTTGATAAGTTAGAAAATTTAAAGAATTTCTTCTTTAAGGATTGTGTATTTCATGGGGCTAGCTCTGAGGGAGCTTCAAGCAGCATTTCTACCTTTTGGAATGTCAAGTTGATTAAAGGTTTCCTGATTGCGAATGGTTTTAATCATGTGGAGACAAAGTTTACTTTGATTAGGGAGTCTTACTCTTGGGTTATTCCAATGTGTATGCTCCTAATCTGAAGAGGACAAGGAAAAAAGTATGGGATGATCTAGGGTGTCTTCAGAATAATTTTATAGATAGCCCTTGGTTGGTGATGGGAGACTTCAACATTCCCCTTTGTGATAATGAGAAAGTGGGTGGTTCGCAGGTCAATCCTGATAACCGTCTGGATTTGAGAATGTTCATTAATGAGAATGCTCTTGTTGATGTTAATATGACAGGGTTCGAGTTCACCTGGTCCAATAGGCGTGTCGATGTTGAAAATATTCAAGTGAGGTTGGATAGAGCTCTGACGTTTGCCTTGTGGTTTGTGGATTTTTCTTGCTCCCTATCCACAATTATGAGATATGGGTTTGACCATTTCCCTATCTCTTTTATGGATGATAGGCTTGGAGGTAAGAAATTTTTTCCTTTTCAATTTGAAGCCATGTGGTTGAGGAATCCTATATTTAAGGACTGTATTAGGAATTGGTGGCAAGTGAATATTGATGGCAATGCGATGTTCAGAGTAGCCAAGAAGTTGGCTTTTGTGAAAAGAAATCTCAATAAATGGAATAGAGAGTCGTTTGGACATATTTTTTACTCCAAGAATTCTATTATTCAAAGGCTAGATAGTGTTTAGGAAGCCATCCAATTGAAGGGCTTATCAGAGGATCTCTAGTTGCAAGAGGATGGTCTTCTTGCTCAACTTCATGACATTGTTGCGGAAGAGGAAGATTTTTGGAGGCAACGTTCTCGTGCCATCTAGTTAAAGTATGGGGACCGTAATTCCAAGTTATTTCACCTTACTTCCCTTAGGCATAAGTCATCCAATAGGATCTCCTCGGTCATGGCTGATGGGATGCTATTGGAGGATAAGGAGGCTATTAGGAGAGTGGCTACTAATTTTTTTGAGCATCTGCTCAAGGATGATCTTGTGTGGGACCAAAATAGTGTGGAGGCTTCTTTGGAAGTTATCCCCCATCTAGTCTCGAAGAACCTGAACAAGGAGCTTACTACTATCCCCTCTACAATGGAAATCAAGGATGCGGTCTTTTCTTTTGAAGGGAATAAGGCCCCTGGGCTTGATGAATTTCCTTTTTTGTTCTTTCAATCATGTTGGGAGATTGTTGTAGAAGATGTGATTAATGACACTAAGGAATTCTTTGGTTCTAGAAGATTACTTAGAGAATTGAAACCTTTATTGTTCTGATCCCCGAATCTGATGATGCTAATAGCTTTGGTGAGTACTGCCCAATCAGTCTTTGTAAATCCATCTACAAATCTTTTTCGAAGGTGCTCGCCACTAGATTGCAAAAGTGTCTCCCTGATCTAATATCAAAACATCAAAATGGCTTTGTTAAGGGACGTTAGTCCTAGACTCTATAATAATTGTCCATGAACTTTCTCACTCTCTCAATACTAACAAGAATTCAAGCCTCTTCTTGAAACTAGATCTTCTCAAAGATTACGATAAGGTGAGCTGGAGGTTCTTGATTGCAGTATTAGAACGCTTTGGATTCTATCGTAATTTTCTTCAACTTGTGGAGTATCTCATTTCAACTCCTTTTGTTATGTTGGTGAATGGTTCTCCTTCTCCTTTTTTCTGGAGTTTACATGGCTTTAGGCAAGGAGATCCTATCTCTTCGTTGCTTTTCATTTTGGTGGCAAAGGCTCTTGGTAGAAATATCTAGAAGGCTTTATCAATTGGGTCTTTGAAGGGTCTTTCCCCCTCGTCTAGATGTGAGCCTGTTACTCATCAACAATTTGTTGATGACACTATAATGAAGGGTGAATCCTCTGTTCGTGAAGTCATAACTATGAAGGGGATGATTGAGGCCTATGAGAAGGCTTATGGACAACGTATTAATCTTCCTAAGAGTCAAATATTCTTCCTCAACACTCCTGAAGCTCTACAATTAAAGCTTGTAAGGATTTTATCTTGTAATAGGGGTGAGCTTTCGTCTACTTACTTGGGACTTCCTTTATGTATTTCCAAGACTCCAAAGTCTTTCTGGTTGGGTCTATTGGACAAGTTCAGTAGAAAGTTGGCGGGCTGGAAAGGGACGCTTCTCAGTCAGGCGAGGAAGGTGCAACTCATTTCCTCCACTCTTCAGAATATGCCTTTGTATGCTATGAGTCTTTTTAGAATTTCAATCAAATTTGAGGAGAAAATGGAACAGATCATGAGAATATTTTTGTGGTCGAGTGTTGAATCCAAAGCTAGAATTCCTCGTGTGGCTTGGGATTTGGTTTGTAAGCCAAAGAAATGGGGTGGTCTTGGCATCAGGAACTTAAAATCTTTCAATAGGGCTTTATTATCAAAGAATGTTTGGAGGATTCTCAATGGGGATGTTGGTTAGGCCCCTCTGGCTAGGAATAAATATCTGCATGGCTTTAGGAGAACTTGGAATATGTTGACTTTTGATGATTTACCTTTTGGTTCTTGTTTTTGGAGAAATATCATTCCTTGCAGGGAATTGACTGTTGATGGTGTTAGGTGGCTGCTGGGTGATGGTTCTAGAATTCTTTTTTGGGAGGATGCTTGGTGTGACCTTAAACCATTGATCAATTTCCCCTGGGCCCCTCCTATTGTTCCTATTTGCAAATGTCTCTTTGGTATTTGGGTGGCTAAATCTTTTCAGAATGGGGAGTGGAAGAATTTCCAGGATTGGGACCCATTGCTGAAGGTGTTAAATAATTTCTTGTGCAATGTTCATATTCCCATGTTTCCTAGACCGGATAGGGTTATTTGGGCTCCTTGTGCTAATGGTAATTTTTCAGTGGCCTCTTTCTTTGTTAATTCATTGGATAAGCCTAAATCTTTTAAATTTTGGGGGAAATTATGGAACAAGATGTTGATCCCCAAGGTTAATGTTTTCTTTTGGCTACTCATGCAAGGTAGAGTTCTAACACAGGATAATCTCTATAAAACGGGATTTTCAATTCTGAATAGATGTGTTCTATGTGAAGCTGATGCTGAGAGTGCTTTCCATATCTTCCTTGGGTGTGATTTTTCCTCTCTTCTTTGGAGTAAATTTTTGGGCCTTTGGAATTTAGATTGGGTATTCCTGGATTCCCTTGGTAATTTTGTTGACCAATGGAAGTGCCCCTCCACCTCCTCTACTCTTAGGAAGCTCTAATATCTTATGGCCCTGCATATTATGTGGGGAATTTGGAAAGAGTGCAACAATAGAATCTTCCATGATTCTAAACTTAAAGCTAGCAGTCTATTCATCAAAATTCATCAGGCGATCTTGGAGAATTTTGCTTTCATTGGGTCTGAGTCACCTTGTTGTGCTCCATCTGCTTGCTTAGCTGGGTATGACCTTCTGGTGATTTCCAATTGGAAGATCCCCTATGCATCTGAGAGCTCTAAGTCCAGCTTAAATGCTAGATTGAGTACTAAGTGGAAACCACCACCTGTAGGGTGGGTTAAAGTTAATTTTGATGGGGCAGCTAAGGGTAACCCAGGGCCTGCAAGTTGTGGGGGGTGTTGAGGAATGAATATGGCAGGATCTTAGGTGCGGTGGCACTCCCATTGGGAAATTGAACAAATCACTGTGCTGAGACGAAGGCCACATTTATAAGCATCAAATATGTTGTGGACATGTGTTACTCAAAAATCTGGGTCGAATGTCACTCTTTAAACATCATCAACTATCTACGTGGCACCCACAAGCCCAGCTGGAATGTGGATCAATTAATAAATGATGCTATAATGATGTTAAGTTCTTGTGAGGAGATATGTGTTTCGCACATTTTTTGAGAAGGTAATTCTTTGGTAGATTTTTTCGCCAACGAGGTTGTCAGGCTTAATGAGTTTCATGCATGGGAGGAAGGCACTCTCCTTCCTGAGAAAGCTAGGATCTTAATGAGAAATGATGGCTTTGGATGAATGCATGCAGTGGTGTCATTTATTCTTAAGTACTCATTCTCGGCTCACACGCTTTGTGGGTTTTGTTTGGCTTGTTGGCTTTCATTTGAACGGTAATTGCAAGGGTTTTCTTTGTCTGGTTTTTGAGGAAATGGGAGGTGACAGGAGCAGAATTGAGCCGCATTCATATGCAAGCTTGAGGAAAAAGATGAAAATTTGGAGTATCCTCCAGCATGGGAATTTTATGTCGTTCTTAGAAAGGTTGCATGGGCATGACCCTAATGCTTCGGCAAAATTCGTTTCTTGTTGGAATAATCGCAAGCTTCAGTTCAAGGGCTTGGAAGTTGATATTAATGAGGAGTTGATTGCTACTGTGACTGGGTTATTGATGGTTGGTCGTAAGTTCTTTAAGGATAAGAAGAGCAATGAGGAGGCTATGGCTCAATTCTTCAAAGATGATGAACGAAAAAAACTCATCAAAATGGAAAGTTGGGGATATGAGCAAAAGTCTCTCAAGAAGGTCTAGGCGAATATTGCAGAGGTAATAATGCGGTATGTCACATTGGAAGGTAGGTTCACTACAATCCTTGGCCATCATTTTACTCTTTTAAACCACTTCAGGCATGGGATGTTTATTTCCTTTCCATTTTTTCTGTTGTCATCCATGGAGGTCTTTGTTTATGCTCACTTAACGAGCAGGAGGGCGCCAGTCTTCCATGGGGGTCTTATTCTTTTAATCATGGAGAATGTTAAAGCACTTGTCCCTACTGCTACTATTAAGGGTAAGGAGTCGGTTTTGAGCATATATTTTGGCTCTTCTAGCTCGAATACCAGCATTGCTAAGGAAGAGGAGTGGGTTGAAGAGGATGAGGATGAGTCCCCAGCCCCTATGGACACATCCTCAAAAAAGAGGAAGAAGGGTAGCTATAAAAGCAAAGGGATAGCCAAGGGTCGTATTCCGAATGAGTCAGGTTCTGATAGTGAGGACACAAAGGTGGGATCTAGTGATTCTACTCCCAAGAATGATGCTTTAGATGTTAGCCAGGGTGACACAAAGGTGGATGGTAAAGAGGAGGGGATGCAGGAGAATGTGTTGACTATGGTGGAAAAGGATAAGCCAAGAAGGGCTTCCAAACACATAGCCAAGATGAAGAACTAGGCCTTGAAAGACATGGTTAAGGGTACCACAGTGCCTAGTGAGGAGAAGGCTTCTGAAGAGAAAGTGGTGGAAATTGGTGACTCCCTGGCTCGCAGCTCTCCCAATGTGGATTTGGAAGGGGAGAATAAGGTTCAAGAGGAGAAGGATGTTGAGTAGAATCATGTGAAGTTGGAGCCTCTAAAGGTAAATCCCCTTTCAAAGGAATTTTCATATCTCAATGATGATTCTACCTCTATGTTTGAGTTGCTTGATATGGTGAGGGCAAGGGCCATTGGTACTTTTAAATTAGCAAAATGGACTCTTCAGGAGTTTAATAAAGTAAACATTAAAATAAGGGGTTTGAAGGAGAATTTGAAGAATATTTTGAAAGGCTCGACCTCAGATATTCTGATTGACAAAATTGTGGATCTTGATGGTTCATATCATGATTTCAAATCCCTTTGTGAAGAGCGATTGGCTGGGTTAGAAGCCAAGATATTGGACACTAATATGGATATAAAGAAGCTTCTCCATGCTTGTCACATTTTAGTTATGAACAGTATAGACTTGTTGGAAGTCATATTTCACAAAATCAGTGAGCTTAGGGAGGACCAACTGTATTTTTTTGACTTAATAGAGAAGGATCACTTGGCCAAAGGTAAAGGGAAAAAAGGTGTGAAAGATGATGGTAAAGTCCATGTTGGTAGAGAGTCTTCTAACCTGAAGAAGTCCTTTGAAGCTGAGAAAAAGGAGTTATTGGACATGATTGAAATGCATAGAAGCCAGGAGCTTGAGGTGGCCAATACCTTAAGCAATCTGAAATAATGTCCTGTGTGTTTTCTTGTCTATTAGTTGTGTGCTTTCTTGTTGTTGGGTCTCGGTTTCTTTCTTGTTGTTTTGTTGTTTCAAGTTGATGTTGGGTACTGCTGCTAGCTTACTGATTTATCTTTCGAGTAGCATTTTGTTTTTTCGGTTGTGTTGGGTTTTTGGGCTGCTGCTAGTGTTCTACTGTAGTATCTCTTGAGTAGCATTTTGTTCCTCGAGTTGTAAAGGGTTTCGAGTACCTTCAAAACTTGATTTTCCCATATAATCAAAACTCTCTCTACACCTTCAAAAAATCTATCACTTTCTTTCACCAAGATGAACATGAAATGAAGGATCCCAGTGAGATTCAACGCATTTAACCTATTTTAAAAAACTTCATGTCATTCTTTTCGCTTCATCTAGCCTATTTTATTTGCATAGTATGATGAAATTATTATTTCTAATAAGAGGAGATTGTTTTTACAAGTTTCTAAGGATTTTTAGGTTACTCATTGATTGAGTGGAACTTCTTTAACCCCGTTGTTCTAACTTCTATAATATAATTTACAAATAAAGCCTCTGCCATTAAGATGCTTTGAGTCCCCAAAAGCTACTAGACAAAATAGAAAAGAATACCTTTCCCCACATCATCTAAGGAACTAATCTTGACCTTACTATTGAAAACAAGATGGAAATAAGCTACAATATTAATTTATGTATGTGTATTCAAATATGAAAATAAGATTGTCAAATTTGATTATATATATGTGACTGCATATTCCCCATAATAGAAAAATCAGCAAACAAATATGACACCAAATTTATGTGGAGAAACCCTTTTGAGAAAAACTCCACATGAGAAAAGAGGGCAAGTATATTATTTATCTTCACAAGAAAGATACACCACAATACACTTCCTTTTTGATCTCCTACAACTAGGATGCTTCCATACACCTACAAATAACACAATTTAATACTACCATCTCAAGGCTCCAATTTATAGAACTTGTGGGAGGCAAAACCATAGTGGTAAACTGAAACAAGAGGTTCCAAAACCACCTGTAAAAACGCACTCCCCTTCCTTGGAAAATAAAGAGTCATGATAATAAATTAATTAATGTGCATAAGGCTTCAACATAGGTGCCTAACCCATAGCCCCTTCAACTTTTGGCATTCAAGATGCTTCAATGACTATTCAACTTCCAAATGGAGAACCAATAGACACATGTTTCCCTCTGAAACTTGGAGCCCTTCTCAACACCCTTAAAATTCCTAATGTGAACACCTAGGAGGGATAATTTTTTCCTCTAGTGGCATCTAACCTCCACCAACATTAAATTTCCTCTCAAAAATATAAATACAATGTGCCAATATTAAATACATTTCTCATGTCCCCTAGGATACTTTCTAAGAAACATGGAAACATAAAAATGACATAGGTTTGCAAGGTAAATGTCACCTAGCCTAACATTCTCCCACTTGAAATTCTACATTGAAATTGTATCCAAGAGATACAAATAATAAATCAAGTACAGTGAGATCAAGGCCCATGGCCTTCTTGCACCAATGGAACTTATTTGTGGTCACTAGCTTCGTAAGAGAATATGAAACATTATCCAAAGTGTCAACCTTATCAATCAAGACCTTACCATTCTCAACCATCTCTCATACAAAGTGATATTGAATATCAAAATGCTTAGTACGAGCATGATCCATAGGATTTTTGGCCAAACAAATAGCACTCTAACAGTCACATCCAATCCTCACTATCCTACAATCAAAACCAATTCCATTACCAAGTCTCTATAACCATACTACCTCCTTAAAGACATGTGTAGAAGTCATATACTATGCTTCAGTGGTGAAAAAAAAAATTGTAGGCTACCTCTTATTCATCCAACTCACTGCACCTCCAAACAAAGAAAATACATAGCCACTTGTGGATCTTTGACTATCCAAGTCACCTTTCTAATCTGCATCAACAAACCCTTGTATGTCCAATGACTTGAACACATCATCAATATCATGATAAACCAAATATTAATATAAAGTACCATACAAATATCTAGACACCCTCTTAACAAAAATCCAATTCTCTTTACCAGGGTTAGACATAAACCTACTTAGAACTCCCACTGCTTGGGCTATATCTAGTCTGGTGCAAACCATTGCATACATTAAACTACCAACAACACTAACATAAGGAACCTTAGGCATATCCTTCAAATCATCATCATAATCAGGACACATATATAAGTTCAACTTAGTACCAACTATAAATGGAATATTAACTAGCTTACAGTCATGCATATTAAACCTTTGCAAAGTTGTATCCACATACTTTGACTTAACCAAAGCTTTATGTGAGCTTGATATTTGTTGATTTCCATCCCAAGAATATATTTTGCATGCCCCAAGTCCATCATATCAAATGTGTCAGAAACTTGTATCTTGAGCTCCCTAATCATCACCTTACTATTATCCATGAACAACATATCATCAACATACAAGACAATCATTAGAATCTAATCATCAAAAACCTTAATATAAACACAATTATCCTCCTCGCTCTTAAGAAAACACAACTTCAATACAAAAGTATCAAATTTCCAATACCACATCTTGGGTGACTATTTCAAACCATACAAAGATCTCTTCAACTTGCAAACCAATTCTTCTTTTCCCTTCACATCAAAACCGATAGGCTATCACATATAAGTTTCCTCCTCAAGTTCCCCATGCAAGAAAGCAGTTTTAACATCCATTTTCCCTATCTCAAAATCACAAGAAGCAACAATAGACAATAGGAATCTAATAGAAGTTAATTTAAAAAAGGGAGAGAAAATTTCACCAAAATCAACTCCCTCTCTTTGGGAGTATCCCTTAGCCACTAATTTGGCCTTGTAATACTCTAACCGACCATCTACACCAACTTTCTTTTTAAATACCCACTTACAACCAATGGGCTTCCTTCCTTTGGTAAAACTAACAAGATCCCAGGTATCACAACTATCCAAAGCCAACATCTCCTCCTGCATGGTCTGCAACCAAGACTCACTTTCCTCTAAAGAGAAAGACTTCCACATCCATGATTTTCTATTTCTAATCTTTCTCCCAAAAGTGCTTCATGAACCTAACCCCCATCCCTCAAGCATAAGGAAATTTGTAGATTCACACATTAAGTTGACTCACCTTAGAGTTGTAAGTCAATTATTTGTGTGGATCTCATTTCCTAATGAAATAGTGAGAAATAGGTCCATCATACCCCCTTTTTTTGACCCAACTTATTTTTTTACTCCATTTCAATTCCTTTCACATTTTTTTCCACGGGCCTTGGAACCAATTCCCAAGTTTGATTCTTCTCAATTTGATTCAATTCTTCTTCCATTTCTTGTATCTATGTTTCATCTTTGCTAGCATCAACAAAATTTATTATTTCTATCTTTGATAGTACACAAAATTTTACTTGTTCATTTGTCTCTACAAGCCTTCTTCTAGTCAACACTCCTTCATTCTTATATCCAATAATCTGATCCTCTGAATGATTCCTTTGAACATACTTGGCAGGAGTCTTACAATGCTTTTCTACTATTTCTTCTTTCTCTTCAACTTATTCTTCTTCTTATTCTTATTCTGAGTAGGGAGGCACATCAAATTCGTAGTCCTCTATTTCATGCATATTCTGATGTAGATCTTCATCAACCTTGACAATAGTACTCTCAACCATTCTTCCCAATCATTTGTTGTAGCCCCTGTATCCTTTACTTTGAGATGAATATCCCAGAAAGGTACCTTCATCAGCTCTTGAATCAAACTCCCCCAATGTATCTTCATCTCCTTTGATGTAACATTTGCTTCTAAAGACTCTAAAATACCTAACAGTTGTAGGTCTTCCATACTATAAATCATATGGGGTCTTAGTGCTATTCAACCTTAACAATCCTCTGTTGATAATATAGACTGCAGTATGAACTACTTATCTCTAATAAACATTAGGCATATTTGCTTTCATCAACATGGTGCTTTCCATATCTTTAACACCCCTATTTTTCCTTTCCACTACCCCATTCTGTTGAGGATTTCTAGCAGCAAAGAGATGCCTCTTCATTCCATATTTTTCAAAAAAACCATTGAACTCATTTGATATGAACTCACCTCCTCTATCAGACCTTAAGCACTTTATTTTAGCATTCATTTCATTCTCAACCATTGATTTTAAAATCTTGGATCTACTAAAAGCATCAAATTTATCTTTCAAGAAAGTAACCCATGTCATCCTTGAGAAATCATCAATAAAAAGCATGAAACACCTTTCTCCTTTTAGACCTTTTTTTGTGGGTCTGCACAAATTAGTATGTACCAACTCCAATGGTCTAGAGAAAGAATACTCTTTAGACCTGAAACTTATCCTTGTATTTTTTCCAATCTGACATTCCTTGCACATAGTACTTGTAGGGTTGATTATCTTAGGCATATCTCTTATCGCATGTAATGAGATGATCTTCACAAGATTGTCAAAGTTAATGTGTCTCACTCTCCTATGCCAAATCCAACATTCACTTTATTTTCCAAGAAGAAAATTTCTCCCATTGGCATCCCTTAGATTGTATATATCACCACTTGTCCTACATCCTTCTACAACCAATTTCCTAAACTTTCATTTTTTGATTTCACATCCTCTTTCATTGAATATGAGACTATATCCATTTCTTCACATCTGAATCATACTAGGAAGATTGTGCTTGATACCTTTAACATAATGAACATATTTTGTCTTGTGCTTTCCATGAATATTTATTGTACCTTTTCCACAGATCTGTACTAAAGTATCATCTCCAAGCTTTACTATGCCTCCATTCAACTTCATAAGCTTGTTAAACTTGCTCCTATCTCCTGTCATGTGGTTGGAACAACCACTATGAATCAACCATGATTTGGCCTCATCTTTTTCATAAAAATAAGTACACACAACACTTGAATCTTTAGTTTTATCTTCAGTCTTCTTTGGAACCAAAAACAAAACTTCATCTTCATAACCGAACCACTAGATTCATCACCCTTTAAAGGGCAAGAATCTTCTTTGGAGTAGAGACTCTTCTTGAACTTATTTCTTCTAGGCTCTTTGTTTCTCTTTTCAAAATATTTTAATGGAAATTTGGAAGCAAAATGATCAACTTCTCCACACTTAAAACATTTGAATGGTATCTTACCTTTGTACTTGTTGGTACCCATCTTCAACTTCCTTACAAAGTTTGCTTCTTCTTCATCAGTGTCACTATCTGGATCATATGCTTCATACATCACCTTCTTACTAGATTTAAAAGTTACTTCCTTCTTTGGATATTCTTTGTCAAACTCTCTCATTTCAAATGTAGTGAGGGCACCATATAATTGATCCATAAACAATTTATCTAAATCTTTAGCTTCGTTAATAGAAGATACTTTAGGACTGTAAAATTTAGGAAGAGATCTTAGAACATTTTTTACCACCACTTATTCTTCTATTGCTTCACCAAGTACTCTGATTGCATCGACCACTTCATAATCCCAAAGAAAATATCTTGCAATATCTTCATTCTCTGACATTTTTAGGTTCTCAAACATTCCTCTGTAGATCTATAACTTGGCTTGTTTTACTTTTATTTCTCCTTCATAGATTCCACTAAGCTTTTACCAGACCTCCTTTGTTGTTTTGCAGTACATTACTTTTACAAGATCAGAATCTACTAGTGCACTCAAGATAACATTCTTAGCTTTTCCATTTTTCTCATAGACCCTAATCTCTGTTGGATCAATTAGAGTAGCAAGAATAGTATAACCATCCTTGATTGATTTCCAAACACCAAACCCTAAAGAGGATAAATAGGATTCCATCCTGAATTGCCAAAAAGCAAAATTTGTTCCATCAAAACTAGCTGCCTTGTGAGATCCTTTTTGTACCATCCCAGATCTTCCTCAAGCTGTTAGACTTCTTCTAAGGAACCAGGCTTTGATACCAATTGTTGAACATACACTAGAATACTAAGAGGGGGGGTAAATAGATATTCTATCAAATCTCAATCTTTTGGAACAAAGGAAACTTCAAACTCTACCACATAAGCAAGAACATGAAAGATAGAAATAATGCACAACACAACACAACACTAGATGTATGTGGAAAATCCTAGAGGGGAAAAACCACAATGAGAAATACTGTTATGAACTACTATCCTTATCCAACCTCACAATTGAATAATGGTTACAACTTTATTTTAGGGCTACAAAGTAACGCCCCACCAAAAAACCCTAGAGGACAACACGAAATATGACTTAATTAACGAAACAATTTTTTTATATAAGAAATAATAGTGAACTGCATAATATAACATAACATACAATCTAATCCTAAGTCCTCTAAGGTTCCATGACCATGTCACTAACATATCTATTAATCATAAGCTAGAATCAATTCATTAACTAATATGATAACATGATTCATCTAACAATCAAGTTCATTTTCAACCATCACATTAAATGAACTACAATATGAACTTCCACAACATTTCATCGGCTAAACATCATTAAGGATCATTTATAAATAACTAACAAGTATATATACCAATTACATTACATGATAATACATCATAATTTGTTACATTGTTACATTAATTTATAATAATGCTTCCATAAATACAAATGGGAAGAATACCTCATATTACAACAAATGTACAACTGATATACAATTCCAATACATATACATCAAAGACTGTTTTCTCAAACTGGATCATGAACTGGAATCTGCTACACAAGGTGCAACCTCCACGCACACGAACACACAGCAAGGAAACCCAATGGAGGTAAAAGCACTAACCTCTCGACCATGTGGAACCCTAAGGTCCACTCCCCGTGCTAGGAGATAACATAAGGTCCCACTACAAACAAACAGTTAAGAAGAAATAAGGCTAACATAAACAAGGGCTAGACATGACTCCAACATAATACTACAAAAACATTAACATCACTTCCAACATAGACATCGCTTACAACATCGAATTCACTTCCAGAGGTACACGCACAATAGAAGGAGAACTAGAGAATGCTAGACTGCAATAGGGAAGGGTGTCATTTCATGGTTCTGGCATGGGTTACCTTGATAGTCTCTCACTAGACGTTGGCCCCCATCTATGGTTACCCTAGCAAGCTCTCACTAAATGTTGGCCCCATAGGGTGACACATGCGGAACCAACATTCCTTTCATGAGGACAAGGAAGTTGATCTTTCCAACTAGGCCTTCTCAACCCATCCTTAGCCTAAACGATCACTACAAGCATGGGTGAGGCATCCAATTATCTTGTTTATGTAAAAATTACCCATCCCCCAATTCATTATTTAGGTTATCACTATATTAAGAAACTTCCAAATGGATTACCCCAGACACCACTTTGGGTTTTGGACCCCATTGAGAGCCACTCCCCCTACTTGTAACTAGTAGACCCTATACAACAAGCAAGGTAAAAACCATCTTGCACACTTAGCAAAATATCATAAATCCCACACACAAAGCAAGGCATCGACCATCTCGCTCACATAACACAATCACATAAAGTTATACACAGTGCAAGGAATTGATCTTCTTGCACACCACTCAACAACATTACCAATCACTTATGGAAGTCAACCTAACCATTTTACACAAAGAAATCCCACTTTTGAACAATAACCAAATTCACCCCAAATCCACTAAATGACACATTATTCAATACAAGCAACAATAAAACAATACAACCATGGAGTCTACATGCATCAACAAATCAACTATTAAATGATTAAGGAAATCAACATTTAAAAGTTAATCTAATTTATTTATATAGTCTAGCGCTAATCTCAATTTCCAAAAATTAACACAATATTCTATACAAATAATCAAACAACAGTGCATCCATGAAAGGCATTATTTCCACATCTTTCACTTAATGGTCACTTAACACAATGATTCATAAACATCTATATCAACAATTATTATAATAGTCAATTCATAGTGAATTTACACACTTGAACTATAAAATAGTTCTAACAAAGACCAACATTCAAAAATTTATGAAAAGATAATCTACCTCGTTTATTTAACACATTGTACAAATATCTAACTATGAGTAACTCAATTTTATTCCAATTTAATTTTCCAACTTACCTATAAATATTTTAATTCCGAAGTAGGAACATTCTCTTACTAACACCCTTTTAATACTTGTATACGTATACATATATAAATAAATGTATATATATATATATATATATATATATATATACGCATTCATTAGTATATGTATATATACATATATTTATATATGTATAAACTGGATGTTGTTTGAATATATTACTTCAGCCTATGTATTTATCTATTTATATACATTTGTATGTACATACATATGTATAGATAAAAACATATATACATATACATATTTATAAATATATAAATATATATACATATGTATAGAAAAAATTGAATGCAAATGATACAAATTTACAAAGTATCAAATACAAAATGTTGTATTTCAGCGACTACCAACACAACATACATATACCTCAAATTAAAGACACTGAAATATCGAATACTCTGTATAAGAATTCATAGCTTATAAGATGAGATCGCTAACTACAGTCAACACATGATAATCAAATTTCAACTTGATACAAATGCAGCAATCAACAACATAATAAATATTTCCATTGATATCCAAATAAACATACATACATCGATTACAATATTCAAGGCAACTAACTAAATTCCAAATATAATATATTTCCATCGATCTCCAAATATAATATAGCATATGCAAACACATAAGCAATATTAAATAATTGTCGATTTCCAATATGACTCGAATTCAATGCATACAAGTTATGAATGCCAAGATAGAATATAGCCAAAGAACCAAAGTCTCAGACCATAGCGTTAAACCACCCGTAACAGAAATCAAGCAAATGAGTTTAGGCAATCTGGGTCGACGCCAGAAGGAAAGGGTACCACATGCGGAGAGGACTAGGTTGGCGCATCCCTAAATAGACCTTAGAAACTTTGAAGCAAAGGCGATTGGTTGGGTGCGTGGGTGACAAGTTATTTAAATAGCCCATGGTAGGCATGAATGCATGAATCGACCCCATAGGGGAGGTGCCCAAGTTAGACAGAATGCCTCGAGTAGATGTCACTTGAGGGATGCAATGGTTCCAGGATATGCACAAAATGGATTCATCGAAACTTTCAAGAGTACAATGGTTACAAAATATATATAAATGCATATTTTATTGGTTTCCCTATGGAATTAAAGCAGATGATTACCACGTTTTCAAGCAGCATCATGCAAACAAGCATCCATTTTCAACAAACAAAAGAGGAAGAATTTGATTGCATTAAATGGAGAAACAAAACAAGAAATAAAAACCAAAGCCAACTTAGATCCTACGCGGGATAGGACAAAAATTTGATGCTGAGTTAAAACTTCTGTAGCAACAAGAACTTCTTCGAAAATCCCCAATCAACCCCCAACATCTATAGCATAAGAAATTATTTTGTAGACAAAAAAAATATTTTTCTTCCCGAAAAACCGAAAAATCCCCCCATCATCAAAATCTCTTCGAAAGATAATTATTTACCAAAAGGAAAGTTCTATTTTTGAAACCAAAAATCCAACTAAATCTCTAAAATCGCCAATAAACATCAAGTTTCCTTTTTGATAATTAGTTTGAAGTTACGCATGTGCAACATAGAAAACATTTCTATCTTTTTTAATTATTTTGTTGTTTATTAATTGCAACATTCCATTATAATATTTTATTTTATTTTAATATTTCATTACACTTTTAATTTATTATAAACTATAATTATTAATAAATATATTTATATCTATTTATCAAGTGCTCTTTTAACTTAATAATTTATTTTAATGCGTCTATTAACCAAAGCAACATTTATAAAATAATTTTAAATTAAACAACCCAAACATAACAATTACTTAAACCATAACTAAGGTCGAAAAGGAAGACCGACTAACCACAGACAACAGACAATATTGATGAGGTGACGGACCGGATACTCATCCTCTTCAAGGATGATGGCTAGGGTAGGGGTTCAAATGCTATCTCCGATCAACTGTGACATTGGGTTTTAAGGAATGATCAAAACTGTCAATTCAGGTGGATTCGATGCCTAGTACCTGTAATCTACAACACAAAAAATGGTCGTACATATACATAATCATGCAATCAAGCACACCGTGAAAGGAAATCACAGTGTAGCAGGGTACTCACAAGTGAGTAATGTGACATTGTCCCTTTCACCAAAACACATCAAACAAGTAACCTCATCAACGCATAACAAACAAGATAAGAACAATCACTAGATAATCGCATAACAACAATGATCAGATAATCACATAATGCTCATAATAAGATTAATCCACATAACCAATTAAGTCCATATACTCTATTCATAACATAAGCATAAACTACTAGTAATAGAATTATCACCAAAGTATCATCAAAATATCATCATAGTAGTAGTCCAACATCAAAAAAAAATTCATAAAGTATGGTCCTAAGCAGAACAACTATCAGTCTAACGGAGCATAATATGAGGGGCACTACATCCTCCCCCCTAGAATTAGGCTTACTCCTAGAAGCCTGTAAACAGAAAAGGGTATAACTCTCGCATCCAGGATGCATCCTCCCAAGTGACTAAGAACTAAATATTAGGATCCCACTGGACCCTCACCTACTCAACGTCTCAACCCCTGAGGGTGAGTCTCCTATGCTACAAATTTCCCATGGTCTCCCAAGTCAATTGCTCATCCTCTACCTGTAGTCTCCACAACTGTGCCTGATTCTCTGCCTGGCAGTTATCAACTTGTAACAAACACTCTGTGAGACCTACCTGCATCACCCACTATTAGCTTTGAGGCTGCCAACCTCTGACTGAATCTTGTTGTACTCTTCTGGGGACACTATCTAGCTATGTGGCCCTGCTAACCGCAAGAAAAACATCTTGTACCTTTGTCATACCCCCAACCGCCTGAGGATGCATTGGACTGTTGGAAGCTACCTCCACTAACTATAGACTATGTGCTCTGAGCTGGCTGATTAGAACAATTATGCTTGTTTCACTGTGAACTCCAATTTTTCCTAGACGAAAACCTACTACCTTGTTGAGACTAAGACTTCTCAGGTTCCGACTGGGAATGTTGATGTTGTCGTTGCTCACCCTTAGCGGGTGCATGATGGCTCATAGAGTAACTTGTTGCCTGAGACTGACCACCTTGAGACTCGAAGGCTATTAGAGGCGCACTACCAATTTGCACACTTGTATGACCTCCTAGCGCCATGGCCAAATTCTCCTCTACCAATCGAGTCTTTTCTACTGCCACCTCCATGGTCTTCGGCTCGAAGACACAGACTCCCCCACTAATTCGAGCATTCAAGCCCTGTTACTATATTTTACATACAACTCAATCAGGTAGAGCTTGTTGTTTTTTAAATTGAGGAAAGGGTACATTTTAAATCTTTCTTTCATTACATTCAATTGCATAAATGAAAATAATCCAAAAAGATTACATTTTACAAATTACTGCATCCATACATATGCATGTAACAAAAGAAGAATTTACACAAATATTTTATGAACAAGAATAGTAATCTTTATTGAATGTAGAAATGTACATTGTCTCCCACAAGCTGTGAGACTGACCTTACTTGATTCAATGCAAATGAAGAAAATCATATACATGGATAAGTAACAGATGAAAGTAAATGTGAATGTAAAGAGAGTAACCAGTCATTTCTAAGTAACAAATGAAAGTAAATGTGCATGTAAAGAGAGTAACCAGTCATTTCCTAAGAATGACTGGTTCTGGATGCGTCGTCTTGTTTGTTGTTGCCTCGAGCTGCTTGTGTCCTTCCTAGCTCCGTGCCTCTCCTAGTCCTGCATCTGGAAAAAGCAACAGTATTAGAGCAATGCTCTAAGCAATGAAAGGTTTCAAACTATACATGAACATGCACCTATGCACATATATATTGATCTCCATATGCATTAAATAAGCTATGTACACTTTAGGTGTCCCAGAAAACCATTGAAGTCATCAAACACACCTAATATGTATAGATGTTCCTAATGTTTGTTTCATGTGCAAATACAGGAAAGTTGTGTTGTTGTTTTGATTCATTAGGTTACAACACGTGGATTAAATGTGGCTCCCACGAAGGTTGAGCCCAGTGTGCTATCATTTTGTGTTTTGATAAGGTTGAGTTGCTAGACCTTCCATGACATTATGATATAATCAGGGTTAAATTTATCATTTATAGCAGTAATTTTTTTGTATTAACTGATATAAGAAATAGACATATGCATAATGGAATCGCAGTGTCTTGGAAGACTAGACAATGATATTCATCAATTATGGAATGATATCATAGGATTACCAGCATTGATTCATTTAGACAGTCAAAATATCATAAGGACAGCAAGACAAAGACATGATCATAATATCAATATGACTAAGATTCATTGCATTCACTGCATATGAAAACAATTGTAAGTTTGTTAACACATGTATAGATCAAGATCATTTGTAGTTTTGAATGCAAAGGAAAAATGGATTGCAAATAGCATCATGACAAGAGGTCATAAAGCAATTTCAAGCATTTTCAAAGATATCATAATCATTAAACAAACCCTGTTTATTTTTGTTGGCTTTAAAGGTTTGTAGATTCATATCTAGTGAAAGCAATTTTATGGAAAAACATAGGTACTTTAGCTACACATGTTTTTTGACAGTTCGCATGGGTTGTTGTTCCCTGAAGAGACTAGATTATTTCAATATAACATGGAAACACAGTAAGATCATGATAAGGAGGCAGTTTTATGAAAGTACAATAGTGAGACTTAGTTTGGTTTATGCTGCTACAAGCTTGATCACCTTAAGAAAGCTAAATGGACATTTAAAACATGTTCCTAAAGATGTTGAAGTTTCAATATTTTATGGTCATACAGTTATAAAGTAGGGAAAGTGACCAATTTTTGAAACATACAAAGATCAAGTTCTAGTGATACGTGAAAAGTTTTCCATTGAAGATTGTCCTAGTTCAAGAACAGAGTTCTATGTGAAGATAGAAGAAAAGATTAATCCAATATCTTCAGCTGAGGTAGTTCACTTCTTGAATAGAGATGCGATGTACGTTGATTTCATCTTCATATTTTATTTCATCTTGTTTGATCCAAAAATGGATAAAATAAGGAAAGAAGTGGAGAATATTCATTAGGGTAGAGACCTAGATGTTGCAAAGCAAGAAATAGGTAGTCACTTCTGGTATGATAGGAACAAATGGATGCATCAAATTTCATCCATCTAAGTGAAGGGGTACAAAAGGTGGTGTTTGTAGAAGACTTTGCAACAACTAGTAACTGCAATGGGGGTTTTTATATCTTGAATCATTTTTTGGATTTGCATATGGCTTCCAATGAAATCCTTGTGTTTTAAAAACCTTGACAGTCAAATATTGTGACAGCAGGAGCAACAAGATCAATTTTATGTTTGAAGGCAATCTTTAAGGAAAATTTTGGGTAATCACTTAAGCACGGTATGAAACTCATGATACAGTGTTTTTTAAAATTATCTCAAGACGATAGTTATCATTAGGAGCCACTCATAAAACCGTGCAAAACTATTATGAGAAAAAAATATTTTGAGACATTCATTATCATTAATTAATATAGTTTGGTTATGTGGGAATAAAACCTGGTTTCTACAAATAGATGTTTTTCTTTGTATGAATCTACATGAAAATGCTTGGGGTATGCATTCATGATAAATAGAATGCAAATAAATAAAATCTTATGTTTATTCAATTGAGACCTCCATTTTAAAAAAACCATCTCTTGTCAACAAAGCTAATTTCCAGAGAATGATTCTAAGATCAAAGCCCGCAATAGATAGCTGGTTAAATCAAAAAATGAAAATTTGAAGCCACGGCTTGCTGGGGGTTATGAACCCTCAACCCAAAAAATGGTTTTTTTTTTTAATCAAATGGGTAAAACCCAAAATATGTAAATGGAATCTCAAGCGCAGAAAAGTCCCAAAACAAGTGGGAGCCATGAACCCATCTGGGTTTTTGTTCCTAAAATATAGAGACTGAATTTTGAAGCTCAAGATTGTGGCTGTTTGAAGATTTTACACACAGAAAGTACTTAACAGAGTAAGATTTTTCTTTACACTTTTCCTTTTAATGTGGGTTGAGACCTTTATTGACCATGGAGGAGGAAAAGCATGGTCGGACTCCAAAATTTCATAGGATGGCGAAAAGGTGCCAAGACAAATGCATGATGTGCATGAAAGGTACAAACATAGGAAAATGAAAACCACAACAGCCATATATAAAGAAAGAATAGAGGGTTTTGTCTTAAGATAAAATGCAGAAAACCCTCATGGTTTTCAATCAAATTTTCTTGAAGAAAGGAGGACAAAAAAAATAGAAGATTGAAATCATTTAACAGTTTTGGCTTGATCTCAAGCTGTTTTATTTCAATAACTTACCTGAGACTCTTTGTTAGTCGTGTATGGCCTCGTGCCTCTGTGATTGAGTTTCATTCTTCAAAAAACCTCCAGAGTATGTTCACAAGCCCTCGGCCATGAAGGAGTCATAAACAACAGAGAAATGACCAAGTATATGAGAATAAGTAAGAGCTACAGGAACTATTGTTGAAGAGCAACCTATATGAAAAAAATCAGTTGGAAGTAAAGGTTTTTTTCGAAATTACCAACCAAAATTCTTAGTAGTGTGTTCTGTGGAGGGAAATGACATATTTTCATGCGAAAAATTCTTTTGTGGGCTGCGAAAACCTTCCAGCTGAAACCTTCAAGGCTTTTCAGAAACCCTTGTCAGCCACAACTTCTTCGTGAAGCTTCTTTCAAATGAAAAATGAGCGATAAGTTTCTTTTGTTTTGTTTTAGGGTTTGATACCCTAAAAATGTCAATAGCATATGTTTTTTTTGCCATTGTTTTATGAAATATGCATTGCCAATTAAAAACCCTACGGGCTATGTCTTATGCCTTTCCATAACTTTATGCTTTGTAATTTTGGATTTTCAAATATTCTTTATGACTTTGGCATGTCCAAGTCATTCCTTGACTTTGTAAACCCTATTGCCTAGGGATTTATACCGATGTATGGAGGGTTTTTTCATTTTTTCATTGCTTAATATATTGTAATATGCTTAAACTCAAATGATGATTTATAAATCATTTGTTTTAAGCATTATCTTTAGAATGCAAAAAGATAGAAGCATGTGTGAATATGACTGTCATAATGGGTGGAGCTTATGCTTTGATTTATGATAGAGAGAGCATCTTGGGAAGTTGAAGATAGTTTTCCAACATGAGGAGGGTATTTAGGAGGATTGATTATCAGTTTTCAACACATGCCACAAATGTTGGAGCTATTTTTGACCTTTTATGAGCATTGGAGGGAATCTTGGAGCTTTTTGAGTTGTCATCATGTTTGACATGGTCAAACTTGACCATTTCAACATTTTATGAGCTCTTTTGGATGAGATCTAGGGACTAGATTTTAGGCATGATGGTTGCATCCGACCCAAGGAGGTTGAGAACTCCTTGTTTGGTGGAGATTTTCTACTTAGTATCTTTTGCTACTCATTATTGAGTTAGTTCTTCTTTATGCAGTTCTTGGACATTGTGACTTTGACAGTCTTTTGTGAAAGTTTTGGCATACTTTTGTAACTCTTGAGATATGGAATACAATGGATACCTTTTCTATTTCTAGTGATCAACTCTTGCCTTTTTTTTCTTACAGTTTAGTGTATGTTTATGATTGATCGAATTGTATGTGAAGATTATCTAATTTCCTTACAATTTTGTCTCATATGTTATACCTTCTCTGTGATTAGTGTGTTTATTCAGGTTATTGACTGTGTTTATAAAATACAAACTTCTTTATAATTGTGAAGTCTTTCTTCCTTTTATAGGTTCTGGTATTTAACCTGTCAGTAAATTATTTATGTATGAACACATTGTAACAAGCTGAGCAAACTTAGTTTTAACCAGTTTTTAGTTGAGTGCAAAAGTTCTGAATTCCATTGTCTCTCATTAATTTGGTGTATCACCTAGTGTTTTCATTTTCAGTAATCTTTCTCCCTTTTCCACTCAAGAATTAGTAGTATAGGTGATAACCAACTAGGAATTCGGCCTTCCCTGGAGGTTTACCTCTGCTTACAAGCAACCCACAACTTTAGAGGTCTTCCCATGTTTTCTCTGAAAAGTTAAGTCCTGCAACTTAACTTGTCAAATCTTGCAACTTAGCTAGGGTGCAATTTTAGTAGACAACAAGCCCCTGATGAAATGTTGAACCAATATGGCCTCATCATCACCAATACCTGCATACTCCTTAAGCTCATAGAACCTATGCTCATACTACTCCAAAGACAGCCATCTACCTCAACTCGTGAAACTCATCATGATGATGTTGGCTTCAGTGATCTGACAAAAAGCAAGCTCTGAACCTCAATATCCAAATGCAATTTATGTTCCTCCAACCACCATCGCGTAGAAGCAAAACCCCTAAGGTGCATGATGGTACATCTCGCCTTGGTGTTACTACCATACGGGTGCATGGAAAAACACCTATCCAAATCTATCAACCAAGTCTCTGCCTCCAAACCACCACTAGAACCCTCGAAGGTAGGAGGGTGTGCCCTCAAGAGGTCCCTCATATGACCTACTAAAATAGTCTCTTGCTCTGTTGTAACGTTTCTCCTCCTAAGAGACATTTCTCTTTCCCTATCCACCTGCTGATTACCCTCCTATCTAGGGCCTAGGCGAGCAAGGACCCCCTCAAGCAATTGACGCAACTGAGATCCCTCTAACCCCGACTGACCCAAATTCTGACTCCCACTTTCCTGATCATTCTGAGAGCCCTATTGTTCCTCACGATCACTCTCGTGGGAACTCTGAGAAGGGGTGTTTTGGCGGTTAGCCCTGTGACCACCACCACGACCTCAACCTCTAGGCATCTTCCTACGCAATAGAACCAAAGGAAAAGTCTAATATTGTAAGGCGAGGATGACAAAGGGGAGAGGTACCTAATCTCCAGAGTCTAAGTAACTAGGACAACATAATGGGCTCATATGAAACCAGAGTACCCAGTGTTAGAACTTTGGTTCTGATACCAAGTGTAATGCCCCACCAAAAAAGCCCAGAGGACAACACAAAACATGACTTAATTAACGGAACAATTTTTTATATATAAGAAATAACAGTGAACTGCATAATATAACATAACATACAATCAAATCCTAAGTCCCCTAAGGTTCCATGACCATGTCACTAACATATCTATTAATCAAGAGCTAGAATTAATTCATTAACTAATATGATAACATGATTCATCTAGCAATCAAGTTCATTTTAAACCATCACATTAAATGACCTACAATATGAACTTCCATAACATGTAATCGACTAAACATCATTAAGGATCATTTATAAATAACTAGCAAGTATATATACCAATTACATTACATGATAATACATCATAATCGGTTACATCATTACATTAATTTAAAATAATGCTTCCCTAAATACAAATGGGAAGAATACATTAGATTACAACAAATGTAAGACTGATATACAAGTCCAATACATATACATCAAAGACTATCTTCTCGAACCGGATCATGATCTGGAATCTGCTACACAAGGTGCAACTTTCACGCACATGAACAAGCAGCAAGGAAACCCAATGGATGAAAAAGCACTAACCTCTCGACCATGTGGAACCCTAAGGTCCACCCCCTATGCTAGGAGATAACATAAGCTCCCACTACAAACAAACAGTCAAGAAGACAGAAGGCTAACATAAACAAGGGCTAGACATGACTCCAGTATAGATGTACTATTGAAAGGAAAGAAGAAAGAACATAATATTCATGTAGTAACTAATATAACTGTTTCAATCGGACCTAGTACCTGTGCTTCTAAGAGAAAGAATATAGCCCTTGTTGCACCGTCTACCACTCCTCGAAGAAGAATAAAGCAAAAGGAAAGTAGAAAATGGAATTTAAGTGATGTAGTACATGAAGAAATTGATCTTGTCTTGCAAGAGGAGAAATAATTAAAAAGAAATAGGAGCAGTACTTCCACCAGCAATGAAGAAGTTGAGACTAGAATCAATGTTGACATCTCAACAGATGATGAGTTAGAAGTAGAAGAGAATGTTTTGAAAATTCATGTGCATGATAAAAAGGGTGAAGAAGGCTCATCAAACCCTATGGAGGACATGCTCGGCTCTCCTCTGGTATGTGATCGTCCCTCTCTTAAGTTGGAAGCCTTAGTGAATAATACGATAGATTCTGAGGATCTTTTTCCTATTGCTAAGTTGTTTGATGAAGTTAATGAAGAAGATAAGGAAAACGTCATAAATGCTTTTGTTCAATACATAGTTATGTATAATGAGAGTATGGAATGTATAAGGAAGAAGGTGATTGACAATGTATGGGAAGCTTTAGTACAAAGAAGGCATGAAGCTGTATCTACTGATGACAAAATGAAAACTGATGTCATGAACACATTTGAATCTTCCTTATCCGAGGAAAATGATAATCTATTAAAAAATTGTTCTCAATTATTCAGAGTTAAATAGAGGGTCAATATTTTGATGACTAAAGAGAAAGAAAGTACATAAAGGGTAAGGCAAGAAATGCTTGATACAATTAGGAAACTGGCAAAGAATTATGGAATGAGATCCAATTCCTCATCTCATACAACTCAAGCACAGGAGCTTGTTAACATCATAGAAGCAATGGACCCTCCTATTTTAGAGAATCTTGACACAATACATGCTACTTCGGAGATATTTTCCCCTCTGAATGATATAGAGGAGACAATCAGTAAACAGACTGAAGGTCAACAAAAGGTTGATACTGGTTTTAATCAGAAAGAACACCATGAGAATACCAAGGACAATGGAGAAAAAGACAAGGATGAAGGTGAAGGTAGCAAGGATAAAAAGAATAATAGTGATGAAGATGATGAGGATAAGAGGAAGAAAGAAAACCAAGATAAAACATTTGGAAGATTATTTGGAGAGGAAAAAGAAGACAAATAAGAAGAGAAGGTTGAGGAAGATGAGAAAGCAACACAGGTTGAAATAAGGGAAGAAGAGAACCCCAAAACTATTGAGCCATCAATGCCATCCGAAGAATTATCTGAAAACGCTCTTAAGGGTCTATTGACAAGGCAAACAAGACTTCAACGTGTGCTTCCACCTTAGTTGATTAAACTACCATCACATCCAGGCTATGTAGATCTGACCAAGATTGCACCAAGTGAAAGAATAAAGATGTGTGGGACTTTTCTTGACTCTATTGCACAAGAAATTGTTGAAACATATCAAAAAGGGACTGAATTGATAAATGAATCTATTAGGGCTTTACAAGAGACAACCGCTAGTTTCACAATTGATGATTCTTTAGCACTTATTGAAAACTTTAAATTTTTGGTTGATTTTGTCAAAGAATATACCTCTAGCCTTAAGATGCAAACTGAGAAAGAGGTAGAGTCAAATCTTCTAGAAAAAATATTATTGGTTCTATAGGATAAATGTACAATTACACATAACAAATTGTTGCTAAGTCTGAAAGAGGTAAAAGATTGTGATGAGGAAGCCCAGTTATTGTTTGTAAATTGCATGTGGTGGTCCGATGCCACTCAAGGCATTAAAGATATAATGGACTCAATAAAGTCTCAAATTTCTAATGCCTCCAGAGATTACAAGATTGTGAATGACAAAAGTTATATTGGTTGGAATTCTATTACAAACTTACAAATAATTTTTTTCATTTTGCAAAGGAAAAAAGAAGATGTAATAAGGAGGTTTGGACAACTTGGAGATCTGGTAATGTCTAGACATATCTCTATATCAAATGCCTTGATGGATGCAAAAAATTTGGATAAGATGAATCTCAATCCTTCCACTCTGGAAGAAGGAAAAGAATGTTTAGTGGAACTGGAATCACTGAATAAAACTCTTACCAAAGCAAAAGAGATTTGGGATGGAGGAAAACCAGCTTGGGAAGCTATTTTCAAAGAACTACAAGGTGCCCCTAGTTCCTAATTAAATTTTTTTGATTATTTTTCTTACCCTTTGTCCTTGATGTCAAAGGGGGAGAAGGTTATGTGTGGAGAAGGGTCTGTGTAAAGTGAATATAATGTTTTTTTTTAAGTTATGTATATTTGTAAGGGGGAGTTAGGTTGAGTTGTGCACGCACAATTTTGGTTTTTGAAATATGAAGACATTTTCTTTAAGCTTCATTTTTGGCACATGTTTCCATCAATGAAAAAGGGGGAGATTGTTGGAAGAATGAAGAAGAAGTCCTTCGGTGTGTTGTCATTGGTGCCAACATTGGGTGGTGATCGATTATTTTCCCATCCAATAAACTGTGTTTGTGCTACATTGATCCAATAATTTGGTCTACAATCACTCCTAGTAGAAGATCAACCCATATGATTTTACTATATTATTCAAGACTGATAGTGGCAGCCTTGGCTAGGGATTCAACAATTTTGGTTGCTTAGGTAGAAAGAAACAAGTAACAGATGTTTTCCTTACTATTTTCGGTTTGGTCTTCATCTGGCCAACCTAAAAAAGTGGTATACATTTCATGGTTGCTTAAAATGTTTTGCTTTGGTTTGGGCCAACCTAACTTATACTTGGAACATTTTATTTTGAGCACCAAATATGTTTTTGTTTTGAATCGGACAATAAATTTTGAATTGAGTATGCTTACATATAATTAGGCCAACCTAATTGATTTATCAAAATGTAACCATGTATATATGTGAAACATTCTTGTATTACATTGGTGAAGATGTGTTGATGAAAAAGGTGTGATAAGTAATGAGCAATGATGCGAATTGGTGTTGTATTGTACAAAGTTGTTGATAGTAATAGTACACTTGCAATCGGAATAGGACTTTTATTTTCCAGAGCTTAATTGGAACTGAACTCAACACACATAAGGTGTATTCAATCAGTTCATACTCTTGGCAGTGAGCCATATTGTTTTGTAATCATTTTCAGGTTGTGAGCCTTTTAAGGACGGTGTGTCCTAGAAGTGTGCCCTATAATATCTTATGACCAATTATAATATATATTGTGAGCTAATGATCACCGTGGTTTTTCCCGCTTTGGGTTTTCCACGTAAAAATCTTGTTGTTCATGTGTTATGTGATGTTATGATGTCATTCATTTTTATGTTTACAACTGTAATAAGGTATTTTTTAATTATTGAATGGTTAGCAATCAAATGGTTCTATAGAATACTGATTCACCCCCTCTTAGTATTCAGTGTGTTCAACACTTACATGCTGGTATGACTTTGGATGCAGTTCGGAGAAAATTCTAAGAATTTTATTTTGGGTAAGGATGCAATAGCTTTAACGCAAGTTGAAGAAAAATCTCTGACCTTCATTAAGGGTAAGCAAAATAAGTGCAAGTCAGAGAATTTTCCCTAATCTACATGTATTAGAGGTAAGTCATCATGATCCAAGTCAGGGAAAATTCTCCCACCTGCATGTGTTGTATACAAAAGTTATGTACTTCAAAGAAAATTCTTTAAAGTGCATGAGGTAGATCAACTTGATGTACTTCAAAGAATTTTCCTCGAAGTACATGGGAATTATGATGCGGCTAATGTGTTGTACGGAGAAAATTCTCTACACAACATTTGTTAAGTGTTCAAAGATTGGATAATTTTCTCCACACAACATATATTAGGTGTGTGTGGTATGAGTGTTGTTTGGAGAATTTTCTCTGAACAACATGAAGACCAACAGTACGATGATGTCGTTCAGAGAAAAATCTCCGAACAACACAAGTTAGGTATGGTATAAGGTTTCAATGAAAATCACCCGAAAAAATAGTACATTCACTAGGATTTGTAGAGGATGTTGCTCGAAGTTTTATCTTTGAACAACATCAGTATACAAAGATCTAGAGTGAATCAAAAATAAAACTACAAACAACACTGGAAGAATAAAGCACCAAACCAGACCTAAAACTAGAATGAGCACATGAAAAACTTATGCAAATGCATGGATATTGCCAAACAAGAATCCAAATAGTACATAAACAAAAACAAATACCTAAACAGTGAAAACACAAACCAATCATGACAAAAAGGGCAGAAAATGATGGTAAATAAGACAGAAACACGACATACCTATAAACCCTAGATGATGATGAAAATTCACTCAAAAATTTCACCAAACACAAACATGATCACGACGAGAAAGAAGGAGGCATGTGAACGAGAATCAACAAATAAACAGGGAAAGACAAAGCAAAAATGAGAGTTAAAATAGGGTAAAACATAAATAAACCAACCATTAAACCTACATTAATGGTCGAACGTGTGGATGTAGGAGTGTAGTTACAGAGAAATTCTTTGCGACTACACAAAACATGCAGTGTACCAAAAATATGCAGTCGTGCTAAAATTCAGTGACATTGCATATGAAAGGAAAAAAAACTTAACACTTGAAACTTGACTTTTACAATTTTTCGAAAAGGCAGAAGGCAACCCATAATTTTTGAGGGGTTGGACTATGCATGAGATGAATCAAAATTTATCTTGATATGAATGCTTAGAGGATGTGGGCTACGAAATGGACAAGTTTCGTAGGGGTTATCCCATAAATTGAGCAAGCAAAATTTGAGGATAATGGTTCCAAACACTATACTAATCAAGATTCAAAATTATAAACTATATCATCTATCACCCCAAGTTTGGAAAATAAAATTCACATCCAAACTTCCAAATAATCCATCCACATCTACCATCACCGATCATGATCCAACATCTCATCTAAATTCTAAAGATCCTACTTCACAAATCCATCACATCTTGGTTGCAACACTTTATCATAAGGACTCCCATATAAATTTATCACAATGTGCATATTTCGATAAGGTTGACCTTAGTATCAACAAGGGTCACAATGCCATCAATGGGTTGCATGAGAGCAACATGAACCTGATAAGGCAACTACTCCATAAAGGTCACTATTGGCACATCATGACACTAGCATCTATATCAATACCATCGAAGGATTCAAAATAATTAGTGATTATTTAAAACATCAAGGCCATCAAAAAACCAAAAAAGTACAAAAATACAAAAATACAAAAAAAAGAAAAAATCATCACCTTGTGGCATCAAAAAACAAATTGAAAAATTGAAAAATAAATAATTCATCTAATAGTGAAAACCACTTTGGTGGCACTTTGGATAAGTACCATGATGAAAACCTAGCAAACAAGTGGCATGTGTAAGATCAAATATAGATTTGTGGACCATTACACTTGGAGGCAAGTTGTCTCATCTTCCATACCTTTTTCATGCCATTCTCATCTATCTATTAAATCCATATCATTTCCATCCATCTTCGCTACCTACCTTGATCTTGATAAGGATTGGGGCACAAACATAAATCATTCTTTAGAAAAAACTTGATATTTCAATCCTTTGTCCATGCACCATAAAATATCATGTCATTTCCTATAAGAATTATTAAATCCATATCTTAGAGAAAACAAGTTATTCTTATATGACATAATCCTTGAAGATCATATCCTAAATCCTCCATCCAATAATCCTCATGTCTCTTATCCTTTACCAAAAAATCCCCTTATCCTTTCATCCCTATCACAAGACTTGGTTTTCCCTTGTCATTGGTTCTAAGCTTCCATTCCACTTATCCAACATCCCCCCATAATCCCATCCAATCCTAAAAAGAATTCATTCCAAATGCAACAATCCTAATCCACATAAACTTGCTATGCAATCTAGCGTATCATCCGCAACATTCATTGGTTTTGTTCCCAGTCTTGCTACAAACCTTTATCCTTTTCACATTATCGTAATTGGGATATGTATTTCCCATTCCTCATGTTGTTTTTGGGATGTTTCCTTCCCATATCAACAATTTTATCATCATCACCACCACCAAATAATTGGTTTTCAGATTGACTATGGATAAGATCATGTTTGTCTTTGTATCCTTGTGCATGATTTCTCGCTTGCTTGTGTGTATCTTTCACATGCATTTATCATGGTCCTTATAGTATACCATCCATAGAAAAATCTCATCTTCCATAAAAATTCATAATAATCAATTCACAAGTTCCATAATAAGCAATCCACTTTCCATAATAAATTTTCCCTTACTGAAATTGACGCTTTGATCAGACATAAACAAAACATCCTTCAAAAATTGAGCTTAACAAATCATTGCATAATAGGCGAACTACCAAAATAGCCTTCAAGCATAACTGATCAATTGCCTAATCAAACATCATCTATCCTTAGCATCTATAATTTGTATTATACAGGTTGTTGCATCATCAAAACTAGACTTGACATCTTATATGAGATGTTTCAGTCTTGAAACCAAACATAGTCTTTAGAATATTATCCAAAAACATTCATATTAGGCAAGAAGATCTAAATGGATTTTGACTCATTTGGTACAATGAGTCTTATCTTTTATCTCATTTATCTTTTATCATGTTCCTATGCTACTCAAAGATATCTACAAGTGATTAAAGGAGCGAGGATGGATCATGATTTTTCTTTATATGATTTTCGTTTGTGGTTTGTTTTGACACTATAGCTGGGGCAACTAAGTTCCTTACGTGTGATTAGGGTTCTATTTGGCATAATCAAAACATCCTATACAAGTTAAGTGCCATATAATGCTTTCTTGCATCAAGATTAATATGCTTTGTGGTTACTCTCTCACATATTCCGACAAGGTTTTATGGTCACTAGTATGAGTCATGGCACTCCTTGTCTGTAATGTGTTTGTCTACGCATAGGGATAGCATTTCGCACCTTGATCTTTCCATACCTCAGTGTACGTTATCTATTTGTAAAATAAAAATGCTCTATGATGATATTTGTGGACTAATAAAAGCTCAAAATTACCCTATCAATCCATTTCTAATCTTCATACATTCCACTCAATCTCATGCTATCCATTATATCTCGATCAATCAATCTTATCCACATCTGATATCAATCAAACTAATCATTCTTCACTTCTTACTAACCTTTTTTTCTAGCTTGTCAAAAAATTCGGCTGAATTTCTATATTTTTCACCTAACTTCTCGAGCGGGCATCATATTATCACACCTCTGCCAAAGCAAACTAGGGTAGGACATAAAGCAAATTTTTCTCAATTTTTCTTTGACACAACGCTAAAAATCACATTGTCTCAAAGAGGGGAAAAATGTAGACATTGAAAATTGTCCTAAGCCTACAGTACCATTTTCTTAATAATTTTCCATTTGTTTAACCGTAATTCCATTCGTCTAACCCTAATTTTCCATTCATCTAACCCTAATTTCATTTTTCTAACCCCAATTTCATTCTTCTTTGCATCTCAGTAATTAAATAATTTTAATTATTTAATTATTCTAGCTTTCTTATATGATTAATAAAATTAATTAATTAATCCTCTTTCCTTTTATTTCTTCATTAATTAATTCATCTCTATCGATTAAATAATTATTTTAATTATTTAATCCACTTAACCTAGCTTTACCCATAATTAAATAAATATTATTATGTATTTAATTAACCTAATCCCTAAGTTCTTCTATAATTAATTAATTAATTATTCATATGAGGTGGAAAATAAATAAATTTTATTTATTTATTTTTGAAAACTTACAATATTCTCTTCTTTACTTAACTCTTCCATTTTCTTTTTTCTAATTAACTCTTCCATTCCTTTTTCACTTGACTGGCCCTTTCTTCCACTTGACTGCCTCTTTCTTCTAGTTAATTATTCCACTTTCCTATGTTCTACCTGTATCGTGTGGTGAATGAATTGTGTAAAGTAAGTAAATGAATAACAAAACCACAAAATCAATGAAACATATTATATTAGGGAAATCAAAATAACAAGTAAACTGATAAAACTATTCCTTAAAACTGTTCCATTGTTTCCTATCTCTAAGGATTCCTTAAATCATAATGGTTCTCAGATTTTACTTGCACTATGACTTTTAGAATGACAACCTAGAGAATGGATGTTGTAAAATGCAATAATCCTAGTTCCTACATGATTTGATAAACTATGTGATATGTTGTAAATGATAATGGTGATATGATAATGGATATGATACTAAAGACTATGATGCAAATACTGTGTAAAACTACTATGATAATGGAAATGTAGCTAATAAACTAAGCCATTATTCTAAATTAATATGCTTCTACTATGCTAAATGCTCTAAATGGTCTAAGAGAATTTCTGCAAAATAAGTTTACTCAAAGATGGGATCTGAAATGTTGGAGAATGATGTATTTATAGGATTTCCAAGGCATATTGTGATGTGGCAGGATTCAACGGTCAAAATTTTAGTTGAAAAGATGAACGGTGGAGGATGAAGAAGTTAGAGAGAATCATGGAGATGGTTCCCTTCAATAAAACACTTTTCCAAGTGTTGAAGAGAATAAATTAGATGGAGAAGCCAAGTGTCCAAAGTTTGTTTCAAATTTGTTGAAGACAATTCTATTTAAAAATTAGAGATATTTAAATTCATGAGACACTTGATGAGGTGGATGATGAGGTGGAAGGAGGTTAGAGGGTTATGTAGAAATGTGACAAAATTGAATTTAGAAATTCAAATTTAATGAGAGGGAATTAATCAAATAAAACAAATTAGTTAGATGTTTTTATTTAATTAAATCATGAAGAAAATGATTTTAGAAAGAATTTAAGAAAGTGAACTATATATAAAAAAAATCAATTTATTTATAAGTAGATGAATTAAGAGGGTTTATTAATTAAAGACCTTGTATTTAATTAATCAATTATCTTGGCCGATTTTAGGTGTATGCATTTTTCCCCTCTTTGAAGTGATGTGTTTACACATTGCTTAAAAGAAAAAAAATTGCTGATGTGCTGACAAAAAAAATCGATATGCCCCAGACAATGATTTTTAGGTGATGATGGATATATGCCCCCTCGGGAGATAAATCGGTGAATTTTTAGGATTTTTTTATAGAAAAAAATAAAAAATTATGATTTTATGATGATTTGATGTTGATTTCAATTTTTTACGATGCCAAAATGATTTATCTCCCAAAAAAATGATGTTGAACCTACCAGGTGATGAATTGATTAATTAAGCCCCTTTGAAAAAATAAAATAAATCAATCCCATAAAAATCCCACTTAATCACCCTTTAAAAGGTAAAAAGAGGTGAAATGAAGTTCATTTGTGCATTTTGATTTTGAAATTTTGAGTGAGTAGAGCAACCTAGTGCAAATTGAGCAAGATGGTGATTTTGATCCAAACTCATCGATTCGAGCGTGTGCGATGTCACAACCGCCCGACAACGTATGGACCTTCGATATGTACCCCGAAAAACTTCCTTGTAAATTGTGCATTATATTTTTCTCACATTTTTCATGTTTCAAATTTGGATTTTCATGTTCTAACGCATTAGGTTGTTGATGTAGCGCATTCATAGACTATTCTAGTGCATCCAGTAGTTTAGTGCATAGGGTCATTTTTTTAGCGCATTCAGCTTTTGTATTGGCGCATCTGGTAGATTAGTGCATGATAGAAATTTTTAGCGCATTTAGGCAATGAGTTAGCATATACAGTCATTTAGCGCATAGAATTCAAGATTTAGCGCATCCATGAAATTTTCTAGTGCATAGAGTAATTTGGCGCATTGATGTAGTGAAATGGCCCATTGGTGAATTTTGTTGGCGCATATGGTAATTTAGCACATAGAGACCCTGTTCTAGCGCATTGGTGAAATCTTCTAGTGCATCCATGTTTTGGGCTATAGATAAATTGTTTTAGCGCATCCATGCCAGATTGATGAATTTTTGATTAAACTCCCTGGTTTTGATAAAAAATTATCGCATCAACCTTCGATTTGATGTTGTTTGATGATGTTGATAGATTAGATGATGATTGATCTCATGATAGGTGAGATTCAAGGATAGGATGATGATGATTGACCTCATGATAGGTGAGGATCAATGATAGATTGATGATAATTGACCTCATGATAGGTGAGGATCAATGATAGATTGATATTGATTGACCTCATGATATATGAGGATCAATGATAGACGCTCGTGAGATTTGATCAAAATATCACCAGAGCTGATTAGATTGATAGGTTGACTGATGTTTGATTGATTGATAAGATAGCTAATTTTCAATATGTTATGATGATAGGAGCTTTCATTAGTCCTGATGTCGTGGGAGCATTTCTCGAGGACTTGGGATTTGATTCCACATTTAGATCGGGCTGATCTAAATGTGATTGGACAATGTGGGTTGGCTTTGTTGTTAGATATGCCCTAGGTTAGGATTAACCAGGGACTCTTGCCAGCTTTGGTAGAGAGGTGGCATAGTGACCACAACACCTTTCACTTACCCACTAGTGAGATGACTATGACACCAGAGGACGTTTACCGGATTCTGAGGATTCCTTTTGTTGGTGATTTAGTTGTGTATGGTTCCATTGAGCAGGGAGGTACAATGCTTTACGGAGAGTGTTCAAGGATGATCGAATTTGCGGTTATGAGATTCCATGGCGAGAGATGGTTGATGCATATGCCACATTTCCATGTGTTTTGGCTAGATTTATTGGAGGATTCCTATGTCCTGACCGTACGTTGAAGGGACTCTCAGTTGGATGGGGCCGGACAGTAGAGAGTATGATCACACAATAGACTCAATATGCATGCTCGCTCATTTGTACCATGATCTACATCAAGTGGTCTACCTCAGAGCATCCAGTTTATCAGTTGGGGTTACCTTGTTATAGATATGGGTGTGGGAGAACATAGTTGTCACTCGACCCATTGCAGAGAGATAGCGACTAGCTAGGAGGCCCTATGTTCATGGATACATAGGTCCAGTTGTGTAGCATAAGCTAGGAAAATTGGAGTACTGGCAGAGAGTTCTTGATGATTTGTATAACATGACACGGATGCCCTACCTTGACTGTGAGCAGTGGTCGAAGGATGATAGTGAGATGCCTTATGTGTGCATAGCCAGATATTTGATCAAGAGGACACCATTTATCATTGAGAGATTCCTTCTGGGGAGAGTACATCGGCAGTATGGTAGGGTACATGGCATGCGCCAGGGAGTGACTCATTATGCACGAAGACAACAAGATATACCAAAGTGGGGACTTGTGTTATCTTACGATGTTGCCTGTTAGGAGTACTATGGATTACAGCCAATGATTTGGGAGTATCATCCTTAGATCATAAAGGTTTCCCTATTAGAGGACTATGCTCAGTATTTCTTTACCCGTCCTTTTCTATGGATATTGAGCCCAGATGAGCCTGTGCCATTATTAGATGGTGATGAGAGGGCACCACCATGTGCACCTAGGCGGAGGAGAGACCAAGGAGATGATGAGGAGGGAGAGAGCAGTGATGAGGGTGGAGATGATGATGGTGGAGATGGTGGTGGAGATGGTGATGGAGGTAGAGATGGTGGTGGCAAAGGTAGTGGCAGACTAGCATTCGATGTGATATATTTCATGGTACCTCGGAGGACAAGATCTCTAGTGGCCACAACACAACAACTTGTGTAGATTGGGTTGCCCTCACAGCAACAGCAGACATAGATAGCTTCTTTACAAGTTCAGGTGCAGACTTTGCAAAGTCAGCTAACACAGGTTTAGGCATTGTTGGCACAGGTAGAGGGACATATAACCACCTTGACAGTAGAGCAAGATGCAACGAGATAGCGCGGTGAGCAGGCAGAGACCTTGGCTGACAAGATGCAGAGAGTGGCTGAGGGTACCACCACAAGTGATATGCTCAAAGAGGTCACACAGGTTACTAGAGAGGAAGAGTATTATAGAGGTTGATATCATGTGGTTGTGCCTACAAAGCAGAGGGTTATCTATGCACAGTCTCGATCAAGCAGGAGGCAGTCTCGTACTACCAGCATGGGTGTGACATAGCAACTGTGTAGAGATCCACCAAGCAAGGACTCGGGTACAGGTCCATCAGGTGCAGGTACATCAGGTGGTTTAGTAGGAGGCTCAGAGAGGTCGCTAGCATCTGGGGGGAGCACCTCATAGCTCAAATTTTCATCTTTGATATATTTGAGACATTTGTATACATTGATTTAGAGACTTGATGATTCACTGCCATTTTTGATGATATATTTCTCTACATATTTAGAAATCCTTGTATACTTGACATTATTATTTTGAGATTATATATGATATGCAGCGATGATTAGCGATCTATATGTGTTTATATGATGTTTATGATGGATGCATTTGATTTCTATGTTATGATGCTTATCTAGTGTTCATATGTTGCTTATTTGATTATGGCATGATTATGTATGGATGCAATGATGATATGATAATGTGTAGATGATGATCCTATGATGCTTTATGGATAATGCTTTATGCTATGAGATAGATACAAATGAAATGTGATGCAATTTTATTTTTGTATTTTCTGATACAAACATTATGGTGTAATATAATGGATGGATGAATGATATGTAAATGATCATGTAATGCAGTTTGTTATTTTTGTATTTTCCTGATGCAAATATATGGTATTACTACACTATATGAGATGAATTTAATTATGCAAATGTGATGCAACACTTCTTCTTTTTTGTTTTTCTAATGCAAATATTACGTTGTAATGTATGGATGAATTTATGATATGCAAATGATTATGAAACTACATGAAAATGATATGTTTTTGTTAATGTCAAGTATACTCAATCCCTTAATGATAGAGATAACCTCGCTTGAAAATTGTTGCAACCTTGGAAAATTCCTAAAATACAGATACAAAACTAATATGGATGCAATCTAATCTACCATGCATATCTAAATATGCAAGGTTGTCATCGTAGCAGTTGATTTGTCGTGCTTTTTATCATCATTAAGACTTTAAAATGTTGAAAGTGAGTACAAGAATCAATGGTATAATTGGATCATGATGACCTGAGTACTACTTCCATGATTTTTGATATTGCAAGTTAACACAAGCATCTAGGTAGAATTGAACCAAGATGACCTGAGCATACCTCGCGTAAACAAACAAGAGTTAATCGTTTTTCTATGCAAATTTGAAAGGTCATCAATGATACTTTGTAGAGCATGTCCCATGACAATTTGCACAGTAATAATGATCAACTCACAAATAGCAGACAAAGAAAAATTCCATTCTCCTTCCTAGCGCCTCTAGTTTAGGACCTCATCGAGGTACTCCAAAGAAATGATAACAAAAATAAAATTTCAACCATTAAATATTCATGCTAATATGATAAATCCATGATTCAAAAGAACATCATCCATTTAGATTTGCTTTGATTTGATTGATTTTAGTTGTTTGATGTGGATGCATGTTTGTGATACATTTGATGATTATTGAATGTTCAATGTTGAGTGTTTTGTTTTGATCTTTGTGTTTGTGATGATGTCATACTATTGTTTGTATGTTGGTTTAAGCTCAAAGTTTATTTGCCCCCAGTGAGTTCAAGATTTTTCCCCCAAGCTAGGGTGAGACATGACTGTGATGCCAAGATATGTACATGAAGTTCGTCGATTACAAGCAGAATGATGGCGAAAGCAAATGATCGACACATGCTCAAATAGATAGAAAAGTTAATCTATCACAAATAGTGTCTATTGCCAAGTTTTCACTATTTGTTTTTATTGCAATTTTTCAGATTTTGTATGATTTTTATTTTTTTTTGATTTTATGTATTTTTTGCTTTTTCTATTTTATTTTGTATTTTTTATCTTTTTCTAATTTTTTTGTTTTGTATTTTTTTTTATCTTTTTCTAATTTTTTTGTTGTCACCAAGATGCCTGTTTGTCAGGTTTTCATCAAGGTGACCATTTTTTTATTTTTTTGTATTTTTTCAGGACTTTTAACGTGCACTGGATGATTGAAGTGTAGAACTTCTTGAGATGCAAACTGTTGATAGGCTCATCAAACAAATCCCCTTTAGGCATAGACAGTTGATATGCTTCAAATCTGAAGACTAACACAGTGACAAAGGGACCTAACCAGTTTGGTTCAAATTTCCCCTTCTTCTCTCTATCTTGTTGATTACAGGGATTTTCTTTCAGGACCAAGTCACCAACTTGAAATGTTTTGGGTTTAACTTTGTGATTATAACTTTTGGACATCCTCTATTGATAGGGTTTTAGGTGATCCACAGCTTGCTAACGATGCTCATCCAACAGTTCTAACTCTTGTAGTCTAGACACCTGATAATCTTCATCTGAAATGATCCCCTTCAATGACACACAGAGTGATGGTAGCTCAACCTCAATAGGTAAAATGGCCTCTAATCCATAGAAGAGAACATATGGTGTGGCTCTTGTCAGGGTGTGGATACTGGTACCATATGCCCATAAAGCGGGATTTAATTGAATGTGTCAGTCATGTCCAACATCATTGACGGTTTTCTTTAAGATCTTCAGGATGGTTTTGTTTGAGGCCTCTGTTTGGCCATTTCCTTTAGGGTAATAAGGTGTAGAAAACTAATGTTGGATATGAAACCTTTCACAAAGCTCTTGGATGTCTTGGTTCTTGAAAGTTCAGTAATTGATAGTGATAATTGACTAAGGAATGCCATACCGATAGATGATGTCATTTAGGATGAAGGATGTGATCTATTTTTCAGTGATTGTGGTTAAAGGAACAACTTCAACCCACTTCGTGAAGTACTCGATGGCCGTGATTATGAATTTGTGCCCATTGGAAGAAGATGGATGGATTTTCCCCACAAAGTCAAGCCCCCACTGATAGAAAGGCCATGTTGATGCAAATGGTTGTAATTCTTAGGTTGGTGCATGTATTAGGTTTCCATGGATTTGACATTTTTGGCACTTCTTGACAAATTGAAAAGACTCCTTCTCCATATTCGGCCAGTAATACCCCAAACATAGGAATTTCTTAGCAAGAGTTAGTCCACTTGAATGAGTTCCAGAGATACCATCATGAACTTAATGTAAGGTTGTTTTAGATTCGTTACATTCTAGACAACAAAGGAGAGTTCCATCAAGACCTTGTCGGTAGAGTACATCCGCTATTAGGGTATGTCGGGTAGCTTGGCGGATAAAGTTACATTTCTAGTTTCGAGATAAATCGGGTTCAAGGGTGTTATCTCTTAAATAGGCATAGATCTTCCCATAAATCGAGGACTCAACATCAACTAGATGGAAAAAGACTTTGGCTTCAGGATTTTCATAGGTAGGGTTAATCACTTGTTCCACCATGAACTCATAACGGCTTTCTTTTTCAGGTATCTGCAAGAGAGAAGCAATTGTTTCCATTGCATCAATAGCTTTGTTATCCGCTCTTAAAATCTGCTCAAATTTTATCTCAACAAAATACTTTTTGAAATCATCCATCATTATCTTATACGTCATTAACTTGTCATCCTTTGTCTGATAATCATCGTTCACCTGGTTTATGACTAATTGAGAATCTCCATAGACTTGCAACTATGTGATCTTCCATTCGACTGCCACCTTGATCCCAATGATGAGTGCTTCATACTCAACCGTGTTATGCAAGGAAACATAACCTATAAGATTTTGGGATGGTATGTCCTTCAGGTGTGACAAACAGGATTCTAGCACCTGATCTGTGTTGCATGTAAGACCCATCAAAATATAACATCCATTGTTGTGATGATATAGTAAGGACATCTGCATCAGGAAATTCAATGCTCATTGAATGATCATCTTGTAGTGGCACTTTGGCTAACTGATCGGCTATCACCTGACCCTTGATGGCCCTTCGGTCTACATATTGGATGTCAAACTCGCTCAAAATCATTACCCACTTGGATAGTCTTCTTGTTAGGGAAGCTTTACTGAGTAAGTACTTCAATGGATCAATCTTAGCTATGAGTTTGGCTGTATGAGTTAACATGTAATGTCGTAGCTATTGAGTAGCAAATACTACCACTAGACAAGATTTTTCGATGAAGGTGTAGTTGATCTCATAGTCGTTCAATGTTCTGTTGATATAGTAAATAGCCCATTCTTTTCCCATAGAATCTTCCTATGCTAAGAGAGCACCTAGAGATACTTTAGTTGTTGCTATGTAGAGTAATAATGGTTTTCCTTTCGTAGGTGGCACCAGTATGGGAGGAAACATTAGATATTGTTTCAGTTGATTGAAATTTGCTTCACATTTTTCGTCCCACTTGAAAGAAGCATTTTTATGCAGCAAGTGATTAAATGGATGAGTTTTATTTGCTAGTTGTGCGATGAACCTCCTGATAGATTGGAAACATCCCTGTAAAGATCTCAACTAGCTGATATTCTTTGGTGGTGGCATTTCCATGATGGCTTTGATTTTGGAAGGATCCACTTTGATTCCCTTTTCTAAGATTATGTACCCCAATAGTTTTGTTGATGTCACGCCAAACACACATTTTTTGGGTTTAATCTTACATTGAATTTTTGCAATTGAGTGAATATTTTGTCTAATATTTCCAGGTGTCCCTCTCTAGGTGAAATATTTTGCCAAAATTTCATCTACATAATCCTCCATAAAGGTATGCATCATGTCATGGAATATGGTGGTCATTGCTCGCTGATATGTTGCTCCTGCATTTTTCAAACCGAAAGGCATGATATTCCAGCAGAAGGTACCCCATGGACATGTGAATGTTGTTTTCTCTTGACCTTCTAGTGCTATTTTTATCTGATTATATCTTGAGAAACCATCCATGAGTGATAACATGGCATGTCTTTTTGTCAAGTCCATAATGATGTCAATGTTGGGCAAAGGAAAATCATCCTTTGGACATGCTTTGTTGAGGTCTCTGAAATCAGTACATATCTTGATGTTGCCATCTAGTTTAGAAACTGGTACAATGTTAGAAATCCACTCAGTATAATCAATTGATCGAATGAATCTGGCATCTAACAATTTCTTCAATTCTACTTTTACCAATAAGGCGATATGTGGATGCATTCTCCTGAGTTTTTTTTTTATAGGTTTCACCCCAAGTGGTAGAGATAAGTGATGCATTATCAAGTTTGGATCTATAACTAGCATATCAGCATAAGACTAAGTAAAGTTGACTTATCTCTCTTCAAATAATTTGATGAATCTTGGCTTTTCTTGATTTTTCATGGACACTGCTAGATGTAAGGTCTTTATTGCTTCTATTGTACCAACATCGATGGACTGTGTAGGTTCAGCCAGTACTGATGATCTTTCATGATAATGTTCAGGAAGGGTGTCAAAACTCCCATCCTTCGATGCCTCTTAGAGGTTTTCACCATTAGATATGCTCTTTATTTTTACTTTTTCTTAATCTAATAGTGTCATTCAATGGTTTTCACCATTAGATCGATTTTTGATATTTTTGATTTTGCAGTTGGGAGATTTGGCAGCCTCTTGGCGTGAAGCTCTGTTATGAGATTTGATGGTGGAACATGTTTTGGGATTATCATAGTAGAGGAAGTTAACAATAGCATCATCATTTGTAAAGATAGGGACGTCAAGAGGCTCGATCTGCTCCCAGTCAATGATTTCAGAATGTACTAATGGTAAAGAGTCATCGGACCAGTTTGATTCAAAGGTGGTAAGTGCCAGGATAGCAACGTCATCAAGGTTTTTGATAGCAATGTCAAGTTCTATTATGTTACTCTCCTCCAGATCATCTATCTCGCTCGATGTCTATTCGTCCTCACTTAAGCCATCGATACGTTGTGATCCAAATTCAAGAGGTCTAGAACTCAAGCTTTGTCCCTCCATCCATATGGGGGTATACCTCTGTATTACATCAACTTCCTTATCTTGACAAGATTCCGCAGACAGTGAATCCCACTCATACTCATTTGAATCGGTCTTTGAACTAGCTTCCAATTGTAAGATTCGCTCAACAACCTTCTCTTTTATGTCTTCCTTTATTTATTCTTTATAACCTAGCCCTGTCTTGTCTTTTGCAAGGAGTGTAAGAGGCTGGATTGGTTCTACAATGCCTTCTTTTCTTTTGTCGATAGGTCCTTGTCCTTCATACCCAATCTTCTCTAATATTGTTTTCCCTTTACCATATTGTTATGTTTGGACGTTAGAAGTCAATGCTTGTGATTGTTCTTCTTCTTTCTACAACCAATTTAAAATTTATTTATCCTCGGATTCATCAGCTTGAGTGCCTACTTTTATAAATCTACCATCAAAGAGTGTGATTGGTTGTGAAGATATTTGTCTTGATGTTGATGGTTTTCTGTAGGATCTTGGTGAAGATAGTAACTGTAAAAGGCACAATGATTGCTCAAATGAATATTCTCTCATGCCTTTGTCTTTTAACTAGATCTTTTCAATCTATTTTGATAAGGAATTTAGTTGTCTTTCATGATTTGATGGAGTAGTATTATCAATGTCTTTGTCTTTCAACTAAACCTTTTCCTCAATCTAATTTAATGAAGAATTTGATTGACTCTCATTACCTGATGAAGTAGAGCCATTGATACTCTTATTCTTTGACTAATCATTTTTCTCAACCCACTTTGACATAGAATTTAGTTGGCTTTCGTTGTTTGGTGAGCTAGGAATGTGAGCTTCTCTATTATGTGGCACAAAAGAACCTTGGGTTGTTTTGAGTGTCTTGCAATATTGTGGATTATTAGAATTAGTTGAAATGGTGATTTCATGTCCATTGAAAGGAAATTTCAAGCATTGGTGATACGTTGAAGGTACTGCTTGCATTTCATGAATCCAAGGATATCCTAAGAGTATGTTGTATGTCAACTCTTTGTCCAATACCTGATAGATTATATCCTTTACAATGGGCCCCACTTGAATGAGTAACACAATCAATCCATGAGAGGATCTCTCTTCATCATCATAGGCCTTTATAGTGATTTTTCTTCTAGCATCAATGGCATTCTTAGAATATCCAAGAGCACGGACAAGTTTTAAAGTATAGATATTTAGACCCGCTCCACCATCTATTAGAACACGTTTGACCCGATGTTTGTGAATTATAACCTCAATGTGGACCTGACAGCATTGTGTGGATGGGTAAGTGATACGTCATCATGTTTGAAAAATGATAGGCAATGAGGTGCAATCAAGTATCTCACCATAGCTTGGAACTAGCAAATTTCTAGATTATTTGGTACTGTGGTGGCTACTAGGGCTTGTTCTAGAATTTCTTTATGAGCTGGAGAAATTTTCAGCAGCTCCAATATTGATATTTGAGCTGGGATTTCCTGCAATTAATTGACCATGTTGTATTGACTTGCAGGGGCAAAAGTTGTCTTAGATGTAGCTCCTTTTAATATTACTTTGGCCTGCCCCTTGTGGTTGCATTGACTAGTTGATGGTCTTGTTTTTAAGTGATTTTGATAACATTAATTTGATTATCGTTTACAACAAAGTTCGTGATCAAATTGATTGGTATGATATTAATTTGATGTGATTTTTTTTTAATGCCATGAAGATGAGTTTCAGCTATAATAGTTCTTTGTTCATGTTCAATTGTGATGTCATTAACTTGATTCTTAGCTGGAATAATATCTTTTTGGTCCTTTATTTCAATATGTTTGGTTTGATTTTCAACTACTTCAATAGGGTGAATGGTGAAATCATAAACATAGTTCAAATTTTTTCCTTTGGTGTTTGATGAAGAGGACTCCCCCTTTTCATATTTTGGTAAAGGATTCTTAAAAACTCCATGATCAACATTTGTTTGGGGTCCTTCTACAAATATTTCTTTTCTATCAATCAAATCTTGTACCAAATGCTTTAGTTGCATGCAATCATTTGTCTTGTGTCCTTTGTTTCTCTGAAATTCACAATAATGTGCATCATTCTACCATGAAGGTTTTACTCTTGGTTCCCAATCTCTTGCTTTTGGTAATGTTATAACCTTAGTTGTAAGAAGCTCCTTTAATGTTGATTCGAGTGACTGTCCCAAAGGTCTGAACCTTCTTCGATTTAAGGACGTTCGATATGGTGGTGGTTTAGATTCAACATTGTTTGGATTGTTGTTTTGATTGGTGTTTTGGTTATTGATTTAATTGTTGGTTGGATTGTTGTTTTGATTGGCCTTGGTGGTAGTTGCTTTCAAGTTAAACATTGGTTTTGTATTTTGTGTTTTAGCTAAAACATCATTATGACCAGCATTCTTGTTTCTTTGCCAAAACTTTGGTCTATCATTATTATTGTAATTATTGGAAGAGCTTGTGTTATTTGATCCTTCATTCTAAATTTTTAAACTCCTCTCTTGACCAAAGCTTCTTCGATCTTGATTCCATTTTCAATCAATTTCTCAAAGTTAGGTGGACATTGCAATTCAAGTCTATAGCCCATCTCATCATTTAGGTTGTCAATGAAGATTTCCATCTTTTCCTTATCAGGTATGGGACGAGAATATCTTGCAAACAATCTTCTTTATATTTGCAAAAATATGAGAAATGATTCACTCTTTTTCTATTTTGTATTGCAAAGGTATTTCATGGCTATCTCGTGTTGGATGTTGTAGGAGTATTGGGTGATAAATTTGTTAAACAATTCTTCAAAGTATCTTATTCTTGGTGCAAGTTTGCAAAACCATTCCATGCATTGTCCACCTAGGTTGTGTGGAAAAAACCTCCTCAAATAAGTCTCTTCGTGTGCAAATTCAAGACTCATGGTTTGAAATTCCCTTACATGATCTATAGGATTTGTTTGACCATTGTATTTATCATACTTTGGGAATTCACAATGCTTAGGAAAGGGTATCATGTTGACAGCTTGATCAAAAGGATATGGGTAGATTTCTTGTATCAAGTATCTTTTTGTGGTTCCTCTTTGCATGTCAAGAAGTTGTTGCAGATTTTGCATTTGATGACTTAAGGCAGACACTGGATCTGTGTTTGGTGGATTAGTTTCAGTCCTTTTGAGTGCTCATTTTAGTTTATTAACATCAAATTCATCAGGTAATTTGACACCTTGTTTAGCCAGCATTAAAAGGTATTTTTCTCCATCTTTTTCCAAGACTTTCTCCATGAATTTGTGGAAGTTAGGATCTTATTGTGCAGTTTGGATGTCTTCCTCAGTTATTTCCTCACTTTCAGGTGTGTGGAGTCTATGAAATGGATTTTCTTCAGCTTCAACCATGGTTTTTTTAGTTTCAAGTTCTTTTTCTTCGATTTTCTTCCTTTGGGATCTTGTTTGAACGGGCATACAAGTGATGAAGATTCACTAAGCTTTGATCATTGTTTGGGAGTACCAAAAGGACTAAGTTAAATTTGATTATACAACGTTTATTTTGGGATGAAGGATGATGAATCCTAATAAAGGATGATGAATCCTGATGGTGAAACTCAGCTACTAATTAGAGATAGGTGTGATGGTGAGGCACTTTTAGATGTTTAATCAAAGCTAAGGAAAAGGATTTTCACTTGTAAATGCTGGATTTTCACTTGTAAATGCTAGTTTTTCAAAGTTAACAACAATGTTGGGATAAGGAATAAATATTGGTCAAGAAGAAATCTCTGAATCTGGTTTCAATTGTCAGACAGAAACTCAAATTTAGCTCTCTGGTTAAAATTTTCTTGATGCGCTAGAATAGTACACAGATGTGCTAAAGAATAGACTAGATGCGCTAAAGGATGGTTGGTATGCGCCAGAACAGACAATGCATGCACTAGAATAGGGAAGGGATGTGTTGGAACAGTCAATAATGCGCTAGAATATGGAAGGGATGTGCCAGAATAGTCAATGAATGTGCTAGAATATGGAAGGGATGTGCCAGAACAGTTAATGGATGTGCTAGAACATGGAAGGGATGTGCCAGAATAGTCAATGAATGCGCTAGACTAGGGAATGCCACTATTTTCTAATAGTTTGATTGATTTTTCTTGTTTTTCTAGCAGGGAATTGATTGTTTGAATGGATGTTCTTTTGAATTAGTGGTTGTACACTTATGTGTGTGATGTTCATTTGAATGTTATTTTAAAACACATATGTAAGACACATCAAACAAGTATAATTCCTAAGGTTGTTTAGGACAATATTCACTAGATTTCCACTTGGATTTTACTCCAGCTATGCTTACTTTTAGTGGATTATTAGAAGCTTGACCACACTAGCTCCCCCTTTCTCGGCACAGACTTCTCAGGTCATCCAAGCTTCAGTTCTCATGAATCTCCCATGAAGATATTTTCATCTCTACTAAAAGCCACAAGAACATGGGATGGCTTTCAGAGGTTATACCTCTTGCACCAACAAATAGAATGGGATTTTGGCTTACTATAACAAGAAGATTCTAGTATAGGCATTTCGTTCATGGGGGATCATCCATATGACAAGAGACCATTGTTGTCCTTCTTGTCAAAACAATCCTCATGATACTTGAACTTTCCTCAAGTACCCACACTTATATACTAGGTGGAAGTTGCTTGGCTTTAGCCTGTTCTCAGTTTGGGTCGTTCCCTAGGGTGATTACTTTTTCCCACCAAGCAGGCCCTCTAAGGATAAAACAAAATGAAAATAATGGTTCTAGCTTTTTGATCACCCAATTAAGGGGAGAGCATATGCCTACCACTCTACAAGCACAATAGACATGGTGTTCATTTACTTCTTAATTAAACTAGGTTCCTAATTTAATCAAAAGAAACGATAATAACTCCAGCCCCTGCAAAACAACCCTTAGTGGTTTTAGATTATTTGTCTTTGACAACATTCTTATAGTTTCAGCAAAGTCTCTGACAGCGTTTAAAATACCTTCAAAACAAAGAGATGTTAATTAGCTTCCAGAATTTGAAAAATTTGCAAAGAAAACCAAATGCACCAGAACAGCAACCAGATGTGCTAAAAGATTACTCCTATGCGCAAAAAGAACTACCAAATGCGCTAGAGAAACTACTAAATGCGCTAAAATATAGACTGAAAGTGCTAGAAAACCCCTTGTATGCGCCAAAACATACGCTAGATGCACTGAAAAATAGACTTGTTGCCCTATAACAGGGATCGTATGCGCTAGAAGATGTTTTGGATGCACCGAAAGAACTCATGATCGCGCTAAAAAATTTTACGTCAAAACTTGTAAACACACTTTTCAAAATACATCAATAGAAACAAGGGCTTGGGCCCCATGGTGGGTGCCAAAATGTATCGCACGGTGAATGAATTATGTAAACTTAGTAAATGAATAACAAAAACACACAATCAATGAAACGTATTATATTAGGGAAATCGAAATAACAAGTAAACTAATAAAACTATTCCTTAAAACTGCTCCATTGTTTCCTATCTCTAAGGATTCCTTAAATCATAATGGTTCTCATATTTTACTTGCACTATGACTTTCAAAATGACAACCTAGAGAATGGATGTTGTAAAATGCAAAAATCCTAGTTCCTACATGATTTGATAAACTATGTGATATGTTGTAAATGATAATGGTGATATGATAATGGATATGATACTAAATACTATGATGCAAATACTATGTAAAACTACTATGATAATGGAAATGTAGCTAATAAACTAATCATGATTCTAATTAATATGTTTCTACTATGCTAAATGCTCTAAATGCTCCAATGCTCTAAATTCTCTAAGATGATTTATGCAAAGTAAGTTTTCTCAAAGATGGGATTTGAAATGCTGGAGAATGATGTTGTATTTATAGGATTTCCAAGGAATATTGTGATGTTGCGGGATTTGACGGTCAAGATTTCAACTGGAAAGATGAACGGTGGAGGATGAATAAGTTAGAGGGAATCATGGAGATGGTTCTCTTTAATAGAACACTTTTCCAAGTGTTGAAGAGAATAAATGAGATGGAGAAGCCAAGTGTCCAAAGTTTGTTTCAAATTTGTTGAAGACAAATCTATTTAAAAATTAGAGATATTTAAATTCATGAGACACTTGATGAGGTGGAAGGAGGTTAGAGAGTCCTGTAGAAATGTGACAAAATTGAATTTAGAAATTCAAATTTAATGAGAGGGAATTAATAAAATAAAACAAATTAGTTAGATTTGTTTATTTAATTAAATCATGAAGAAAATGATTCTTGAAATAATTTAAGAAAGTGAACTATATAAATCATTTTTTCAATTTATTTGTAAGTAGATGAATTAAGAGGGTTTATTAATTAAAGACCTTGTATTTAATTAATTGATTATCTTGACTGATTTTAGGTGTATACACTATCCACTCATATCTTACATTTTTCTATTTCCTCATTCACTTTTATCTTCCATCTTTCCTATATTTTCCATTTTTTGAATGGGAAACTTTCCCATGTAAACCTTTTCATTTGATCTCATCTATCAACCAGCTATCAAATCCTAACCGTTCATCATCCCAACATATTATATAAATTCAGCTATCATTCCTTCACAATTCAACCACATTCTTCAAAATCTTTTCATCATTATCATCTTGAGCTAATTGAATTTGTGCATAACAAGTTTGAGAGCAATATAATATCAACTTGAAGAGTGAGATGGAGAAGAACAATGAAGGTGATTCAAGGGATATGTGAGAAGGTATAGTTGTTTTTCTTTAATGTGTTTAACTTCTCATGTTTTTTTCTTCATTGTTAGATTAGGATATTTTTTCTTAGATCTAATAGTTGTGTGGTTGTTGTTTGTGTTTTAAGCTTATAACATGATTCTTGGTCTTCAATGAGAAGTTGATTAGAAAGCTAATAACACAATTAGGGTTAGAAATATCCAAGACCCATAAAAGAAAGATCAATTAAACCCATACTCAATGAAATAGAATGCAATCTAATCAATGAGTTAACCTAAAATTAAGAAATCAAACAAAAATTAAATAATTAGAAAAATAGTTAATTGTGAGATGAGAAGAAATTAAGATATAATGAAATAATTCAAGATTAATCATGTGTGGGAGAGAAAATTAATATTTAATTAAATAATTGAAGATTATATAATTAAAGTGGGGAGATAGAAATTTGAATTTAATTAAATAATTCAAAATTATTTAATTAATCTGAAAAGAGAGAAATTTGATGAATTTTGATGAACTAATAAAATAATATCAATTATTCAATTAATAGAGGAAAATAATGAATTTAATCAAATAATTGGAAATTATTTAATTAAATTAAAGAATCAGGAGATAATGATGAAAATGATAGAAATTAGGAAAAAATTAATATGTAATGCGCTTAAACAATTTTAAGTGTCTAAATTTTTCCCCTCTTTGAGAAAATTTACTTGTTATATTGTTTCAAAGACATGATGTTGATTGGGAAAAAAAAAATTAAAAAAAATCAATGCCCTGTTGTGCCCCAGCGGATGAAGGAATGAAGGATGATAGGTTGTCCCCTCAAGAGGTCAGTTAGAAAAAATAATTTCCATGGCAGGCTCATGATAGGATGACCAGATAGGTTCAGCAAAGAAGAGGAGGAAAAATCAGGTCCTAGGAAGCGAGGATACTGATCAAGAAAGATGGGGAAGGCGAGAAATAGGTTGAAAGGGGGCAGGTATGAAACCTAAGGTTTTGGGGACCATATGTAAGCATTTGAAGCCATTTTTAATGTATTTGCACCTTGAGAGTTTAATATTTTGAGAGCTCAATGTGATTTTATTCTTCAAATTCCTTAACATGATGGCTCAAATTGTATGTGCCCCACATTATGTTGATGTAGTTCGACAATTCCAACAGCCCATCGGATTAGACCCTTGGTATATACTTAACCCTTGTACCTTTACATGTAGTTCTAGGTACATTAATTGCTAGCTAAAGGTAGGGAAACAAGCATGTTGAGTTAGACTTGATGTTTCTGCAACCCAACATGACGGGTTTGAAAAACAATGTGATGCATTTTCAAGAAGCGTGATGCTTTTGCATAAGCGAGTGACCTAGAAAAATATGGTTCACTTTTGGTTGCAATAAAGCGATGCATTTATGAAAACACTTATGAAATAATAAAGCGATGCTTATGAAAAAGTGTTCATTTTTTACTGCTATAAAGTGACACTTTTGAAAAAAATCTCACTTTTCACTTAGGGATATACAAACTTAGGTTTTTAACAAATAATTTAAAACAAATTGACATTGTGGGCGTTATTCTTCTAGGCCATACTCGATCATATTCTAATGTGGGAGCGATGACCCAGAGTGTTGGATTGGATGGTTCACTTGATTAGGGTAGATGTTGAGTTCGTCGATGCTATTAGATTGTCCTATATAGCTTACATGCTTGCGATCAAAGCGCATATGGCATTCATGACAACACTTGTTGAGAGATGGCACTCTGAGACGTCTCCATTTATGCTACTAATAGGCGAGGCCACCATCACATTGGACGATGTGTGGAGCATCTTGAGAGTCCCTATTAAAGGAGCATGAGTCATATATGACCCTGACCATGGTGTTGAGGCGTTGGAGTGAGTGCTAGGAGATGACGAGCTCAAGATCGATGATGGACAGATTGACCTTCATTAGGACATCGGGGTTGTGGAGGAAATCATTTTTTTTGTAGTTGGACTCATTTATAGGAATATTATTCTTGATCAAAGCTCTAGGGTTTTTCTATCAAATGGGTCCAAGTTTTGGAGCATATATTGGAGGAGGCCAAAGTTTATGCATGGGGACCATGTATATTGACACATCTCTACCATGAAATTTACCAGGTGGTATATCAGCAAGCCACCAACTTATCTGTCAGCATTGCATTGCTCCATGTTTGGGCATGGGAGAATATTATGGTTATTTGGCATAGTGGTGTGACATCTGAAACTATTGGTGTGGTATATCAGCAAGCCACCAACTTATCTATTAGCATTACATTGCTCCATGTTTGGGCATGGGAGAATATTATGGTTATTGGGCATGGGAGGATCTGATGGTGTGTAGATATGATACCCTTCTTATATAATGTCAATTAGGCAACCTAGGTTATTGGCGTAGGATCTTTGACCACATTGTAGAGTTCTGGTGGAGGCTTGGCTTCACATTGAGGCAAGAGATGATGATGGTGAGCACCTTTCATTTTTTGGACAAATCATGTTGAGCGATAGGACACCACACATACTAGAGAGATATCCCCCAAATCGGGTGAAAAGATAGTTTGGATAGGTACAAGATGTACCTAGGGAATATTATCATGCCATGTTTGCTCAAACTATGAGGGAAATCATTGTTTGGAGACTAATTCCCTCACCTCAAGTAGGGATTACATATTTTAATCAACTGGCACCATTTCAGTGGATTTGGGAAAATGGAGGAGAGGATCCAGGGACTACATCCGAGTATAATGCTTGGTGGATTTCACATAGGCCACTTCATTTTACATACCCTAATGGAGGAGCCATCGGAGGGCGGAGGAGATGAGACAAAGATTGAGAGATCCCACCATCAATGGTAGAGGGTATAGGTGGATGATAGAGGATAGGTAGAGGTGATGGTACCAACAGTAGTAGTGTCGGTTAGGCAAGGAGAGCAAATAGGAGACAACAAGATGCCCCTGGGGCAATTCTAGATGATGTTAGACTTTGAGTGGCCCTACAAGAGAGATACTAGGCTCACTGAGAGTGAGATAGCTACAGGAGAGAGCGAGACAACCTTAGTATCCAATTGATACAACGGACCACTGGGAGTGATCAGAGAGTGTAGGAGAGAGATGTAGAGATTTATCGTCATCGGCAAGTAGAGGCATAGATTTCCCTAGTGATAGTAGAGAGGGATACTAAGAGGGAGTAAATACAGTAGTTGGAGGCCTTTGGATAGGGTCATATGATTCCCATGGCCTAGCACATACAAGAGATCAAGGTCCTACAGAGAAAGGTCACTTATTACAAGACCTTATATGAGGTGGTAGTACCTAACGGCCAAAGACATCCAAGCTTCTCATTGGGGAGCATAGTAGGCTCACATAGGTTAGATGGAGGATCTGTGGGTCAATCATTGCAAGTTCAACAGCAACCACAAGGTTCAAGTGTATAGGTAGATCTGCAAAAACCTCCTACATAGTAGATGGCTCCTCCTCCCCCTCCTGGTCAAGAGAAAAGAGAGAGCTTGATGTAGCTCATCTTTGTATTTATATTTTGATCTACAGATACATTTATGTAGATAGATATGCATATGTATTTATGTAGACAGATATGTATATGTATTTATGTAGACAGATATGTATATACATTTATGGCTCTTGATAGCCTTTTGTACAAATATTTTTTATGTATATATGTATGACGCATTCGATGTATAGACTTTGAGTCGTGACATACAGTTGACAATATATATGAGATAAGATTTGCGTGTGATGATGATTATGACCTATGTGGTGTATGGATGCATATGATGTGATTTTTAAGATATGTTATGATAATGTTATGATGACACTAAGGATCTATGGATGCAAGATGTATGATATGATGTATTATGTATGAATGATTCTTTTTATATTTTTATGCTAAATATGATGCTATTGACATTTTGTGGATGCGGTATGCGATGGATTTTTTTTTGTATGTCATGATACTTGGATAGAAATATTAGTATGATGAGTAGGATAGAAGAAATTAGATGATTAGATGGATAGACAGTATAGAATATGAAGAAATAGTGTTGATCAGATATCACAAAATATATTGTTATTATTGGGTAGATTGGATATGTGATGAGATAGGATAGATGATTTTTCTTTTATTTAGGTTATGCTAAATAATGTAGATCAATCCTTATTTTGATATAGCAAGTAGATACTATGCACCAAGGTATGAAGAACCAAGGCAACGTATATATTGCATTGACTTTGACTTTGCAAACAAATAGGACTATCCTTGTTCATACCTAACATATGAAAACCTTGCTTGATAATGTGAGAGAATGAAACCATCCAAGCAAGTAGACCAATACACAAAAGGTATAAATAACCTGATATGCAAAGGCCATTGTGTTGTCTAAGACTATCCCTACACATACAAGGCAAGTATTCACCAAGGTTGTATTACAAGAACATCCCACCAACACAATAAATAAAAGAAATGATTATGCCTCATTACTACACACCAAGATATTGAAGATCAAGGTGGCCTTGAGTGAGCAATGGAATGAGACAAAAGATAAATCAAAAGAAAAAACCGAAAGGTAAAACAAAAAAAAGTTGTCATATCTCTTGCCAGGGAGTTTAGTTTTAGATGTTATCCAGAGATGATGCCTATCATAGGAACAATCTATCTATTAAGACAATTGTTTGGATATTGATGTTGATAATGATTTAGGTAGTTGACATATAGGCTGATTTGTTTCTTATAGTAATCTAGACTTACAATCTTCATGAGCGATTCTAGATTTTGATAGTTGTGTTCATTTTTTATTTTCTTTTTCAAAGGTGAGGGTGATGATAGATTTATTATGGATGAAGACTATTGTGGATGGGTGTGGTGTGTGGATTTTGATTTTTTTGTCATTTTGAAGGTTTTAAATTTTCCTAGGATATTTGAGGTTGTTTTGTTTGGATTTTTTATATTATGTGGATTTTTTTGGATTTTCGGGATATTTGGATGTTTTTTTGGATTTTCAAGATATTTGAATGTTCCATACAAGAATCCAATCCATCTACCAAGTTTAAGATGATTCCCCCAATTAGGTATAGGACTACCTTTTAATGGATTAGGTGGAATGACAAGATGAGGCAAAATGACACGGCTAATATTAGATACTTAGTAAATTACCAAGCCATGATAGGTGATAAGTGGAAAAATGGATACCCCTTTTATTATGAGCAAGATGGATAGATGGTTGTAGATGAGAAGTTGAATTTATTATGGATGGAATGAAAAGATGGGTGTAGAGTTTTTTTTGATAGAGGATGAATTTTTATCTTTACTGTTTTATCCTTCTTCTTTTTTGGATTTTTTTTAATTTTTTCTAAGATACTCCAATGTGTTTCAGGTGTAGAATCGGTTGAGATGATTGTTGCTGATAGGTTATTGCAAAGGTTCTCCTTCATGTGTTTCCAATTGGTATGCTCTTGAACCATAGCTTGTTGTGATCACAATGGTCCCAACCAATTGGGTTCAAACTTACCTTTGCTATTTTGATCTAATCGATTCTTTTGATTCTCCTTAAGGACTAGGTCACTCACTTGGAAGCTCATGTTTTTAATTTTATTATTGTAATTGTGAAGAAGATGGTTTCGATTTGCTTGAATATGGTTAAGAGCACTTAGATGTCTTTTGTCTATTATCTTGAGCTCTTGTATCCTAGATACTCAATATTATTCATTGTTGATGAGATGTTGCAAAGATACCCTCAAAGAAGGGATTTCAACCTTAATAAGAAAGATGGATTCAGTTCCATAGACTAAGAAATATGGTGTAGCACTCATGGGTGTTCGGATGCTAGTTTGGTAATCCCATGAGGCGGGATTTAGTTGAAGATTCCAATCACGGACAGCGTCATTAATTATCTTTTTAAGTATCTTGAGGATGGTTTTATTAGACACTTCTACCTGACTGTTTCCCTGGGGGTAGTAGGGGGTGGAAAAATGATGTTGGAATTGAGTACAAAGATCTTAGACATCTTGGTTTTTAAAAGGTGTGTCATTATCTGTAATGATATTTTAGGGAACATTGTACCATAAAATTGAATAGTTTAGAATCAACTTTTCTATTTGTTTGCTAGTGATGTATGTTAGGGGGATGCCTTCGATCCACTTCATGAAGTACTGAGTAGCATCGATAATGAATTTATAGCTATTGGATGAGGTGGTGGATATCTTTACTATGAGGTTGAGTCCCCATTGTGAGAAGGGCCATGGTTTGGTGATCAGTTGTTATTCCTATGTTGGGACATTAATGAGATCACCATGTTTTTGGCATCGTACACACTTCTTGGAAAACTAATTTGCTTTGTGTTCCATTGAAGGCAAGTATTATCTAATCCTTAATAGCTTTTTGGCAAGGTTAGGGACTAGAATGTGACCCACAGACACCTTCATGTACTTCTTGCAAGGTGGGAATCGCTTCTTCAAGGTTAAGACATCTAAGTAATGTACCGTCGAGACTTTTTTAGTATAAGGTATCACCTAGGATGGTGAAACGAGATGAACATCTAATAAAGGTTTTCTTTTGGTTTGTAGAAAGGTTTGATGGTATGGTTCCATGTTGTGTGTAGGCATAAATTTCATGCTACCAAGGTGAATCAAGACCAAAAATTTCACACATGAACTCGAATTTTAGGATACCAAATGTTGGCATGAGTAATTGTTCAATAAGGAACTCAAGCTTATTGTTGTTATGAGGCATATCAAGAAGAGACCTTATCGTTGCCATGGCATTCGCAACTTTGTTATTAACTCAAGGTATGTGCTCAAAGGTGAGAGTGGTGAATTATTGCTTAAAGCTATCAAACATTCTTTTATATGGAAGCAACTTATCATCTTTATTTTGGTAATCATCATTGAAATATCTCACTACTAGCTATGAATCTCCATAGACTTGTAGTTCTTTGATTTTCCACTTAACAACCACTCTTAATCCTGTGATGAGGGTTTTATACTCGGCCATATTATTAGTGCATGGGGATGCTAACCTATATGATTTAGGTATACAATATCCTTGTGGTGTAATAAATAGGATGCCTGCTCCTAATCCATGTTGTGTGGGATCCATCAAAGTACAATTTCCATTGGCTTATTGTAGTTGTTGAGAAAATTCCCTCATCCAAAAAATTTGATATCAAAGGATTTTGATCAAGTATAGGTGCTTCAACTAGCTGATTTGCTATCACTTTCCCATTAATTATCTTTCTATGCATATATTCTATGTCGAAATCGTTAAGTATCATTACCCATTTATCCATGTGACCAATTAATGTTGCTTTAGATGGGAGATACTTTAACGGGTCTACTTTAGAAATGAACTTGATTTATTTATTAAGCATATAATGTCTAAGCTTTTGTGATGCAAAGACAATGGCTAGACAAGCTCGTTCTATTGGTGTATATTTAATCTCATAACCCACTAAATTTCAATTGATTCAACATAATAAACTTATCTTTCCTTTCCTACATCATCGTGTTGTGCTAATAAAGCACCTAGTGCTATTGATATGGTTGAAATATAGAGGATCATTGGTTTTCCTAGTATCGAAGGCACCAAAATAGGAGGTGATGCTAGATAATATTTTATTTCTTGGAAGGATTGTTGGCATTTCTCATCCCATTTAAATGCAACATCTTTATGGATGAGATATGTAAATGGATGGCATTTGTTTGCTAGTTCTGTTATAAATATTCGAATGGATTAGAGTTTTCCTTGGAGACTGTGAAGTTGCTTCAAAGTCTTTGGTGGAGGCATGTTGATGATTGTTGTAACTTTAGCAGGATCCACTTCTATACCTCTTCAGGACACAATATATCCTATTAGATTTACAAAGGTAACACCGAACACACATTTATTTGGATTGAGTCCTACTTGATATTCTTCTAACCTGTCAAATATTCTGGCCAACACTTCAAGATGTCCTTTTTGTGTCACTGATTTGGCTAGGAGATCATCTACATAGCCTTCCATGATGTGATGAAATATTTCATGGAAGATAACAGTCATAGATCGAGTGGCCTTTTGTGATAGATATGCTAAAATCTTTTGGTTTTCCTCTAAGATTCTGCAAATGGATCAATATTTTGTTTAATGACTCTTCTACCTAGTTCCCTCACTGATCCTATTATCCTCAAAGATTTATAAGACAAGGATGCCCGATTTCTCCTACCTTATTTGTTATTGTTGTTGATGCAATGCACTATATACTTTTTACTAAGCTCATTTCCCCTCCAATAAAGGGAATTGGGCTTCCAAATCAAGAACAGTTGATTAATGCATAGTTTTTTGATGACATGGCTTCACTCATAAAACTGACTAATAAAAACTTTGACAATATCATGAGAAGAATGCAAGTCTTTTGTGAGGCATCTGGATCTAAAATTTCCCCAAACAAGTCCACGATGCTTTGTCAGTCTAAGGACCCACCTAATTGGCTAGCTAATAAAGAGTGGTAATGGGTTGATCCTTCTAAAGTGGTAAGATATTTGGGTTCCTTTTTCTATTGACCCTTCTCTAAAAAAACATGTGGGGATGGCTCTCCCAAAAAATTAAAAAGAAACATGTAAAATGGAAAACACACCTATTATCCTTAGCAGGGAGGCTTTAAGTGGTTCAAAAATTTATAGCATGCCATTTAGCAGTCATCAACCTAGCTATTTTCCAACACCCAATTTGAGAAAATTCAGAATATCTTAAGGGATTTCTTGTGGTAAGATGGTGAGGGAAACGAGAAAATGCATAATGTGAACTAGAAATGGTGTTGCTTGCCTAAGCATATGGGGTGCCTGGGGTTCAAGGATCTCAGACTGAAAGGTCTAATGCTAGCTACCAAATGGATCTTCAAGGCTATTGAGGGTGAGGAACCCTAAAAAATATTGATTAGAAATAATTTGTCCCTCTCCAGACCAAAGAAAGGAAAACATTGTGGTCCTTTACACCTTCAGGATATCCTGTTTGGCCAATTTGAGGTTAAGGATTTTGGCTCACCTGTGTTTGCAACTCTTTGGAAGGCATGGACTAAAGTAAGGCAATTTATTTGTAATGTGGAAGCCTATTCTCAAGACTATTATGGTAAAGATAGATCAATTTGACATGGAATGATAAACCTTCATCTTTGTCTCAAGGATGCTCTGCAAAGTTGTGGAGCTCAATGGGGGTCAAATATATGCAGGATATTTTATGTAATAATAAGATAAGGGCTTGGGAGCAGTTGAGAGATAACTTTGATATTCCATTTTCCCACAAGAAAATGTATTCAATGCTCATAAGGGGGGTGGAAGCTCCTATTCTGGGTCAAATGATAAGTGGAGTTGATATTTTGTAGAATATTCATTGGAAATATGGTTCAAATTTGTTAGAGATGACAGTCAAAAATATATATACCTTGTTATCTGGCTCAAGACAAGTTTATAACTGGCTCAATATATCTTGGAAACTTGACTAGTCAGAGTCTAAATGGTCCATTAGGTTGAATATTATTTGGCATGGCTCTATTGAACCAAAAAAATCTTGATTTCATTGTTTGTTGTTGCTTAAAAAAATTGTTTTTGATAAGGTTTTGTATTCATATGGAATTTCTACTAGAGTGTGTGAATGTTGTAATGTGCTTGAAACTATTGAACATATTTTTTAATGTAAATTTGTTGTTGTAATTTGGTCATTATTTTTTCGGTTTACCAGTCAATTGGTCTAATCCCTGTCGTTTTTCATTGCATGAAATTTTGGTTGGATATGTTGAAGCTTTGAATGTTGAGTTGAATAGATTTTGGCTCGTTTTTCCTAATGATATTTTGTGCTTTATCTAGAAGAAGAGGAAGGCAAAGGTTTTCCAAGGCTCTAGAAGGCATCTCACTGAGTTCAAGTTTGATCTCAGCTTTCTTGCTATAATGTTGCATGTATCAATAGCTCTAGAAATTCCTAAGGATAAGTTCATGATATTGTTAAAAGAGGGACTTCCCATTGTTTACAATATACAGATCTAGTCATCTCACTTCTTCCCACAAGGAAGGAACAAACTGAACCAATAGGAACTAGAATTGCTTAACAAGTTCATGGAAGAAAAGAAAATTCCCAAGCCTATGGATGTGGAAGATACCAATAAGAAAAATAATGATGATCAGTTCACATGCTTAGAAGTGGATCCCAATTTGATTATGCCTCCTCTCGGGGCTTATGATTGTGACGCAATAGAATGTAGCAATAGTTTTATAGGAGCAAGGGATTAACTTTCATGGTTTTTTTATAATTATGTACACGATGATATGATAAAATTTTCTCTTACAATATTTTATAGTTAGTATTTGTTGATATGGTTTAGATTTGGGCTCCTCATATTGTAAACTATTTTTTTAACTATATTTAATATATAAAAAATTATTGTGTCATCTCCTCATTAAATCCTATCAAATATTCAAAATAATCCAACCATCTTGTGTGCTAAAATATAGGCATGCAAACTTGGTCACTTAATATAAGGTTTTGGTCGTACAAATCTCTTTGAAGTGGATCACCACCCATTTTGTATCAATGCATCTAATTTTCTCAAAGAAACTATATTTCTATAGATTTTATGCTCATAATAGTGTCTACTTAATATTCTATCATGGCTTGTTTCCTTGTTTATTTTTCTATTATAGTAGTTTTTTTATTTGTCAATTAGGCAAAAGGGAGTTGTACCCCATATATTGTGCAATATAAATCCAAAAGATAAAGTGAATGCCTTAGAAAATAGGGGTGGGATAGAACAAATATGTTGCTCCTACTAGTTTATTGACACAAAAATACTTTCAATCAGATACATAATTTGTGAAAATGTGCTAACCCACAAATGAGAGGGCACAATTTGTCCCACTCCATCTGTATTCTTCTCTTTTGGTGATTGTCTTAAATTCATTTAATGTTGGTTTTTTACAAAGATGATTTTTTTACTTCTATCCACCCTTGATCAACCTGAGAATATACGTTTCTCACTAGATTCAAAGATGTTTGGGGCTCCTAGGAATGTTTAGGAATTGTTGGTATTGTAGGAGAGGGGGCAACAGAGTCAACCACTATGTGTTTGATAGAAAGATCATCCCCACCAGCTAGATCCAATGGATAGAAGGGGCCACAAGTTTTGATACTAGGGGATCTTGAGACAAATCCAAACCCATCTGTGGACTAGAATAAATCACATAAGTTGAGGCTCAACCCCAATCCACCAAGTGTTCTCACCATTGGAATCCATATTATTGCACTCTTGGGAGCTCTTCTTTCGACATTGAGAAGTAAAGTGATTTGTATAGAATCATTTTCTACATCGGAAAGCCACTTTTTCATAATCAATTGGCTACACCTAGCAATGACCTCCCACCTTCAACAAACTATCTACAAGGATCCCATTAGATAGGTCCATTTCCACGCAAATTCGAGCACACGTGGATCTTTGGTATTAATTGTTTCTTTTGAGCAACAAAGGTATTTCCCTAATCCATTACCAAAATCCTACAAACAGTTTATTTCCCAAAACTAAAATGGAAGATAGGGTAAACGCACCGAGAAAAAGACAAAGGAGGTCTCAGAACAAGGATCAAAGGAAGGATACCATGACTTTATGCACATGAAGTCTCTCTAGAAAACCCAAGGTCCATTCTCCAAAACCCAATCCTTTTTTAATGTTCTTCTCTCTTGGTTGTTCTTGTGAACATTAAAGATGTAAAAGGTAAAATAAGAACTCAAACAAAATATAAAAATGCTATTCTACAGTTGATTGTGCCTCTAGTTAAGCAAAGAAATTGAGCAAAAGATGAAATAAAACTAAAATTCTCTCACCCATGACTCCTTGTTGTACACACAAAATGTGTGGTTGTGCTCCAATGGATTTGTTCTTGAGAGATGTTATGTGGTTTCTCTTCAAACCAACATGATTTTCCATTCAAGAGGCTTATTAAAAAGGCTTCTAAGATGGTCTATTTGTAAATTGGATAGATGATTCATCAAGGGTTGAAATTGATCTAAGAGATCAATGGTAAAGGTTGATTGAGAGAATTGGGAGAATAAAAACTTTCCATGTGGCACCTTGTGATAAGTGCACTTGAAGAGGGGAAAAAAAAAGGAATTTGAATGTTCAAGATTGTCTTGCAAAGAGATAAAAGGTGAGGATTAAAAAAGTACTTTTTGGAAGTCCAAAAAGTCATTTTTTGAGGCATGTGAAGGGTGAAGATCTTCTTGAAAAAATGAATGGATAGGATTTGATGAGAAGATTTAATGGCCTTAAACATGCTTTATTAGGAATGTGCAAGAGGATTAATTAGTTAATTAATTGGTTTTATTCAATTAATTATTTGAGAGGGGATTTTGGGAGAATTCAATAAACAGTTGCACTTATTTAATTTTTGGAAGATGAGGATTTGAAAGGTGAATTTAATTAAATAAATGTTGAATTTATTTAATTAATGGTAATCCATAAAGCAAAGGGGTATAAAGGATAAATTAATTAATTAAATGATTAAATTTTCTTTAAGTAATGCTAGGAAGACAATTGGAAAGGTTAATTAAATAATTAGCTTTATGAACGATGGAAAGGGATAAAATTGGATGTGGTTAGGATGTGGATGATTTTAGGTATCTACAATTCCTTATCTCCTTGTATTTTTTAAAAGACTCTCCTCCACCTTTCCTATTGTATTCATCAATGTAATGTGCCAATACACAAGCCTCATCTAAATTAACCAGCTTGGTTGTGTTGACCTTCCATCATAGGTTGGTATGCAACCTACCAATATATTAAAGAGGGTATATCCTTCTTCTAAGTCCATTCTTGGTATCATGGCTTGCCTTCAAAATTTGATAGTGTAATCTTGTACACTTTGAGTTCTCGCTTGCCTAAAATAAAGCTATTTTAACTTTTGATCAATCTCATGCCTAATTGGATAAAAATTATTTTGTGGAAAATATTTAAAACTTTTCTAACTATAGATTATTGGTTTCTTCTTCTTCCCCCATGAAGATAAATAACTCTTCCACCATGCAAGACCATATCCACTCATCTTCAAATGTGCAAATGAGATTTTTTTTGCTTTACTCACATCGTGGAAACTAAAATATGCTTCCATTTGTTTCATACAAGTATCTAACATTTTAGTATCTATTTGGCCCCAAAAATTCTGATTTCAATCTTGGTTTCAACTTTAAATGGAGTAAGTCCAACTCTTATCTCAGTTTCTATTTCTTCCCAAATGCTCAGTTTCTATTTCTTCCCAAATGCAATCATGGCCATCCCTTTCTTCTTCCCCATCATCTTCAATGCCAAATTTATTTATCAAAGCTCAAACTACATCATTCATAGATGACTAATCTTGTACCACTTGAGCTTGTTGCCAAAATAGGTGCTCTAATTGATTTGTTATCTATTGGCAATACTTCATCACATACTTAGATGGATCTCTAAGGCTAAAACCATAGTATTTAAATCTCCCATTATGATTTCTTGGTTCTATTAGTAAGTACCTATCCCATGATTCATTGGAAATAAATTACTATCACCCAAAGACCTTATCAATGTCATGTAATCCATTTAACTCTAATTTCCCTTGAGTTTGAATATGCTTTAATATCAAAATGATTTGTAATCACTAAAAATAGTTGCGATTGTGGCCATAAATACATTCAATTATTAAAATTATAATTAATCTAATTTCTTTCAATCAAATCAAATACTATAATTGAACTTAAATTCACTCATAAATTGCAAGAAACAAATTCAACACTCTTCATAGTTTTTCACCTAGACAATGCTTAATTTGGGAGGAAAACTCCAACTTGATAAGTGTCAATAGTAATCCTCTCTTTATTAATTAGCCAATGTCTAGTATAAAAATAGGGATACGATCTGTGTTGTTCATCTCCTTCATGATTGCTCATGGAACGAACTATGCATTTTTTCGAGTCTGTGACAATGCTTTGTGTTCCTTCCTCATCCAACTTTCTCTATGTATTCTCCTTCACTTTGTATCTTGTCAAGCTCCACTCTCATGCACTAGAATATTCCGACCATCCTAGAACCTAAGGAGTTTACCTTCCCATCTATCTTTTTATTTTTTCTACTTTGCATGACAAAATTGTCATTATTGATTTTGAAATCATTGTAATGTTCTCAAAATAGCCATGATTGATTATCACCACTTCTAGAGAATCAATTTGGTAGTTTTACTTCCAACCACTATCAATTACATAAGTTCCCATGATAAAAGTAGTTGTTCTATCCAATGAGCATTTCTCCTTGTCCAATTTTTGAACCACTTTTTAAAGCATGCAAACCTCCTTGATAATTTTGGGATCAATGAATCCCTTGATTCACATAATTATAATATTGTAGGGCATACTAACCAAATATTAGGAAAATACCAAGATGTTAATTTTCCACCACCACTTTTACTATATAATATAGATAACATTATGTGACGCCCCACTGTGCAAACCCCAAAGGACAACAAAATTACCACAATTTTATTTTTTTTTTTTTTTTTGAAAGTGAAACATTACCTAAGATGAACATGTACATACATTACATGAAAAGCAATTATGCATTTACAAAATCATCTACATCCTCTGGGGTACACGAGATGACACTACAAAACCTAAATTCTTACCAAAACAATAGCGAATGAAATCCAAGATTACATGAAAATAACATACAACCGTCCATGATCAATAGAGATGAAAAAGACTTACATCATTTTATTACATTTCAATTCATTGTTCAATATTACAATTGTGGATCATATTTCCATAGATACAACACATCATGGATACAATAATACATTACCTAATGCTTCCCTTATATCAATGGGAAGAGTATATCAAGAATAATACATCAATGAAGAATAAGCTACAAAGCAAAGAGCAGTCTTCAACCAAGTGAAGCTCTGGAAATTTTGTGTCCGCTTCCACATCACGAACACAACCTAGGAACCCAATGGGGTGCATGGAATGTTCCACCCGACCACGTGGACCTGAAGGCCCACCCCCCGTGCTAGGAGATGACAAGAAAGGGCCCACATCCAAACAAGGTCAAGCAGACAAGACTAACACAACACCAACATAAAACAACATCAAACAAATACAAACAACACTTTCAGAGGCAACCAAACAAGGGAAAATAAACAAGTATTGTAGGAGAGTGTCATCACATGGCCTTACATGGATTATTCAAACAACCTATCACAAGGTGTCGCCTCCATCTATGGTTCTTTTGACTACCTATCTCAAGGTGTTGCTCCAAAGGGTGACTCATGTAGAACCACTTACCTTTCATGAGGACAAGGCAATGATCTTACCAACAAATTCTTAACCCATCCTTAGCCTATGGAAGCACTAACAATATGGGTGAGGCACATAATTAATCTTGTTTAGTGTGTAACTACCTGAACCCACTAGTTCATTAATTAAATTATCACTTGTTAAGGAAACTCTTCCATGGGTTACCCTGACAGCCCCTTTGTGTGTCGGCCCCCATGAAGAGCCACTCTCCCTGCGACCCAAACCAAAAACATGCAAGGGGTGTACCTCATCTCACATAAAAATCAAGGAGTACACAACACACAACATGTGAGGCATGAACCATCTCGCAAACCCATTCCATAACACTGAAACAAGAACAAAGGAGGTACCAGCCACCACATAAACTACATAAATCAATTGATGCACTAAAATCATGAGAATCAAGTATGTATGCGAGGCATGAACCTTCTCGCTCAAAATCCACAACAAAAATCAACACCATGGTACAAGGTAACACCCACAAGAACTCAAAATCAGAAATAAAATCAAAGAATCACAAAGGTCCAACCATGGAAAATCAACATAAATCAAGTTTTACCATTGCCTCTAGAAGCCTAAAGCACCGAATATCCACAAACTCCTATTGAAGGTAATTCAAACTCTTCGGGTTCCCAACCATCTCAAAATATGACTACAAGAAATTCATCACATAAAGTCTTCTTAATTCCAAAATTAGCACAAGAGAAAGACTCACATCAGGGCCCACAAAATGACTACATAAAAACATTCCACAATCACAAACGATAGTAAATGAGACAATATCACAATGAAAATAGAAGCCAACACATTTAAAGGATTATCATCTTCATACAAGATCAAACACAATAACCAATAGAAAGGTCAATCGACAATACATCCAAGAGAGACATGACGGGAAATCAAACAAACAATAGCAATTCATTCATAATCTCAAACTAAAGGTTGCAAATGAGTTTGACATTAAAATAAGCTATCTACTTGATCAAATTAAATAATTATAAATCAATATTTCAAGGAAACTCTATCATCTATGAGGCAATTGTCCCAAACCCTAGTTTTAAAGTTTCACTATACAATGATGCTTTAAGGGTTATACGAAAGTAAAGTTCACAATGATCATTTATGGTGTACCCTAACGCTACATTTAGTAACACTCTAATTACTTGCAATGATCACTAATTCAACTAACTAAATATAATAAGTTATACAAACCAATAGATAAATATTCAGCTATTAAAGACAATTATATTCCTAGCTCAAACTCTATCTTAAGTGCAAATTTCCTTAATGAAATAAAACTAAACTAAAGAAACAAAATACGAATTCAGTTTCCATTAATCCGTGAACTCCCTTATAATATCATTTACCTTAAGCTATCTAATTTGAACTATTTTATCAAATAATGCTCTACCCTTATCTAGAATATTTCTCAAGAACAATTTTCTTCACATAATTAAGTAACTTAAACAATAATAATAAAACATATAAAATATTTCTACTTACTCTAATCTCCTTCAAATTTAAAACTAATTCCTTCAACTTCCTAATTGGAACCATGAAGCATATTATCTCAAATAACTTCCTATTCAGTAATAGCTTATTTAAGGTAATAATAAATCAAATATGAGATTCCTAATATTTTGAGAATGAAACATTAATACCAATTTTAACCAATAATATAATATTACTACTTTAATTTGTTATTAAAAAGTTGTGTTTTAAATCCTCATTTTCCAATTTTCCAGTGTAATCACCAATCTACTATATTCAATTCTAAATATAGGAACGTTCACATAAATATTAGTATCATTGAATATACATAGGAATTTCATTTGTTTAATCTTTCTAAAAAGCTCTTTAAATTTAGCCCTAACCACTACCACATAGATCTTTACGCAACTCTTATTTTACTAATTAACTATTTAAACTATTCTATTTTTACCAATCACCTTAAAAGACCTCCCGAGATCAAAATCAACACAACTAACTTTACATGGGATATTTCCCTATTACCTAATCTTTCCACTAGAACCCAACTCCTAATATAGTTCACCATTAAAAACCTACATCAATAACCTTCTTCAGTAAGTAACTAATTAGAGAAGGTTTTAACTACCAAAACAAATAAATCTATATATGTATATAATCTGGTTTAGTATACAATGTGAAGTATTGAGACATGATAGATTAATATTCATATCTTATAACAATCCTGGTATGAAGGCTTTTAAATAATCAAAGACTATGTAATCAAATTCTATAAATATCCAAATACGCAATATTACACGCAAATATCTCTCTAAATATATTTATGAAATACATATACTTGTGCGCGCACACACACACACACACATATAAATACGCAATATTACACGCAAATATCTCTCTAAATATATTTATGAAATACATATACTTGCGCGCGCTCACACACACACACACACATATATATATGATTTAAAGAACTGCTGTTATAGACAGCACTATATAGATTCAACTATAGCAGAATATCAAAAAAAAAATGAAACCTTTACATTTATGAACCGGGTATATATATATCTTAATGCTAAATTTCAGTAAGAATAAATATCTGTTTATAGTCAATAATCAGATACCATGGTTATCTAAAATTTTAAAATATAATTATAATATATACATACAATCCATTACGAACCGTGGTTTACAAAACTACAAAATGAAATCAAATAGAGCTTATTATATCATCACTTTGATCTACCAATGTCTTTGATATCGACTATTCTAATTTTACAATTTCACTATTAGAGAATGCAACAAGATCAACATCTAAAAGATTATTTAAAGCAATCATCTAACTAAATCCTTCACATACCACAATACTATTAACTCAATTTCTTTCTTTTCTTTTCTAACGTATTTTCTTTTCAGCTAATCCTAAAGACAAATATTAAAGTTTTGACATTACTAAAATACAAAACAGATTTAAAGTGATTATATTACATTTATTGTATTGATTATAAGGAAATATATCTTGATACAATAAAACGCATAATAAGGAGATCCTTTCTTTACTAGTTGTTTTGCTAAGATTTTATTACAAAAGAATAGGTGAATACTAGCGCAATTCCCAACAAATAAATTTTCAAGAAGCAATGTATAAAGAGTCGGAGTTATAGGACATGGGAATGCTGGATAGGTGTGGCAGATAACCAGTGAGGGCAACGCAGCCCAGCCACCTCCATTTCAGACTCCAAGTTTCTTACAAGAGAAATTGTTCAGAAAGATGTGAACCATTCCCATAGGAGGTACGCAGTTCTCATGAAGAATATTGTCGGTGCTAAATGAAACAATCTGAAAAGTAGGCTTGCACTGTAATAATGCGCACAGGCAGACCTGTATGCAAAATGCGTAAGCATAGGCAGGGCACGTGAACTGTTTGACAGAATGCCCCAATTAGACGTGGTCTCATTGAATACAAGATTGCAGGATATGCACAGACTGGATTTGTTGAAACGGCTTAAGAAACTTTCAAGCAAATGCAATTGGCAGGTGTAAGGCCCGATTACACAACCTTAGCCAGCATCTAACTGCCTGAGCCCAAACGAAAGCTAAGGGACGGTTTAAGGGCATCCATCAAAGCAAGAAGAATAGGGAATTTTGTCAGACGTTAAAGTTGCAATTGCGCTAGTAGTCATGTATGCAAAATGCGGAAGTCATAAACAAGGCACGTTAATTGTTTGACAGAAATGCCTCAACGAACAGGTGATCTATGGGGCTGCGATTACTGCAGAGTATGCACAAGATGGATTTGTGGAAAGGCTTCGAAGCTCTTACGCAAGTGCGATTGGTGGGTGCAAAACCAGACCCGCAACATTTTCTAGAATGGGAGCTTCGAAACAGGGTATGGACATACAAAATGCAGTAGCTACAGCTGCCATACAAAATGTGGAAGTAATAATATTTACCCAACTTAATTTAGCTTCCGTTTAACAGATAACAACAGATTTGTTTTAGAAGGCAATAGAACACCAAACAACAAAAGCAGAAGGAGAAAAGAAAACTCACTGGAACCATGGCAAGCAACTCACCTCAAGATTTCGGCCAAAATGAGTCATACAGGCACGCTTGACAGGTATGTCCCCAGTTTTCTTGACCTTTGCCAGCATCCTCTCTGGTTGCGCCAACCTCCATCAAAACGTACAGCATGGAAAAATTTGTCAAAAAGTTGCAGCCTCCCTGGTAAATATGTATACAAAATGTTGGAATCTTAGACAAGGCCCGTGAACTGAAAACAGAACATCTCTAAGAAGAATGTGATCTCATGGAATGTCCCACTGCCCGTTATCCCCCGCTCCCTTTTAAGAAAAAGGCTTTTGAAACCTTCAAGCAAATGCATTTGACAGGTGTAAGGTTGCACAACCTTTTCCAGCAGCGTCCTTGCCTGGTAGACACATATGCATAATGTGGAAGCGAAGACAAGGCACGTGTTTAGACAGAATGCCTTAGAAAGTGTGCTCTCTCCAGGTTGAATTACTTCGTGCATTTTTACAAGGAAAGAAACAGTAGATGTGAATTTCGAAATAAATGGGATTATAAGGACTCGGCTAAAACAGTGTAGGGTGAAAAGAGCATAATGGAGCCAATGGACATGAATTTTTTTTTATTATTACTTTATATATATATATATATATATATATTACTATCTGAGCATATAGACAATAAGCACAAATTTTTACAATTCAAGTACATGTGACAATGGAATATTCAATAAAATATTCATTGGATCTTTTATTCAATCCTTCTTTATCCTAAATATTTTAAATTTATAAATAAACTTCAATAATAAGTGGATTATTATTCCATATTAAATTTAATATACTCATTATTTATAATTGCAATTTATGTTTTATTTACATTTTCGTCTTTAATAAAAAATAATATAATCTATTACATCATTATCCCTTTCAAATTAATTTAATAATTAATTAATAAATTCAATAATTTAATTTAATATTTTAATTAAATTAATGTTGTCATTACGAGCAACGAAATCCAAAACAATACCTGAACGGCAAAAGGCAGCAAGACCTCACAAGTCACAAATACACACTTACTCACACGACGCGAAGGACCATAAGCGAAGGGGTACTACACATTCCTTCTACACCTAAAATTGCATCCAAAAAAAAAGAATTTGACATTATTCAACAAAGACTAAATACTCAAGCTAAAATATCTCTACAAAACTTAGTGTGTATATCACCTTTTCATAAAAATATAATGCAAAATTCCTTAGAGAAGATCCAAGTAGAGTCTAACACTACTCCACAATTAATAACATCTTTGGCAAAGCTTATTGGCCACATAAAAATCTTGACAATTAAAATTTTCCACTTGAAAAAATACTTAAAGAAGCATTACCTTTGCATATCATGGTGGAATGTAGCAAAGAAATCATTAAACAATCTTTAATTGACAACAGATCTAGCCTCAATATATGCACTACATGCACTACAAATTGTTTAAAACAAATCAAAAGAGACATGTCAAAGATATGACCATTACAGGATTTGATAATATGCCTAAATCTTGTTTAGGTACCTTTACTCTTTCAATACAACCCGGCTCACATAAGTTGCATACAATATTCCATATGCTACCAAGAAAATTGAATTATAGTATCCTTCTTGAGCATCCATGGTTACATGAAAGCTTCCTCTACTTCACATCAATGTGTTAATTTTTTCATTAAAGGAAGCTTCACCACATACTTGTAGATTCTCAACCATACAAGTATAAACCAATAGATATATCTAAAAATTGTACTACACAAAATGAACGCTTAGCTCATGAATTTAGCACTTTACACAACAATGATAGGGTTTCATTAAACTTTATGACTTGTGTTGATGAGTACCATGCAAATCCTAAGGCTTATAGCATCCCATACATATAGATGGATCCAATTGCCTATGGTAAAACATGGGAGGCATATAAGGATGCATTGGTGATACATCTTGAGATACATTGAGGGACATCATGCTTTATCTTTACGTTTGAACCACAATTGTCATATCCTTACACATCATGCTTTCCCCATTATACACGATTGAACCTTATTGCATTATCTTGCCAATAGGAGGTTTGTTCCTTAATATTAGCTTTCACACTTACATCTTACATTGTGCTCGTGTGATGTATTCATGTCTTAAGTAGCCATGTTATCACATTGGGAGCATTGCACCTTCCCCTTGCATTTCTTTCACAAACATATCTTTATACTCAAGCAACATCATGCTTTCCCCTTACACATGCTTACTATTATGATATCTTCGGGGCCTACCCCATTATTGAGGCTTCAATGCCATAATTCCTTGTGCATTTTACATGAGTATTTTTTAATACTAAGGGTCACATCAACGTGTTTTTTTTCATGTTGGGGGCAATATAATCATTTATTGATACCATTATTGATACCATTATTGATACCATTTTCAATCCATGTGCTTATCATGCTTATCTTTCAAGACATTTATATGGTCATTATGTGATGCATTTTTTTACAACCATTGCTATACATGCTTATATAAGCATATGTTTCCATGCTTAAATTATAATTATTGTTCATTATGTCGTAAGGCGTTCCGTTGCAGTGGCATTTATCCATGTACATCAAAACTCTGCATGCCAATGTAAAGGACGTATGGCTTGTAGTGGTGAATACAACCATCCAAGCAGTAACGGGACTGCAGTAGCCCATATCAACTGCACCGTCGAAGGCATTATGACCGTGAATGTCGATGCCAGCCATCGCTGCTGCCAGTTGCCATTCGAGTTGTTCAGAGAGATTATTGTTGTAGAGGCACGAGAAATTAGGCTTGCAAAGCAGCTTCATATGCAGGTGTGAGATTTCCTATCTTTGTTGTTATGATCGGCGAGAAGATCGCCAGCCTATAAAAATGACGCATTGCATCTCATAGATAAACGATTGTAAGCCGCTTCATTACCCGGCATAAGTATAAGCAACAGTAGTAGGATTTCCTTCTCTCCCCACCATATCCATCACCATATTTATTACAACCAAACCAGGCCCGCTTATATAACTGAGGCATCACCAAACCAAACTGAAAGACGTGGTGGGGATGGCATCACCAAACCGGGCCAAAGTTGGTTGTCTAATGGGAATGGAAGCAAGCAATGATCCTGGCACCCAGATCGAACATCTCCACATACTGGAACAACTTGAATGAATTGGGAAAACTCGCAATCTTTGCCAACAAACTCACAGCTTGTGCAGTAATGGGAGCTTTGGAGCGGAGTATGGACATCCATCATGTGATCAACGATGAATGAATTTTGGCAGATGTTCTATCTGCAATTTCCCTAGTAGATATGTATGCAAATTGCAAAATGTGGAAGCATAGACAAGGCACGTTATCCGTTTGATAGAATGTATATAGAGACCAATAGAGATGGAGAGAGAGATAGAGAGGGGGAGATAGAGATAGAGAGGGGGGACAAGAGTGGGGAGAGAGGGAGAGAGATAGGAAGAGGAGGGAGAGAGATAGATGAAAGGAGGAAAAGATGAGTAATAGAGAGAAAGGGAGAGATAGATCGATAAAGAGTGGGGAGAGATCAAGAGATACAGATAGAGATAGGGAGAGAGAAACATGGAGTGTGTGTGAGAGAGAGATATTTAGATAGAGATAGGGAAGGAGAAACATGGAGTGTGTGTCTATGAGTGAGATGGAGATATGGAGATAGAGATAGAGAGGGGGGGAAAGAAATAGAGAGATGGAGATGGACCTAGAGATAACGAGACAAAAAGAGAGAATATGAATGAGTGGGTTAGGGGTACTTAACATCCAATTTTGTGTTCCTTTGTCACTCAAGTATTTTGAAAGCAGAGAATTTCCCAGGCAAACATAAAATCGATGAGGAGCTACTCAATGTGGAAGCTAACACACAAGTGTCATAGTAAATTGGAGGGTAGAGTGGTGCATGAGATTATCAACACCAACTTGGAATTACATCACTTAGGTATGTTGAAAATATGAAACTCAATATGCCTTAGTTTTAAACTATTCATGTATTTCCATTAGGTGTCTCATACTGTATCTGGCAATATCTGTACTTGCAACTTGATAAATGCTATGTGTATTAAACTTTCCCTATTGCATGTACTCAAATTGAACAATATAAGAATGTTCATGTTTGCAAGGCTTATAGGTATTTGTGTGCAACAAGCTATTTGGACACTATGTTGCTAGTGCCCCAAGCACAACATTGCATGTCTACATGTGGATGGATCTACTAATGGTTGAATATGAAAACCAAAGATTTTCATGCCATTTATCTGTCGTGTAAGTTGTAATTGGACTGTTTAGCATAACGATGCTCATTATTGTGTTGAGTTTCCCTGACATTTATCTGGAATTCACATGGGGTTGAATGACCCTCACAAGGGCATATGTTTAGAATTTATGAGAGGAAAAACTTAAAGTTGAAGAAAACAATAGTTGTTTCAGTTATGAACTATTGATAAATTCCCACGTGTTCCCAATGTCAGTTTGTGTCCTGAATTGAGCATGATGACACATGGTGCACGGGTGGCATAGACATGATATAAGTTGTCCACTAGGGTTCAATTATTGTGCCTTGTGGCCAAAAGGATGGGGTGAAGTGTACATATTAGGCAGATTTTGGTAGTGAAGGAACCCCTCAGGATAGGAAGTGTAGCTAAGTTCAAGTTGCAAAGAGTAGGACAACATGATTGTTCAGAGCTTCTTCTCAATATTAATAGGGCCAAGGACTATTTTGGAAACAAAACTGAGAGCATGTATCTCAAGTGTATAGAAACTTGATGATCCTTCTTAAGTCCTCTCCTAGACTCTATTGTTTGGAAATTCACTTCTGTCTGATGCCTCTCATCAATAAAAATAAAAAAGATCTTTGTCCTAGATATACACTTTTTCACGTCTTCCTTAAGAATCGAGAATTTTACCACATTCAATGATCTATGCCCTATTCCCTATCTATACACTTTTCATGTCTTCCCTAGGCATCAAGGACATTCCCACACTCAATGGTCTGTGTCCTACTCCCACCTGCTTAGATTGAAAGGAATTAATAAGATCATTGTATACCAGCCAAATAATTTAAAATCATATTCCGGAAGAAAATCCCCCATTACAAGGAACAAATCCAAAAAAGATATCTTTCAACGTTAATTATATAAATTTTATATAAAAATAGATAAACTAGTGTATTATTGTTCATGATTTGATGGAGCTACAAATTACGTACGACAAGTCTGTAGATACATGAAAATACTACAACCACGACCTTGTCCTTATTTCCAAATTTGTTCATACACAAGCAAAACAAAATATTTTGATTTAGAAGCGACTACCAGATTATTATTGTCTATTCCTAATTTTGAGACATCAGATTCAGTGGATGCACCAATCTTTAAACATTCTTCAATCAGAGAGCTCAGAACCTTTTTTTCCTATTTACATTCCTGCATCTAATGATTGTTGCAAATATTCAGAATATCTGTCCCCAGCTCATTCATTAAGCTCGTTCAACCCTTAGATGGAAATATTGTCTGTCCATGAGATAAGCCATGAGCAACAAGAAAGGCGTCCTTGTGCTCATATTCTTAAAAAATGCTCTTGCTTCTTTGAAATGCTATCCACTATCATCAAACAACCCTTTGCTCGTCCCCAATCCCTCTAAATGCCACATGTGCATGCACTTCTCTTCCAACTACTCATATTTGAATTTCAGTTGCGCTCACTGCTCAATTTTCGTAAGAATGCATGAACCATATACTGCCTCCAAATTGTTGTGATAGTCCCCGTGACATTTGTTTGGAAATATTGTCTGTAAGAGCTTCTGCACCAACCAAACTCAGTTCTGCATGAAGGTGATGGATTAAATGTGTGTGGTATCACTTACTATGTGGTTATGATTCTTAGGTTGTTGGTATAGTCACACAAGTCTTCAGACATGGTCTTCCAAACAGTTATTTCTTGCTCATGCATAGAGACATTCTCCTTTGAGTTCTCCACTCTTGATTGGTGTATAGGGGTTGGGCTTTCATTACAAGAGTGTTTTTATCAACAAAAAAATCTCTGCCCCTCAATTATACTGAGAGGCATTCTACAATAGCAGCACTGAGCAACGAGCAAGAAGTCTCATGTCATAAATTTTAAAAAAATATATATATAAAATTAAATTTTTTAAAGTGTAATACATTAGTAGTTGCATCTAAAGGAGGTTCAAGGATTGCGTTGATAGAAAATTATATGTATGTTAATATGTTAGAGAGTATGTGTTTGTGCATTTCAAATTTTAGTTGTATGTAGTTGGATTAAACAATTAATATTAAGTGCTAAATAATGGAATGAAATAAACTTAGACAAATCTAGATTTTTTTCTTAAAGAAATTAAGTATTATCTGATTATGAAATATTTGCATACAGATTTAAAACATACAGCAATGCAAATGAAAAAAGAAAGTTGCCATCAAATTGACAAAAACACTACAAATGGAAATAGAATGTTCTCATCTGGTTGTCAAATCAATATTTATCTGGGTTTTATGTGATAAGTGAGATTTTCAAGGCTTTTACCATTAAACGGCAGCTGGTTTACCACTAAACAGCAGCTGAAACTTGTTTTCTCACGACTCAACAATAGTTTGCAATGGTTTGCAGGCGTGAGACTTGTTTCAGGCTCAAATCTCACACAATATGTAGCCTATCAGCTAATAAACATATAAAATTTATTATACTTTTCAAAGTAAAAACAAAACAAAAAAATTACTTCAATAATAAATAATGACTTTTCAAAAATAAAATTGAAATTTTCATACAAAATTTATTTACCATTTCAAACAAAAATAAACTAAACAACCAAATAAAATAAAAGAATTCTTAAAAAAAAGTAAAAATAAAGATATTTACATTGCATTCACCTTCTTTAGCAGATCTTGATCCAAAATGATTTGTACAACTAGATCTTCCTCTCCTCCTAACATGAATTTGATGAATTTTATTGTCTTTGTACCCTCAACCTTGAACATCTTCAAAGGTTGGTCAAGCATCATGAGCGATGTGACTTCACATGCCAAAATCCCAACAACAAAATAGAAAATAAGTGGTATGAAGTGAAAGTGAAATATTCCTCAAGGAAGAAGTGGATCTCATCATGCCATGAAAATTGCCTTGAAGATCACCACGATGCCTTATAATACTTGGGAATGAAATCCTTCATTAAACATTGTCAGTATCAAATATAATCAAGTTAGGCATGCAATAATTGTGTTATTTGGGTCTTTACATTATGTTCTTTACAAATTAGCAAAGGCTCAAGGTTGTCCAATGTTAATGCATTGGGGAAGTGCAGGTGCTACTTAAAACGCATAGAGAATTCATCCTATAGAAAGTTAATTTGTGTACTACTATGTCATGTCCCCTCACTAGCCAGGTCACAAAAGGGAACAATAGTGGAATTGAAGGCAGAGGTAAGAAGAAAATGATTAAACAAACTGATGATTTGAAGGCATGCCTACAAAGGAAAGAACAAATGACACAAATGCTAGTGCAAATAATGCAAAACTCAACCAACACAGTCACTCACAACAGACCTACACCAAACAATGTTGAAGGAAGTAATTCGGATCATTATGGGGTTGGCAATCCCATTAATAACAACAAAACCCCAACTGGATCAACCCTTAAACCCTTCCAACCCATCTTTTTGCCTAGAGTGGAAACACCATAGGAAGAAGAAGAGAAAAGTCACATAGCAAATGACTTCATTGCCATTATAGAGGAGTATATGAGACTTGATCCAAATTCCAAAAGGGAGATTTCATTTGAACAGTATAGTAATGCTAGATCAAGAAGTGACAAGAGACAATGTATGCAGTAATTTAATAGAGATCTTCAACACAAAAGTAGACTAACACTTCCTACGTTTGATGGCTTGGGACATGTTATTGCATGGTCTTGGGTTAAAAAATTAGATACATACTTTTCACTCAATCCTATGACAGTAAATGGAGCTATTTTGTCACTTTACATTTGGAGGGAGATGTGCATGAGTGGTGGCATCATAGTCATAACATAAGGGTTTAATCATATTGTGGCATATGTTGGTTTCACATAAAAACTTAGATATATTTGATAGAAGAGATCCATAGGTGTTGTAGAGGAGAGGGACCAACTACTTAGGACCCCAAGTCATAGAAGGGTCTAGAACAATCAGTTGCCTTGATTTGCCTCACGCTAAGGATTGTTTAAGGAAAGCTTGATGTTTAAAGAGGGTGAAAAGGAAGGGAAACTTATCTACCACTATCCTTTTGTCAACCCGAGAGGTTTAGGGAATCAGGTGATCGAATTCCCGAGTCTAGACTATAGCCTAGGCAACTCTCTGCTAGAGGACTCCAATGCAGAAGACGAATGACAACACGACGCATTGGCGTCCCAGTCAGGCATTGGCATCCATACAGACATGAAGTATGAAGGACAATCAAGAATTAACAAAAAACTCACTAACTTCCTGATAAACAGAGTTTTATGTAATGACAGAGAATATAAAGAGCTAAACTACTTAAATGAGCAAAATAATACTTCAACAAGAAATACAATTTTACAAGAGCAAAGGTGGCGAGAATCAAACTCACAGTTAGTCCAACCTCCTACAAACTACACAAAAACGCAAACTCCTACACACAGCAAAACAAGGAAAAATATTGGGGTTGTTTCGGGGCTTGCCACAGTCAAACCCCCGTTTCAATGTTCGCACCTCCACAGACAGCCAAAATAGCCACGATAGAGAAATAATGCGATAAAGAAAGTATGAAAAGAAAGCAATTTCACGTAATGCTAACAGCAATATGCTACGTAAATCAAATGACAATGCTAAATGAAATGGATATCACCTCCCCAACAAGATGCCCTTGAGCACATGAAGGGAGATGCGAGCTCGCAAGCTTGTAGATGCTACCGTTGCCACAACAATGTGAGGAGAAAAACTAGCAAAGTGTCGGCTTGGAGCTTCAACAATGGAGAATGTTGTGAAAATGAAGTGTGTAGCTACAAGTGAAGTTCAAGAAACGTGTAGAAGATCGAATGAATGGAAAGATAGTCTTTTTAGGATGAACAATAGCCCAAAAGAGTCATTCAAGGTCGGTCAAGGGTATAGGGGGTTACGCTTCATTGCCAATGGAGAAGTGTAACGCCTCTAAAGATTTCAGAGGTGGGAATCCTGTCAAGATGATACTGCGCCGTGCAGAAATCCACGCGTTGTGCTAGCATCCCCGACAAAAATTCCCCCACTGACACTATAGGCAACCACCAAGTGGGTGGAAAGTGAATGGATGAGGTGGAAATAATTTTTCTAAGGTAGGGGATGTAACTAGGGAATTTGCAAGGGGTGCAAATTCACTCCATTACATTTTTCCCCCACTTTAGTGAGCATATGTGCTACCAAATGTGAGGTAAAGTAGGTCGAAAGAGTTCAAAGAAAGTATACCTAAACCGTCGAGGAAGTAGACTGCAATCTAAACCACCCAAAAGCACAAGAAGAGAAGATGGCTCCACAAGTCCTCGAACCTAAGGAGAGTTGAACAAAATGTGCCACAAATACTCAGACCTATGGGAAAGTGAACAAAGAGGCTCTGCAAGTGTTGGGTCCTACATAGTTGAAAAAAGAGACCCTGCAGGATCTAAGCAATTCACAGGTCCTTGAACTTGCAAAGGAGGTGCCCCTAGGTGCTCAATCCTAAAGGAATCCAGATGTAAGAGGCTCTACAAAGGCTGATGGGGCCTTCAGGTACTCAATCTTACAAGATCGATTGAAAAGCAGCTTCATAGACGCACCTGCAAAGAAACATGTTAATCCACAGACAAAACATGTTAGATAAAAAGCCATGTAGGCAAACAGGTAGACAGTCAACAATTGAAGGAGAAGCTTTCAAATGAGTTTCTCGGGAACCCTTCGAAAGAGAAGGGATCTGCTCAAGGGACACTCGGTTTGAAAGTGATAACATTTTGAAAAGAGAGAATTTTTCGCCAATGATTCTAGCATCAAGGAATCCTTTTGAAATATTTATTTCATCAAGGAATTTGAAAGAAAAAGTGCTCCCTCGCAAGGGAAAATCCAGATTCTATCTTATGAATCCATGATGAAAAAATTCATCAAGGGATCCATGTTGAAGAATGCAATTTTTGAAAAAACATTTTGAAAAAGTAGAGATTTTCAAGAAGGGGTTTGTTGGCCACCAAATGCACCTTTTAAAAATCAAAGCAGTATGATAGCCCCCCCTTAGGATGGTGTATGTTAAGCACAAAGGCATGTGACATCCTAAGGAGAGAAAAGCAAGAATGAAAGTGATGTTGTGGCCCACATAACATGACAAGATGTAACTGTGGTAATGTTGTCACACACTCGAGGGACAACACATAGGTACCACAACATCACAAAGCAAGCAAGAAAGGACAAACAACGACAAGAGATTGGGGGATCTGATATTTAGGGGTCAGAGCTACTCATAAATATAGATAGGTAGATATAATAACATATAAATGAACTTTCATCAACACCCTACTATATCAGACCATGTGAAGAAAGGCACATGAAAACAAAATGAAAATAAAAAATTGGATCAACATAGAAGGGAGGCCTAAATGCCCCAACACTTTGCATCGTCCACATTTGTCGAAATTCAAAGCACAACAAATAAAAGAATGATGTGACAAAGAGAAGAATTTTTATGACACAAAAACACTCCTATATCCAAGCACCTACGAGGGTGACAAGGGTCCTCCAGGAATACATAAAACAAGCACGGGGGAACACAGCACACACACAATCTAATCTACAGATAAAGAAAAAGCACCCCCTAGTCCTCATCAACCAAAAGCTTATTGTTCTCCCAATCCAGATCATTGTAAGGGGAGGGTGGACGAGCCTGCAAGGGCGGGATAACAAGGGCAATACCCTCTGAATCTCCTACGACAAGAGCCAAGAAAGAGGGCCCCTCGAGGTCCTCTTCACTCAGTTCCTATGAGGTAAACATTAGCGATATCACGAAAAATCATCGACAAAGTCGAGACATCGTCTACAGAATTGAACATGCACTTTATAGGAGTTTCATGTGCAACTCGGTGGGCGATGGAGGAGGTGCCCAAGATCCATTGCTAGCCTAACCCAAAAAACTCGGGGGCTATGACAAAATTTGGGGATGTCAGGGTTGCCTCCATCACTAGGACGGTGCAAGCCAATGCAGAACCAACCTCCCAAGAAGGCAAACCCTTCTTCCGACCCCCATTGCATGTAGGGTCATCCTCCATCTTTCGCTTCATCGGAGGATGCGATATCCCCATAGACAAAGTAGAAGGCGAGGAGGAAGAGGAGAAAACCACGGCGGACACCACTGAGGTATTCAGCATGTCCACGGGTTTTGAAAATGGCAGGATGCCCGAAAGGGACATCAAAAGAGGAGGCTTAATCAAAGGAACAATGAATACTTGCACCCTCTTGGGGTGAGGATCATTCATGCTCGCAGGGGAAGTCAGAAGCAAGATTGAGGTAGAGGGAATTGAAGCAGAAGGGGCGAAAGAGGACAACACAATAGAAAATGTTGAAGCGGAAGTTGTTGGCTCCCCTTCCTTCTTCTGCAAAGCAGCATGCTCAACGGCCAGACCTTCCTCCAATGCTTGCGCTCACGCGCAAGGCGGTTTCTACAGCTTCAGGATCTAGAGGCTACAGCTTGAGAAGGAGCAGAAGGCTCCAGTTTAGCCATCGGAGTATCCATCACAGCCATTTCTGGTGGAGGGAGTGACTCCTGGACAAGAATGGGAAGAAGAGATGCAGAGGAAGATGCAACAACAGAGGGGGGAGTAGACTCGAGCGCCTCAGCGACGGGCCTCTTCCCATTCACTACCTTAAAGGTAGGAGCAGTAGGAGGCCACAGAGGTCGAGACACATAAGATGCTCCATGGGGACCCTTCCCCTTAACATACAAAATGGGTCAAGGCTCTGTGGGCAAGAAAGAAAGGTTAAACACCCAACGTTTGGCCTTCCACCAAGCGGACACCATCGGACTCCCTAAGAGACGCATAGGGGGGAAAGTCGAAAGCACCGCAATAGGGTGAGAGGAAGCAGCAAGTGGAACTGCAGAGGAAGAAGAAGAAGAACGGCCCTGAGCGCGGGCGGGCTTCACCTTCTCCTTTTGAGAGGAAGAGGCAGCTTGTTGCTGCACTACAAGGTGAGTCATTTTTGCTTGCACCTTGCCTCTGGTCTTATAGTTAATGTAATTTCGATAAAGTAGGTTCATTCTGGGAGGAAGCGGACCAATCAAGGTAGGCCAAAAATGATCCAACAAATAACACCCATGGGATACTAATGGTTGTTACCCGTGTCGTGCATGACATGCATGGCACTATCGTGAGATAATTCTAAACATTTATGAATTACAAAAGCGACTATGTTCATGGAAGCTAGCCAAGGGATGCCTAGCTTCACACTACACAAGTCAAATTATGGAATGACATCAAAAGTAGTATCCATAACCCTAGGTCCCACTAGAATAGAGAGAGTTATAGAGCCATACGGAGCAAGAGAGAGACTGTCATGAGTACATATAGTAGTTTTAGTCCTCTCATATTCCTCCCTCTATAAGGAATTCAGCAAGAGAGTCTCCTTCATAATAACATTCACACGACTCGTGGGGTCCTCAAGGACTCTTGTCACAATGTTTCCATTAACACGAGCAAGAAAAGAGAGGCTTCGTTATTCATGGGTAGATCCTATGAGGTAAAAGTTACATCTGGTGAACTCATTGCAGCTTGAGGGGGGGGACTAGGAGTAAACATGACACAGGCGCATACGACATTCAATATCATGCCCGTGGACACGATGGTATTGGTAGAATGCATTCCCATCATAATAGTCGGAATAAGGCTCTCTAAGAGGTCGAGGATCTTCCAATGTTATAATCTTATCCTTCAACTGCTTTTGTAGAATAGAAGAATAAGATTCAGATAATTTAGTAAATTGTGTGTTGCGCTTGAGGCCTCTATCATTAGACGTGGCAACTACATTTGCAATAGATTTTCCTTTTCCTGAAATTCATACTATAGATCTTCCTACGGGATGGGAGCGCGAGGAAGATCCCCTAAAATAAACAACCATTTGTTGATACTCCCGCAACATCATGCACAGATGTGCGAAAGAAGGATATTTCATTAAGGCAAACTTCTCCTGCCAAGGTCACTGCAAGTTGCCAATGAACACCTTCTGCACTTTTGAATCAAGTAGCAGGTACGAGATTTGAGAAAAGAGCGCTTGGTATCGAGCAATGAATCAATGATCTTCTCATGCTCTCATTTCTTGCATCGAACGAAATCCAAGGTGGTCATCTTTGGCCTAATGTTAGCCTGGAACTACCAGAGAAACTGATTTACAAGGTGATTGAATGAGAATATAGAATTGTCAGGAAAAGAACAATACTATTCTAGTGCTATGTCTTTGAGAGATCAAGGAAACAGTTTAGCCATTAGAGCATCGTGGTGAAAGAAGTTCGTACACATCGCGTTGAAAGTTGACATGTGTGTTTGAGGGTCTCCTTTACCACCATACTTCTCAAACTTAAGAATTTCCATCCCTTGAGGGAAGCGAGTATTCAAGATTGTTACTGACAAGGGACTATATCGGAAGAAAGGCTAAAAGATAGGTTGGGCAGAGGCTTGGAACAGGCTCGCCAGCTGGTTCTGCATTTGACCCATATTTTGCAGAAAAGCATTCAAAATAGTATCAGATGAAGACATAGAACTGTGGAGCCGACACCAAAGCCACCAACAAGACCACCATCAGAGCCACCGTCGGCACCACCACCCACCACTGTGACCGCCTCCGGAGCTACCACCGTAGCCACCAAACATACCAAAACCACCAACTCCCATTCCACTGTAAATCTCGATGCTAAGAACAGAGTTGCTCCCAAGAGGAAGAACATTGAATCCAAGGGGTATTCTGCTTGCATTAACAGTAGGAGGCGAATTGAGAATGGAGACAGAAGAGCCTGTTTCAGCCAAGCAATCTGATGTCGTAAGCATCGAGACACCAATTTTCCTTTCATAAGCATCAAGCACTTGGCCTCGGGTAATACTTGACCTAGGGTTGTAAGAAGGGACGTATGCTTCCATTAAATTGGTAAGGCCACAAAGAAATTCTATGCATGTCCGATCTTTGTCTAGCATATATATGATCTCATTAACAACCCTAGCGGGCCTAGCCACGCTTTGATCTCTCCCTAAGTGATTCACAAGATCCAAAAGCCTCCTATCTAGAGCCATGAGGTGCTTGGTAGGAATAGGGATGGCTCCATTCTCATCCAGAGCTGCAGCTGAAGGGGAGACACGAGGAGTAGGGGCATGAGTGGTTTCATCAAAGAAACTCATCTCTATCGCCAATACCATCTCCTGCGAGGCCAGAGCTGAAGTGACCCTCGTAAAGTCCATTCTTATGTTTCAATGTCGTGCGCTCCTAACAATATATCCACAAGTTGTAGACTGAGTTGTGAAGCTCATAAAGTGTCAAAACGCACAAGCCCACAACTTACGTAGACATGAGAGAAAGAACGTCAACACAAAGAAACGGATATTACAAGTTTCACGTATGGTTCACCAAAATGTAGAGGGGGACCGACTACTTAGGACCCCAAGTCATGGGAGGTCTAGAACAATCAGTTGCCTTGATCTACCTCACGCTAAGGATTGTTTAAGACAAGCTTGATGTTTTAAGAGGGTGAAAAGGAAGGGCAATTAATTTGCCACTATCCTTTTGTCAACCCGAGAGGTTTAGGGAATTAGGTGAGCAAATTCCCAAGTTTGGACTGTAGCCTAGGCAGCTCTCTTCTAGAGGACTCTAGCACAAAAGATGGACGACGGCATGGCATGTTGGCATCAGTATGGACAAAAAGTACAAAGGACAATCAAGACTTAATAGAAAACTCACTAACTACCTAATAAACAAAGTTTTATGTAATGACAGAGAACATAAAGAGCTAAACTATTGAAATAAGCAAAATAATCATTTAACTTAAGAGATAGAATTTGACAAGAGCAAAGGTGGCGAAAATCAAACTCATGATTAGTCCAGCCTCCCACAAGCTCCACATGAACGCGAACTCCTACACATAGTAGAATGGGAAAAAATATTGGAGATGTTTCAAGGCTTGCCGCAGTCAAACCCTCGTTTCAGTGTTCCCTCCTCCACAGACAACTAGAATAGCCACGATAGGAAACAATGCGATAAAGAAAGTACGGAAAGAAAGCAATGCCACGCAATGCTAACAACAATATGCTACATAAACAAAATGACAATGCTAAATAAAATGGATATCACCTCCCCAACAAGATGCCCTCGAGCACGTGAAGGGAGATGTGAGCTTGCAACCTTGTAGAAGCTATTGTTGCTGCAACAACATGAGGAGAAAAACCAGCAAAGTGTCGGCTTGGAGCTTCAACAATGGATAATGTTGTGAAAATGAAGTGTGTAGCTGCAAATGAACTTCAAGAAACGTGTAGAAGATCGAATGAATGGAAGGAATCTTTTTAGGATGAATAGCAACCTAAAGATTCGTTCGAGGTCAGTCAAGGATGTAGGGGCTTTGCGCTTCATTGCCAATGGAGAAGTGTAATGCCTCTATAGATTCCAGAGGCAAGAATCCTGTCAAGATAGCTGCGCGCCACACAAAAGTTTGCACGCCACGCTAGCATCCCCGATAAAAAATCCCCCGCCAACACTACAGACAACCGCCAAGTGGTGGAAAGCGAATGGATGAGGTGGAAAAACATCGTCGGGTTTAACTTTTCTAAGGTAGGGGGTGTAAATGAGGAATTTGCAAGGGGTGCAAATTCACTCCATTATAGGTGTATTTCAAGGAGTTGACAAGTTTGAGGCAACATGGTTTAGTGGAGGATTATGTCACATAATTTCAAAGACTTTCAGTCATGGTCCCAAATGTGGCCAATAAAAGGTTCATGTTTTTGTTCATTAAGGGATTATTAAAGTCATTCCACGGTTTGGTGAGGGATTTTGAGCAAGTGACCTTAGAGGATGCTATTTAAAGGGCCTTAAGTTTAGAGAACTCTGCAATGAAGAATAAATCTTTTTTCCAAGAGCATGCCAACAAGGCAACAGAGGAAGCCATTTCATAAGAATGTTCCTCAATCTAAGAAGTTGCCTCCAAAGCCTAGTAGAGTGGATGAATCTAAAAAATGAGCTATAGAGGAAAAAGCCATGTTTCACTTGTACAAAGCCTTGGGCACCAGGTCACAGGTGTTTGGGAAAAGGACAAATCCACTATATAGAGGTAGTTTTTGATGAGGATTCAAAGATAGGAGAAGCTGAGCTTGAGGATGTTGCAGATGAGATTGAGCATGAAGAGAAGGTAGAGGAAGAGCATTCCAATGGCACACTTGTAGCACTTTCAAGAGCACCTAGATATCATTCCTTTCGTATTTAATGTAACAATAGCAAATGGGTATACTATTCCATGCAATTGAAGGATTCAATAGTTGGAGTAAACTCTAGGAGGACACAATATGCAAGATGATTTTTATGTGATCGGCATTGGTGAGACAAAATTGGTTTTAGGGGTACAATGGTTGCACTCACTTAGTGAGTATTCAAAATTATCAAACCATGGAGTTGAAATTCAAATCTAATGGGAAGGAGGTAGTTCTTCATGGCCTTTCCAATGGGGTCCTATGATGGTTTCGGCTAAGAGGATGGAGAGAGTTTTTCATAGAGACCAAATGGCTTGGGCAATCGAGTGTTTATTTATAGATACAAGTACATCCAAGGATTGGAGGTCTTATACTGTTGTCATCCAATCTATCCTAAACAAATGTTGCAAGGTGTTTCGTGAAATTTTGCTAAGGTTGCCACCAAATAGGGGTTTTCAACATGTAATTGAGTTAAAGGAGGGGGAAAAACCAGTCATTACTACACCTTATCGGCATCTTAAGAGGTACAAGGAGGAGATTAAGAAGGCAATTAAGGAACTATTGGACATGGGACACATTCGACTGACCTCCAACCCATTTGTCTCTTTTGCGATGTTGGTCAAGAAGAAAGATGGTACTATGAGGATGTGTATCAATTATAGAGCCCTCAACAAAAAGACAATCAATAATCACTATCCCATACCTAGGATCGATGAGTTGATAGATGAGCTTCATGGTGTGAGGTACTTCTCCAAGATTGACTTACGATCAAGGTACCATCAAATAAAGGTTTGAGATGAGGATGTGTGGAAGACAACTTTCAAATTTCACTATGGGCACTATGAGTTCTTTGTCATGCCATTTGGGTTGACAAATGCACCTGCCACCTTTCAATCATGCATGAATCGGGTATTTATTTTGCAATTGAGAAAATTTGTGTTGGTCTTCTTTGATGACATCTTGATTTCCAATAAAACATGGGAGGATCACTTGAGGCACATAGATGAAGTGCTTGGCATACTTGAGCAGTAGTTATTTTACGCTAAGGCATCCAAATGTGAGTTTGGTTTGACTGAAATATTATATTTAGGATTCAAGATTAGTGCACAAGGGTTTGGCGTGGATGAGTAAAAAATCAAGACAATACAAAATTGGCCTAGACCAAGGAATCTAACACATTTGAGGGGATTTGTGGGACTTTGCAATTACTATTGGAGGTTTTTTTTTTAAATTAGTCATTACCTTATACTCTAGAATGGTTTTGTTTCTATGGATTAAACTTGCAAGACATTAAAAGTAGTCATTATTGGATGAAAATGAAAATAGTATTACACTTACATTAAATATTTCATATATACATAGCAAGTGCAGCAATGAAAATTAACAAGTGCAATGTTTGGAATGCAACGATTCACAAAGGTTGAGATTCCCTTTCTAAGGGAAGCAATGCTTAAACTAGAGGCATCAATTAATAAATAAAAGGGACTTAGTTTATAGTCCAAAAAAAGGCAACGATTAGGGGAAACAAAGGATATATATATATAAAAGCGCAAGTACTAAAATATCTATAGTCATATGTACATACCCATATATATATATATATGAAATATTTAATGTAAGCGTAATACTATTTATACATATTATTACAAGTATGCACCACAGTTTGTAACATGTGGTGCATACTTGCACTGTTATATATATTATTGCAAGTATGCACCACATGTTACAAACTGATTTCCTATAGATTAAACTTGCAAGACATTAAAATTAGTCATATTGCATAAAAATAAAAATAGTATTACACTTACATAAATATTTCATAACATTGAGAATAATAATGCAAATACTTTAATTATTACATGAAGTTGAGAAATATCATTAAAGATCAATTTGCATTGAAAAATGAATTAATGAAATTTGTTCATATAATCGTTTGCATGAAAAGAAAAATGTATTTACTTATTTTTATGTTTTTTAGTTATGAATGTTATTCTATTTGTGAATTAAGTTTACCTTCCAAAATAGATAATCATTTGCATGAAAAGAAAAATGTATTTACTTATTTTTATGTTTTTTAGTTATGAATGTTATTCTATTTGTGAATTAAGTTTACCTTCCAGAATAGGGTGTCAAATATAGAAACAACAGAGAATATTAATCCTCTTTTTGAGATCTTTCGGCTTATATGCAAATCCTCTTGTTGGACATACCTACCAAATTATATGTTTCTTTGCCATATCCTAGTAGTAGGACATTGCATGTTCATGTTAGAAATGCATGTAAATCTATTAGATTGCACCGAAATTCCCTCATGTTTATTGTTACCACATTGTTAGGTATTTCTATAGGGTCGAATATTATTTGAGTAAGAAGAATTTTGAGGAAGCATAAACTTTGTGGTTGCACAAAAAAACACCTGAACCATGTTCTCATTTTTCAAACTTTCAAACTATTAGACTCGCTGGTTGTCGAAGACTATTGATTATGTTCTCGTTTTTTGGTTTGCGGATCATCATTGGGTTAGTGGTGGCCAAAGACTCTTTAGTGATTTTTCTTTTACTTGTATTGTTATGACTTGATGGGCATGAGAACCTGAGTCATATTCTTGCATACTTTATATCTAGTACTCTATGATATTTGATTAGATGGTATTTCTTGTGATAATGTATTTTATCGCTTGTACATATTATTTAGTTGACTGCATGGCATGAGAGCCTCAATTGTACTTTTGCATATCATATATTATGTGTTTTCACCTGGATTATGCACTAGACATATGAGATGTGACATTAACATTTATTTATCTATTGAGGTTGTTTCATTTCAATTCCATGTTTATGAGATATTGAGTTACAATATATTCTCGTCTCAGTGTAACGAACCTTACAAATGTCCATAAAGAAGAGAAAAATATCTAGAGAGGTTATTGTAATATATTATGCATCTCAAAATGAAATAATGGCATATAAGATAGTCAATAAATACGACTCTTGTATAAACAAGTTTTCCTATGAAAGTAACCCTGAATTATCAGCCAACTTAAAATGCCAGACTTCAGGTAGTAGTGCTCCCAGAAATAACATCGGAGCCGCTAAGACTGAACATAAAATAACTGTCAACTCGTGTTGGTGTAAATAACTAAAATTCTTAGTAGAAGACTCTGTACACATATTTGACATGTACCGAATACCCTTGTTATAGAAATTCAGGTATGGTATTCAAATATAATTCATTATAATGCCACAAACATGGTGTACGTCTGAGGGTTGAGGAATCGGGAATCAACATTTTAATATAAAGAGAATGCTAGGCTCAACTTATTCATAACGAGCTATTATCCTTAGCTTTAGATCTTGGGCCCCAAGCTGGATTTTCAATTATAATTCGCATAAATTTAGATATCATATCATGATGATTGGATTCTATAAGAGAGATCAAATACCCAAAAAATACACACAAGCTTTCTGATGTAACAAGCACAATCCAAGTTTAGTGTATGGAATAGTAAAAAAAATTCTACATGGAAACAAATGACCAGGCTCATTGTTTCACAAAGTGGGGCCTGTTGTCCTTAGCCAGCATGCGCAAAAAGCAAAATAAGAGAAGAAACTTGGATCTGAATCTGGACTTTCCAGTATTATTGAATATTTATCTAGAATTCATTCACAGTTCTGCAAGTAAAGAAAATATCTGAGGATCAAATGGAAAGTCTCAACCCATACATATCCAAGATGCCTAATCTGCTTGTCCAAAGTAAATGTCTTAGCAATTAGTGTTCAGAATGATGTTTCTTCCTCTCAAAAAGCCCATCAGGACCTAGCATCCACAGCAAACCAAAAGTAACAGTTAATTACAAAAATAAATTTTACTAAAATCACAGCATACAAAGATACTCTGCTCTATGACTCCCAGATTTGAATTTGGGAATTTATTTTTGTGAACTGTTGAACAATTAGAGCATCCACGTTGACAACATATATTATATATATCATTACATTCAATATCCAAAGATTCATCTGCCTTACAATGTAACTATGTTCTTCAAAGAGTTAAATAAAACCAAAAAAATAATTATATACCAACCTGAACTAACATCCTGTCAACCAGTCATATCTAAAACTATTGATGAGCAATGACAGAGCCTGGAGATCCTTTCCTGTGCAATAGATGAAGGTAAATGCTTGCATAAAGTTGCAATAGCTTGGGCATTGTACAGCGTTAGGGATATTTTACATGCCTCTCCCCAGTCCCCTCCCTTGGATCAAAGAAACCAACAATACTTCAAGAACTCTAGTTTTACTCATGTCTATAACCCCCTCAACCATGGGGATGATGTAACAAAAAACTAGTTAAATACTTTGTAGGACATGAAACATTTGCCTTTCTTTTGAATCTTTGATAAAAACAAGAGACGGCATCAAGCAAAGGAAACAAAGGCTCTTGCTTGTCTACTATATGTTGCAAAACATATAGTTGTTGAGCAGAAGCTAACCAAATCCAGGGCATAACTATCCAATACCTTTATGAGGCAAAATTAGGGTAGCGCATGCCAGTTTTCCTGGAGACTCGGAGACTAAGAATTTCATAAACTGGTCGAAATATTTACTCAGACAGTGTTTATAGCTAATTTTTAAGGATATCCATGTTTAAATGTGTCAAAATCTAGAACATATTGTAAGTCTTACCTCTTCGTTGAGAAGAAAGAGGCACAGTAATATTAATATAATATAAGGAATTTGATTAGATAATATAATATCCAATGCTGAATCAAAATTGACTGCAAATGCTAAACTTAGCCATAGTGAAACTCCTCTAAAGATGATGTGAGGAAAATAACTAATTTGTGACAAAGATTCTTAACACTTTTTTCGCTGGTAGAGCAAAAAGAACTATAATTTGTGGCAAAGATTCTTAACATTTTTTTCACCGGTAGAGCAAAAAGAACTATAATTTGTGGCAAAGATTCTTAACACTTTTTTCACCAGTAGAGCAAAACGAACCATGTCATACACACCCCACCTACTGTGGTCAAAGATTTTGTTCTGAATAAAGGAAGGTCTGTGGAGGCCCTTATATGATGAGAACCTTTCCTATAGTTGCCGGGAAACTCCATTTTGGGAACATAGACAACGTAGCAGTCCTCGTACCCAAAATTTCCGGGGAATCATTTACATATAAAATAGCCGTCTCCTTATTCATTTAACTCCCGTACCCTAATTTGATCGGCGTCCCCGTCACCGTCCCCGTACCAGTACCAGTACCTTGCATCTCCCGGCAACTATTTTCCTGTATGAACTCAAGGACCATTTTTAAAGCTGGATTTGACAAGACATGAAAGCTGCTAATCCAGCTCAAAATAGAAATTGAGGGTTAACCTTAGACTTTTAAAGGTATGCATAAGCATTTTCTACACTTGTCTAAGGAAAAGGAAAGAACAAAGTTGTAGAGACCAATAGAAATGTAACCAGAACTAAAATGATCGTTCATCACCCTATCAAAGTATATAGTGGAAGATGATTCCAAGGTGTTAATAGATCTGTTAAATCAAACCAAGTTACAGCCACTGATTTTTAAAGGCTAGATTGAGAGTCAATCAGTACTATTAGTATTTTATGAAAATAATATAAAGGTGTTATTATTCAATCATACAAACAGATTTTCCACCTTGGTGGGTACCTCCTTGATAATAAAGAGGCTTGTCCAGCCTTAGTAAAGCATACAGTGCAGTTTGATTGGACACAAATTATAAATTGATCAACCAAGAGAGGAGACCAACTAAAAATTGAGCACATGATAAATTTCAATGGCCAGCGTCAAGAATAAACAGTGTTCCACGGGGTTTCGGGGATGAGGATGGGGGAACGGCAGGGGACGCGTTTCAAGGATGTGAGTACAGGGGGTCTAAGTTTGGGAGCGGTGGGGGGGACAGTGGCAGGGGGGACGGCATGGTGCTGAAATACATATAGTACTTGAAAAAATAGTTATAAAAAGATGTATAAAAATTATACATCTTGGAGACAACTAGGAGTCCCCTAGACGTCTTGAGGACACCCCAGCGTCCTCAAAGTCCTAGCAGTGTCTTGGAGACAGCGACACTAATGGTGGGATAGTGGTGGTCTGATAGGGGGACGTCCCCCCCAAGTCTCCGAGATGTCCCCATCTAGGAAACGCAGGGTTTTTTGGGGGGGGCGCATCCCTGTGGAACACTGAGAATAATTAATGGACATGTAGCATAATTATTCCCTTCGTAACTACTTGAGTGTTTTACCTTGGTTAAAGAACTAAGCCAGCATCAAAGGGCAGTCAGTGCCTTCAGTAGTTGTGGTATCTTGAAATGGGGAAAACCTCTAGTATGCATATCTTAGGTTTAAAAGAGAATAGTTGTGGTAGAAGAGAATAGTGTTTTACCTTGGTTAAAGAACTAAGCCAGCATCAAAGGGCAGTCAGTGCCTTCAGTAGTTGTGGTATCTTGAAATGGGGAAAACCTCTAGTATGCATTTCTTAGGTTTAAAAGAGAATAGTTGTGGTAAAAGAGAATAGTGTTTTACCTTGGTTAAAGAACTAAGCCAGCATCAAAGGGCAGTCAGTGCCTTCAGTAGTTGTGGTATCTTGAAATGGGGAAAACCTCTAGTATGCATATCTTAGGTTTAAAAGAGAATAGTCCATACTTGTTATCATGAGGCCACAGAGCAAAGTATTTCAGAAACTGAATCTAATTATCTTCCCAGAAAGCATCTATAGAATCATAGATACTTCGTAAGTCTATTATGTTCCAGAACTCTAATAACAAGATCTAGAACATACTATAAGTCTTAGCTGTCCATTGAAAAGTGAGAAGCACAATGATGCCCATATTATATAAATAATCTGATGTCAAAAGAAAGCCTTAAATTGGCTGAAAAAGAAATTAATTCTAACCCTACATGAATTCAATGATGGAGATTAAAAAAGAGACGTGGCTCAACAAGTCAGAGAAGCAGCAGAAGATACCCAACCAGATAGCAAGGAATTGAAGACAGAGTTGCAAGACAGTTATGTCATGCACGTGGCCAATGCTTTTGTAGCATATATATAATAGAACATTGCAAGGCAGGGTATGTTAGTTGCTATAACTGCTCATAAGAAACCACGGAAAATCTCCAGCAAAACCTGACCAAGCTGGCTCAGAAAAATAACGAGGGTTAAACCAGAAAGCCCAACCAGCAGTAGGTGTAGATGGTTTTTAATGCAATGAAGAAGACGATAACAGCCTTGGAGTTTAAAAGTTCCATATTCTACCTTATATTTTACAGACTAGACATTGATGTGATCTGAAACCAGTTAAATGCAATACTGGGTAGAAATGACCATACAGAGGTAAAAGGCAGTAAAGATCTTCTAAGCGTTGAAAAATCCAAGATGCAAGGCCATAGTGTGTTGTTTATGTCAGTTGGATTTTTAGGTTAGTACTAGGTATTTTATGCTATTATGAACATTCTGCTATCAAGTTTTTTGCAATGCATTGAATGGTTTGTCAAATAAAATTCTCTATTTTTATATGAAACAAATACTGATCCTCATTACATATAGTGTGCTTCAGAATAGTATCCTTGAGTAAACAGACTTCAGCCAGTACTCAGTATAAATAATTACCTTCATGTCATCTAAATAATTTGCAGCTATTAAAAAAAAATTATATAAATTTTTTGATTCTATAACTGTAGTACACTGTAATGTTCCCTAGTACAACAGTAAGCAAGGCAAATAAAATGTTCCCATGATGCTATGCATTTCACACAAACATGTATAAAGTAGCTCTACAATACCAAAAAAAATTCAAGTCAAATCCAAATATGAAATTGTTTTCTTTTGGGAAAAAAAAAGTGACTTCATTTTGCTACATAACATATAGCATTCATAAGCACCATAAACAACCCTGTTAATTAAAAAATAGTAATTGAGTCTTACCCCATGGAAATTCTTTGTTCCGGATATGCAAGTATGGGTAAGCCTGAAAAATAGGATAAATATGTAAATTAAAACTTCAGATAAAACAAACGCTGAGAATTTCAAGAAACCATATCAAACAGAAAAAAACAAATAATATATATCAAATCCTTTATTAATAAATTGAAAGAGAATGCCAAAAACTATAAGCAAAGATACTTGACCCAAACTTGTGGCACTTTAGATACTATGCTATATGAATATATCACAAGATGTTATAAAATGCCAAATGTTGGGAACACGTAGTAAGAGGCAAGACTGTTGTGAGTCCCTCTTCGTAGTATTTGTAATTTGACAATTTGTATGAAAGATACATAAAATATAGTTTAAACATACAAATGCTCTTGTAAACAGCATAGAAGCTAAACAGACTCAAAAATTGCCGACCATGGGACTTACAAAAGGCTAGATACTTGGCGTTATGGCTCACCTTTTCACATTATTGCTGAAGGCATTACAAACTATCTTCCTAAAAACAATGAAGGTTTCTAATCTTGCTTTGGGCATCTCCACGTACTTTCCTGCTCTGTTTTAGCTTATGGCATTGTGCATTCTGGTTACTTTCCATAGATTAATTATGCTTTTAACCTAAGTTACCGGAATCGGCCCTTTACCTTGCCGATTCCGGGTACAGGTACGTACCAAAACGGATTCGCCATGGAAACCCTGCGGATTCGATCAGGGTTCTGATTTTTTCGGAAAAAAACGTTTCCACGAATTTAGACTTTTTTTGTAAACCCCGCCATTTTTTCTTTGTGACGTGGTGTTTTCAATCGATTCCGGTGCAGTTTTCGAAAACTTTATGCGATTTCAGAATGGTCAAAGCAAATAACCCTAATTTATTTTCATTATTTCCGCCGCTCGTTTTGTTTGGTTTTTTCCAGCTGTTTTGCTTGGTGATTTCCGCGACTTTCAGGAGGAGAAAGGGCACGCGCAGGTGGGAGAAACAAACAGACAGGGTCGCGCAAGGAGAAGCAGAGGCATTTGACAGGGTCGTGCAAGGAAACAGACATCGACTATTCAAAGTTGTCTGCAATTTTCAACCGCCATTTTCGTCCAGCGTCCGCCATTTTCTTCTAGGTATTTTTCTTCTTATTATTTTGAGTTTAATTTCATTGTTTATAAAATTATAATTTTATATAGTTTTGGCTTTTTAATTTTTAATTTTAGTATTGTTTTATAATTTATATGATATCATAATATTAATAAATAATATAATATTTTATTATTTAATAATATTGTTTTTATAAAATATAAATTTACAATATATATTATAATATAGGCTATAGTAATACACAGTTTTATAATTTTATTTTATTTATTTAGTATTAAGTTTTGACAAATATTTGTTATTTATTTTTAAACATTTTTATTTTACATTTATAATTTTATAATTATTAATTTATTATATATAAATAATTAAATTGATTTTAGTATTTTAATTTAATTCAATTTTAAACTTTAAACTTTAAATCTTAAAATAATAAATATACATCTAATTACTATTTTGTATATTTAAAATTTTAATGTTGCTATTTTTTATTTTAGTAAATAATAAATTAATAATCAATAGTTTAAAATTATAATTATAAATATAACTATATTATTAGTAATTACATATTAAAGTTTCAACATTTATTAATTGTAGTTTTTAGTAATAAATAAAATATTGAATGTTTATAGACTTATAGTTATTGTTTAATAATTGTTTTTTTCATTTATTGTTCAATATTCAATAATTGTTTTTTGAATTTTTTGTAGCAAATATAATGGCAACTGATTCTAGTTCTATTGCTCGACCCGCCTTTAAAACCAATCCAAATTCACCTTTATGGAAATATGTGCAAATGATACAACAAGTTAAAGGGGGAGGAACATTTGTTTGGATATGCAATCATTGTAAAGTTCGGTATACTAGCTCATACAGTCGTGTGAAATGCCATTTATGTGCCATTCCTAGACAAGGAATCGCAGTATGTACAGGAGAAAATGGTAAAAAATTACATCCTCGCAAAGTAGAAGCATATATTAAAGAGCAAGAGGAAGCAAATGCAAGAGCTGGTCGTGCCACAAACCATCCCTTGCTGAGAGGAAGAGGAAGTGTTAGTGGAAGGGGATCAAAGAGACCTCCTCCTTCTCCAACACATAGTGACTTCCCTGATGTTGTAGTAGAGAGCCACCCATTTTTGGATAGAAGTGAAGATCATGTTGGTGTGAAGAGAAGCAAGGGGCCATTAGAGAGAGCATTTAAGCTTGAAGCAAGAGAGCTTGCAGATCAAGCCATTGCAAGATGTCTATATGCAAACGGTTTGGCATTTAATGTTGTAAGATCACCATATTGGCAAGATATGTTGAGAAAGGCAAGTGACTGTCCACCAAGGTACACAAGGCCAAGTTATGAGAAGGTGCGTACCACCTTACTAGCAAAGGAGGTAAAAGGCATAAACAATGCATTGGCTCCCATTAGAAATTCATGGAAAAAAACAGGGGTGTCAATTGTTTCAGATGGATGGAAGGATGCCAAAAACCGGCCATTAATCAATGTGATTGCAGTGAGCCCTAAAGGGGCAATGTTTTTGAAAGTTGTGGATTGTGAAGGACAAGTGAAGGATGCACAATTTATTGCTAACATCCTTATACAGTGCATTCAAGATGTGGGTCCTGAAAATGTTGTCCAAGTAATAACAGACAACGCAAAGAATTGTAGAGCTGCAGGTATGTTGATTGAGACACGGTTTGAGCACATATTTTGGACACCTTGTGCTGTTCACTCTCTCAACCTCATGCTACAAAAGTTGGGTGCGAAAATAAATTGGATCAAACAAATGTATGCTGAAGCTGAAGAGATCCAAATGTTCATCACAAACCATCAAATGTCACAGGCCATTTTTAGATCATTTTCAGCATTGGAGTTGCTGAAGGTAATTGAAACACTTCAACTTTTAAATTTTTTATTTCACTTTAGTAATTACTAAATATTAATTTATTTTTTAAACTCAAGCATTTCTTTATATTTTAATTTTAATTTTAAATTTAAATAGGTTGCCAAAACCAGATTTGCATCAAACACGATTGTCTTGAGGCGACTTGTGAAGGTGCGGGAGGCACTTTCTAGCATGGTTATCAGTCAAAGTTGGTCCCTATGGAGGCAATCCAATACTGAAAGGGCAACAAATGTAAAACACATGATCCTAGATGACACTTGGTGGGAACGAGCAAAATATCTTCTTAGATTCACAGAGCCCATCATGAGTATGATCCGTTTTACTGACATGGATAAGCCATGTTTGGGAGAGGTATATGATGGCATTGATTCAATGATCGAGCAAATGAAAATCGTCATCAACGAAAAAGAACAAGATCCTGATGAAACTTTCTTCAAAGAGGTGCAAACAATTTGTGTTGAGCGGTGGAACAAAATGACCACCCCACTACATCTTCTTCCATTTGCATTAACTCCCAAATTTTATAGTGATGAGATTCTTGCTTTGCCATCAAGAGTGCAACCATATTCAGATCAAGAAGTTGGTGTGGGTTGTTTGAAAGCACTTGGTAGACTCTTCCCTGATCAAGAAATGGAGTATATAGTTAGAGCTGAGTTTGCTGATTTTGTAGCCGGCGAAAATCAAAGTATTGCTGCTTCACGTGACAAGTATAGGATGGATGCTCATTCTTGGTGGTATATCAATGGCTTTACAACACCACATCTCCAAACTCTTGCGATCAAAGTTTTATCGCAAGTAAATTACTTAGTTTTTATTGCACTCTCTAAATTTATATTGTTTACTATTTTAAAAATAATAAAATGGTTAACTTCAAATTTAATGTTTGATTTACAATTTTATAATTATAAGTTCCTCTCACTTTTTTTCAATAGGTTGCTAGTTCCTCTACAGCTGAGCGAAATTGGAGTACATACTCCTTCATCCACTCAGTGAAACGCAACCGATTGGCAGCAAGTAAGGCAAAAGAGCTTGTTTATGTGCATTCCAACTTGCACCTTCTTACCCATAAAAAGAATGAGTATAAGGAAGGAGGCACGAGGTTGTGGGATGTAGATCCAGAGCGAACTGATTTGGATTTTTCAGCTGCCACACAATCTTTACTTTCTGTGGAGTCGGATACCTAACGTGCTTCCAGTGGAAGTGCTAGTGGGGCTGCATGTAGCTCTACTAATTTACCTACATCATCGAATGCCAATGATGGCATTGATCAGGATCTTGATCTTTCTGATGACCCATATGATGCCTACTGTTAATTGTATTATTTTGTTTGAAATGTTGAACCAATGAACAATGAATTCAATATATTTATATACCTATCGTAACATTCAAGTTCTAAGTTTTGTTTAGCATATGCATGATATGTTGTATTCTAAATTTAATTCTAGTTTTTACTTTTTAGGCTGCAAATATGTCTATATCTATGGTTTTTACATGTTTTATGTACGGACGTACCCAAACGTTCCCACACCCAAAAAAAAAATTGTCGTACCGGCATACCGTACCCGTACCCACATACCCATACCCGATTTGGCAACTTAGCTTTTAACTGTAAATATATTTTTCTAAACTTTTATGAGACTCTGTGAAATCTGAATGATTTACACATAGTTTTACGGTTTTACCAGATAGTAGAATGTTAGACTACAATGCATCAGCCACAACCCCCTTCTCCATGAAAGAACACTTACTGCTAGATACCATTATGTCTTTCTTCATCAGTGTTTATTCGAGTTAATTTCAAATTTGTTTTGATCCCAAAGAAAAACATAAAATCAATAGTCAAGTTGATACTGAATAAGTTGAACACAAACCAGTGATAAAAGCATTTATAATATTATACTAGGCAAAGACATAAAAAACATAGGTTTAGAATATTTACTCCTAAATAAAGGTCTACAGGGTACAATTTCTTTCTTATACGTTTCAAGTGGTGATAAACTTATTTCTTTAAATCAAGCATGTTACTCGTGGACTTTCAAATAAAATGAGTGACAAATTTTATTTAGCTAACAAATGGAATTTTGTTCCATAACATTAATTGTGGTCAGTATCACCTTTTGATCATCTGGTTCTAAATACTTCAGATGTTCAAATGGTGTGGGCCAGTATCTGGGTGTCTGTAATATCAATTGCACTTCCTTTTTGGTAGGCCTTTTGTAGTGTTTTCCTACAATTAGTCACTAAATTTAACCAGTTTGTACTGTCATTCTATAACCTCATGATCTTGTGAAGGCTTTCCATTTCACCATACATCTCAAATATTTTGTTTCTCATTGTGCAAGCAAAAGTTCAGACCTTGTACGGTGGAGAACAATTTGAATACAGAAGTGGCACTTGGTACAAAGGTGGGCCATATGGCTAGTCTTTTCTACATTAAATAAACTAGTGTTGACAATTATATAGGTAGCCTTTTCTACATTAAATAACCAGTGATGCCAATTATAAGGAGATGTTAAAACACCATATGAACCAGAGTGAAATTATGAATACTGTGGCTTACTCTTCTGATTTTAAAAAAAATCATGATCAGAGAAGAGAAGTTGTATGAAATCAACATGTTGTATCAATGTACATGCCCCTTGGATGTGCAAGGAGATCCTGAGCACAAATATGAGAAAATCTCTATTTTGATAGAGGTGAATATATCTCACTTCACCTCAGCTTTTCTCATTTGTTGCAGATGTAAATCCACTCCCAAGAGTTCTCTTGCCTCGCGTTCTTCTTTATAGACGAAATGACACACCTCTTGATGCACATTTCTCCTCAACAATCATAAACCGGATGATTTCAAGTGCAAGACTTGATTTTCACATATCATACATCAAAACTATTTAAGTGACAAGTCATCAATATACCTTTTGAAGCTAATCAAATCTGCTAAGACTGCCAGCCGGCAAGATGCTCCACCACAAATCAGTCACCTGCATCTCTTCTGACTCTGTTCTCTATGGAAGCGTGGGTTAGCAATTCCATCATCCCCACTTCAAGCACACTTTGCTTGTGGTTGATTGTCATTAGCATTCTCACTTTTGTTATCAAGCTGGATAGAGGATAGTATATAAGGCATAAGTTCAGAAAATATTCCAAGCATAGAAAGAGTAAGTTTATGGGATATGTGAAATGTATAACTCAAAGAATTTCCAAATCTGATTCATTCAATCATGACACCATACATAGTGCAAAAGTTGTATGTTGACAAACAATGTTCCCATTTGAGAATTATCATGGCATGAGCATATGGTGTGACTACAAAGAGCCTAAAAAGTGTATTGTTTTGAGTGTGAAGCCATAGTAAGAAGATACATTCCTGTTCTACTGAGTGTTTATCATATAAATGACTTGACATCCTTGCATGGAAGTTGTCAAGTAATCAAAGGAGAAATAGGGTTACTTTGAAATGGGCACAAGATGTACAATTAGATTGAAAACTTCTGAACATGTCTCCATATTTACAAATCACTTGGAAGCAAAGCCACTTGCTGAGGCCACTGGAATTAGTAAGTCACAATTTGATGCAACCTTGATTGCTAAGTTATATTAAAGGCATGTTGAGTAAAGAAATTTAGGCCACATTGAGAGTACAAATTTCACCAAGAGATAAGTCAAGATTCATAAATTGACTTTACTAATCTATTTTTGCATTGATTTTCTGTTGAATGCATCTTGAACTTAAAATCATTTTGTATCGAATTAAAAGTCACTTATAAGAGTTACAGTTTGTTAGTTGGTAGTAAATTAATGAAATTAGTTGGTGGTTAATTAATGAAAAGATAGTGAGTTAATTCTTGCTTGGACAATTGTTAAAAAATAGTTAAGTTCATAACTGCTTGGTATTGTCATAAAATGAGATTATAACTCTTATTGAAAGATCTTGAAAGTACATGATGTGGTGAGACTATTGCTTCGAACTTGTTTCATTTTGGAGAAGGAATTGTATGAAATATTTTGGATTAATGTCATGAAAGCTTTGAGAATCTTTTAAATTGCAGGCCATAAAGTTCTTGTCATTAAAGATTGTCTTGCAGATTCTCTATGTTATTTGTACAAGACTTTACGTTGCAATGTTGGTTGGTCGTTAAGATCCAAGTCACTCCACTCCTCTATGCTATTATACATGGATTCCTTCAATTCACACAAAATTGACATAGAAGAAGGAATTATATTGTTACTCCTTCAATAATGCCATTTCTTTTATTTTAGTTTTGAATGGTTGTAGACGTTATATCTTTCAATTAATTCCTTGTATGTGTGCATAAAGTTGTAAATCCTATCACCAAACATTTTCACTAGAAGTTAGAGAAGGGTAGCCTCTCATACAGATAGAGAAACCACAGTCTTACACATTGACCCTAACCAATTTGTCCACAACAAATCTTAGGGGTAACACACACAGACACACAGGTGCCTTCTCAACATTAAAATATGGATATCTCATAAATCTGTTGGCATGGCATACCAAGGCACACATACAAGGTTCTACACCAAGCTATAGAGAACGATGCAACAATCTTGATCAATGCAAAAAACATGTCTCCCATACTAAAAATTTTGAACTACTCAAGGAGCACCTAGTGTTGGTACAAAAAAATAAGAAGCATACTCTCACAGCACAATTTGCTTAGTTCCCAGCTCGACATTGACAGCTCAACAACCTGCTATAGCAACATGAAGATGATTGTCTAGAGTCCAAAGTCATCCCAACACATTGCCCCTTCTCACATTTTAATATATGGAAACCACATATATCCTTTAATATTTTCACTACAATCTGCTCTCGTGTACAAGGAGTCTATGCACATCTCATGTGTCATTGGGTACATACCCCCTTTTGTGAATTCTTGGGTATGGATGTGGTATCCTTGTACTCCATGTTGAGAAGGAGGTGTGCATCCAATGACTCATGAGATGTGCATGGACTCTATTTTGTGCCTACAGTGTTTAGTTATGGGATGTGTCCCATATTTCTGTTAGAGTAATAAGTTATTCCACTTAATTAATTATATCATATTGGTTAATTAATTAAGTCACTTATCACTTTAGTTACTAAAGCTAAACTTAGGTGTATTAATAATTATTTATTAATTATTAAGTGTACACACTAGGGTTTCCCTTTTAGGTTTCCCTTAGGGTTTCTTGATCTCCTTCATAAGGATTGATCACATTGTAATAATTGATTCTCTTAATGCATTTTTACTTTGAGGCTTGCAAAACATCTTCTTTGGTTTTGAATATCTTTTGCACGTGATAGGTTATTGTATGCAGGTGATTCTTGGGGCTTGTGATGTTGGGTTTCTCAACTTCTACAGGGTATTAGAGCACCAGACCTGTGGCTGCCTATTCGTCTTTTGAAGATATTTCCTCAAAGTGATTTTTTTTGTGCAAGGGTTTCAAACCAGACTGTTTTTTTGTGGATCTGGGGGTAGCCTATTTTTCTGGGCATTTTTGGACAAAACGGACCTCGCCATTGAGTCCGCAGCACCCAAAAACCCCTATTTTCATATAAAATTTGTCCATTTTGAACAAAGTTGATCGGAGAGGCAAAACAAAATTGCTACAGAAGCCGTACAGTCTCTGTACGGACCTCTGTGCATGCAATCCGAAAAAAAAATCAGGTTTTCTTAATTTTTACCTACATGCAAAAAATTCATTAGTATTTCAAAAAATAGTTTTTTTTGAAAGAAAAAAAATCAAAAAAAAAATTTCAAAAAATTCAAAAAGGCTTTATTAAAGCCTGGGAGGCTAGGGTACCCCGTACCTTGTCGCAACAAGGTTGTATGTCGCCGTTGGCAGGGTGGGGCCCTTACCACCACCCCTCATTCTCCACCGGCGGCCATTCCAACAACAACGGCGGCTGCTTTCAAAATCCAGCGGCTATTTCCAACGGCTCTCCACACACCAAAGGCGATTCTCAGTCGACGGAATATTCCGTCAACATATTCTCTACGCTGGTGAAGAATATTCCAACAATGCCGAAGGCCGTCAAATTTTTTGCAAGGATGGCACTTTTTTGCCATGACGGCCTCCAGGTCGTCAAATTTATGCTTGTGAAGTGCTAACATCAGCATGACGTCAACGGCCATATGGCCCTCCTAGCCTTGATTTGCCCTAAAGGAGCAATTTTTTTTCTTTTTAGCATAACTTGGGCATACGGAATCGAAATCAAGCAAACAAGATATCGTCGGAAAGCTGGTTCCGAGCACTATCCTGTGGTGCAATTTATTTTTCAGTATTTTTTTGTTTAGCTGCATTTATTGCTGTTTGAAGTCAGATGTTCATTTATCACTTCCGAGCTCATAAATTTTTGCCACGATCTCTGATTTTCACTATCTTTGTGGCATTGGAAAAGTATTGAGGAGCTCTACGTTGCTATCCGTACACTTTTTTTGTATATGTCCCAAGTTGATCACTTAGTCCAGATTTGGCCCAATGGGTTTTTTGGAGATTACTTGGATGTTTTGGTAGTTGGAAGGGTGAAACTTGAATCTTTGCACTTCATTTTCAGTAACACATCATTCAATAATCTACTGTTGCTTCATAGATTCCAAGGTTGTGCCAATTTGGAGTTTTCGAGTGTTTCGTGGCATCAGATCTGCTATTGCTTTATCATGATTCCTTGAGTCAATCAAAGACTCTCATCTAGTTTCAGTAGTAAACAAACGTATCTTTCCTTGCTTGTCGGATTCAGGTTCCAATGTTACTCCACAGTGTTCTTCCAGTGCTTCTTTTCAGCATGTCATCTCATTGTAGGGGGGTTTTCCCGCTAGGTTGTTCCTCTCTACCTCATTCTTGCATTTGTAAATGGGTACCTGATCAAGCCTAGTTGTCGAGACCCATCTTTGCTTTCATGCATCATTTTTCTAGTGTTTTAGCTACTTCCTAAGTTCATCTTAAAGGGGGGTGTTAGAGTAATAAGTTATTCCACTTAATTAATTATATCATATTGGTTAATTAATTAAGTCACTTATCACTTTAGTTACTAAAGCTAAACTTAGGCACATTAATAATTATTTATTAATTATTAAGTGTGCACACTAAGGTTGCCCTTTTAGGTTTCCCTTAGGGTTTCTTGATCTCCTTCATAAGGGTTGATCACATTGTAATAATTGATTCTCTTAATGCATTTTTACTTTGAGGCTTGCAGAACATCTTCTTTGGTTCTGAATATCTTTTGCACATGATAGGTTATTGCATACAGGTGATTCTTGGAGCTTGTGAGGTTGGGTTTCTCAACTTCTACAATTCCTTCTCGAGGATTGGATCCATCAACATCAACATGACATTGCTCTCTTTGATTTGTGCACTATAGTGTTTAGTTTCATCAATTTAAACCACCTTTTTGTCTTAAATCTAAGATAAATATCATTGCTTTTTGAAGAAAAACTACCAATGATCTACGCACTACTTCCCCAAAAAAGTTCACACTAGTTGGTGCAGATCCATAGATTAAGCTATCTTGCAGCTTATGAAGTTTCAAGTTAACTATAAATGGTAGTGTGGATAAACACCTTGCAGCTCTATAGTTTGCAAAATTAGCACCTCCTACAAATAACATTGCAAATTTGCACCTTCCAAGATTACATTTGTGCCTCTTGCATATATCCAACAGTAGCTCAAGAACCTTCAATTCCACCCCTTCCCAAGTCACATCCAAACCTCAAAAACACCTCATGTCAAGTTCACACCTCCACAAGCCATATTCAGACCTCTTACAATTGAATTTTGCACCTTATGCAACATTTAACTCCCACTCTGCAAACTAAAGTATCAATTCACAGCTGTCATAATGCTATGTAAATGCATGTTGTTGCATTGGACTCCACATGCACCATAGGATGAGCCCTTGGCAAAACTAGAGTCCATGTCTACACAACTAAAAAACACTTCACCTTATAATATAGATCACCCTCACCTAATTTGAAAGAGATACTTGTTGACTATACAAAAATCCATCATTTACATACATTTCCAATGTCACACAATCCTTTGCAGGATTCAGACCACAGGAATAACAAAGCAATGGATTGGAAGTCCAACATTATAGTCTTATTTAAAATACTCTGTTCGAGATGTATAGAAAGAGCCTCATTCTCTATCACTTGTCTCTGTTGATTGTGAAATGGTGCTCCCACATATATCTATTCCATTTCCATTACATGCTCAACACAAATCACAGACTAATTTGTGTATTATCCTCCATGCAGCTCTTGGCCTCAGCAGGGGTCAGTCAACGGTGTCTACTAGGAACAAAAAGAATTCAAGAAATTTCAAACAAGAAAAATTATAAACTGAAACAAATTTTAGCCTTGCAGTTACTTGTTCACATAATTATTTGAATACTATAAGTAAATAATTAAACTTACTGGAGGTTCATCAAAATGTTCATGTTCACCAGAGAGGTCATAGATTCCCAAGCCAGTGCATGCAATTATTCCTGCAATAGTTATTCTTTTCCACTTCTCAGTTTCATCTGATACAAAGCATTGCAACATTAGTAGTTTACAAAATTATACTGAAGTGCATGGCTAGCAAAATGAGTCACAATTTTACACAACATTGCAAAACAATGTCAGTCCAGACTCAGACAGCCATACATGTATATTCTTTTGTCAATTACAATAAACAATTTACTCTTTTTCCACAAAATTTTAAATTTGTAGAGTAATGAAATATATCTACAGCAAACAGCATCGTAGATCAGAAAAACAAATATGAGAGAGCAAACAAAGGAACCAAACTACCAACAATAGTTTTCCAGACCACTGGGGCCATTAAATATAAATCCCTATTTACAACAATTGACCTTAGTTCAACACATAGATCCAAAAATCTTTAAAGAAAACTCACAATTTGTATATTCCTTGCTAATTACAATAAACAATTTACTCCTTTTTCACAAAAATTTTAATTTGCAAAGAAATGGCATATCTATACTCTCAAGGGCACTGTAGATCAGAAAATAAAAGCTGAGGAAAGGCAAGAAAGGAACCAAACTACCGGCAATAGTTTTATAAAGCCCAGTAGGACCATTGAATACAAATCACTATTATCATTATTGACCCTTTGTTCAATCCATAGAAGCAGAAATCTCTATAAACTCGTCATAAATTGCAATTTATCTTTTCTAGCCCCCAAGTTTTTCACTGAAATTTTTGCAAACTTCTGCATAGAATTGGTCAAACTGATTTTTTTACTGAAAAACATGATTAGTGACAGAAAAAATGGGGATTAAAACTCAATTTTCAGTCAAAAAAATCTAGGTTTAGGCTTTTTTTTCCAATTTTTCCCTACCCTAATTCAATTTAATTCCTATAAATTGTAAAAATCTTTATCTTTTGGTTTACCGGTTATTCCCCAGAATATTTTTTGCTGCTATGGTTCAAGTAATGTGCAACAGTGCAACAAATCAAAAAAGATATTATAGACCCTAACGCTCTCTTAATAAGAGTTTAAAACCAGAACAGTAAATATAATAAAATCCTTTCACTGTCTAGAACGGGTTTGTAAAAATACCGGTTATCCTCATTGACCCTCATTCCAATGTATGCACAACAGTCAAACAACGAAATTACGGACCCTAATAATTCCCTAAGTAAGATATTGAAAGCAGAACCATCAACATGGTAAAAATCATACACGGTCTGGAATCATTAAGTACAAATCTACAATGTGGAAGAGTTCAACAAAGAAACTATAAATGTGGACGATTCCAACAATGAAATTATAAACCCTAATGCTCCCCGAATAAGATGTTAAAATAAGAATGGCAAATATAAGAAAAGCATACACTTGTCTAACGGGTTGTTGTCTAAGGGTAACGATGGACATTCGTGAGGGCATGTTCAAGGTTCAAATATTATATGCAGAGAGACATTCAACATGTTCAGCAAGCATGCAGTGATATTGTAACATAACAATTACAACGTACATTTAAGAATAACGCCCAACCCCATCCCTACTCTCATCCCCATCCCTAGTCTCATCCCCCACCCTCCCCAACAACCCAAAAATAAAAAATATAAAAAAAATAAAACAATCCAACAAAAACAAGAGCGAACCAGTAAAGATAAGATTAATTTCCAAACGCCCAGTTTTAGGGTTTTGGTATGGCCATTCAAAATGTATCAAGATGTTTACAGTTAGATTGATGCCACATGTCTCCAGTTTGAATATTAGAGTGTTCACGATTTATTTGATTCTCTTAGTTTAAAATTCCATGAGAAATTAAACTTGATCTAATTGGTGAAAAATGATAACGGCGAAACCCTAATTGGAAAGAAAACTTACAGGCATCATCGTGCTCTGCTGAAGAAGCAAAAGATCGCTTGGAGTTGGCCGACCTCAGATTTGCACAAGGAGCAAGTCTCGTCTTGAAAATGGCCGGAATCATTCGAGATCTGAGTGCCTGGGCCATTGCAAAACCACCCTCCTTTTTTCCTCTATTCAATGCAGTCTATCCTTTTTAATTTTATTTTAACGTGGCAACGACTGCTTACCCTTTTCTAATCGTTTCTCTACGCCCAATTAAACTTAGGCGATTAAGGAAATCCACCCCAGCACAGCCCATAACAAATTGTATAAATGTGTAAACTGCAATCGTACCTTGGTGTGCAATGGGTACGTCGAAGAGGTGTGGACGGTCAATTAAGAAATAAAATTGGTTTTTTTTTTTTTCATACATTTTGCAGTACATGAGGTCACTTGGTAGGTCATTTGGCAAATGATGTTGACAAAAGTCTCAATGAAGAATTGGTAGCTTCAAATCAATTATACAACCTCTTATAAGGATCCAAACATGATTGAAACAAAACTTTTGAATGAGGAAGATAATCATGCTCCATTATAAATAGGTTCATGCTATGTTTGTAATAGAGGGAGAGATAGGGATAGAAAGAGGGAGAGATAGAGGGGGGAGAGCGAGATAGAGAAAGAGAGGGGTAAGAAGAAGAGAAAAAAAGATAGTGAGACATAAAGAATAAAGAGCAAGGACCTAAGAAAGAGAGGCATATACAAAGAGGGAAGAGGGACATAGAGAGACACACACATAGAGAGAGATAGAGAGACCAAGAGTTAGAGGGGGAGAGAGATAAGAGATTAATAGTTGAAATTGTATTTATAAAATCTTAAAAATTCCCCTTTCAAATTATGTTGTGATAGATGTTATAACCTTATAGAACTCCTATTTTCACACAATTAAGGAGAACGTAGGCAAAGGTCTTTGATACTGATTTTGTACATGTTGATTACATTTTCTTGAAAGCTTCCAAGGACTTTTCAACAAATCCATTTTGAGTATAGGTAGAGGAGGGAGAGAGAGAGAAGAGGGGGAAGAGAAGGAGGGACAAAAGAGGGAGGGGAGAGGGAGAGAGGGAGATGAGATGAGAGATGGAGAGATAGGGAGATAGAGCTGGAGAAAGATATGAATGGAAAGAGATAGAAAGAGGAAAGAGGGGAGAGAGAGAGAGTAGAAAAAATAGAGAGAGAGAGAGAGATGGAGTGATAAGAGAGAGGGGAGAGAGAGAGAGAGATGGAGTGATAAGAGAGAGGGTAGAGAGAGAGAGGGAGTGATATAAATAGAGGGAGATATAGAGAAATAGAGAGGGATAGGTAGAGAGATAGAGAGAGATAGGGAGATAGAGGTAGAGAGATGGATATAAAGAGATAGGGAGAGGAGCAAGAGGGAGATAGAGAAAGAGAGAGATACAGAGAGATATAGAGAGAGATATATATATATATATAAAGAGATATAGAGAGAAATATAGAGGAGGGGAGATGGAGTGAAGAGGGAGAGAGAGAGAGGTAGAGATAATAATAAATAGAAAGGAGTGTATATGAGTGAGAGAGATAGAGAGAGATATGGAGAGATAGAGAGGGAGGAAGAGAGATAGAGAAGTAGAGAGATAAAAAAAAGAGTGATGAGATATGTAGAGGAGGGAGAGAGAGAAGAGGGAGAGGGAGAGGGAGAGGGAGAGGGAGAGAGAGAGTTTAATATAGAGAGAGGGGGAGAGATAAAGACAGAGGGTGATATAAAGAGATATAGAGGTATCTCAGCGATATAAATAGAGAGATAGGGAGATATAGGTCGAGAAAGATATGGATAGAAAGAGATAAAGAGAAGAGTGAGAGGGAAGGAATTATGTAGATAGAGGGTGATCTAGAGAGACAAAGAGGGATAGGGAGAGAGATACAGAGACAAGGAGATAGAGGTGGAGAGATATGGATAGAAAAAGATAGAGAGGAGTGAGAGGGAGATAGAGATATAGATCAACATAGATGGAGTGAATAAGAGAGAGATAAAGATAATGAGATATAGATAGAGAGGGGGAGGGGGAGATAGGGAGATAGAGATAGAGGGGGTAGGAGTGAGAGAGAAAGGTGACAAAGACAAGTAATAGAGAGGTATACAGAGAGGGAGAGAGACAGAGAGAGGGAAAGATAGAGAGATAGAGATAGGGAGGGAGAAAGTGTATATAAGTGACAGAGGGATATATGGAGAGAGATAGAAAAATGATGTTGAAGAGAAAAATGGGTAGAGTTTGGAAGAAAAATAAATGGAGAAAACAATGAACAAAAAATGAACAGAGATGAAATACCCTATTTAGCTCTCTCGTAACCATCTTCAAACTTGGGTCTCATCAATATCAATTTATAAATATCACCATACATAATTTTGTAATACCATGAATATGCAACTATAATGTAATATAATTTGTGATTTTATTTTTTTATATACAAATGTTATTCTTTTCTCTCTAACAACAATCAATAAACCTCATTATGTGAGTTTCTCAAATGAGATGTGTATGTGTCATTTACAACATAAACACAATTGTAATTTGTTTTACTTCTTCGTATATAAATTATAAGAGTTTATTTCTAATTAAAACCAGACAAATTAAAATCAAATTAGATTAAAGAATATTTGTGAATTCACAAATCTATTAGCTATGAAATATGTAAGTAATCACCAATGGTTGACCTAACATTGGAAATAGATATTACAACTAATCTAAAAAAAAATACTTTACAAAATGACAAGTAATTGTAAGCCCCCTCTCTCATTTTTTGCTAGTCAAGCATTTTTCAATTTAATTTAAGTGTTCCTCGCCTTTTCTCTTTTTCACATCCTCCTTCACCTCCACCTTTTCATTTCATACATATGCATGCTTGGTGAATTTTTTTTAATGAAACATGCAGATTATCATAAAACATGTTTGTATATAAGCAATTTATGCGCCTAATTTTATGAAGCCAACAAAATGGTTTAGATTCCCAGATACTCAAAATCAAAATTTTAGAAAAATCTAGAAACTAAAAAAACAAAACCTTGTCCAGATCTAACACTGTGCATATTATTATAGTGCAAGCCCATTTTTTAGATAGTTTCATTTAACATCGCCAATAATCTCCACAAGAACATTGTCCTTGTTTAAAATGATGGAAACAGTTTGTATCTATCATAACAATTTCTCTTGAAACTATCTTGGAGATAAATTTTATTGCAGTGTGGCAATCAGCGCATACTCAAAGGTTCTTAACAACTCTAATAATTCTTCCAAGGGGGTTGTTTAATAAATCAAATGCAATTTCTAACTTTTCGCTATAGTGGCAAAGAAATAATTTTGTTTTCCTCCTCTTCCACAACATTAAGTAAATGCCTTTAAAATACCATGTCGCCTTCATCTCCCAAGTCCAATTTCTCCAACTTTGCATAGATATCTTGTGTTTGTGAATGTGATTTGTATCCTACATGAAAAACATGTATTATTTTATGGCCTTCAATCCAACTACATCTAGGGATCTTTTTAATTCCTCAATATTTCATCAATTTCCTTGTCATTTGAACCTCACCCCTCCTGCCCACTTCTACATAGATGTTTGAGAGAAGAACATATGTCGTAGCATTTTTAGGATCTGAATAAAAAATTGTTGTTGTATATACTCCTAAACCTATATTCATATGTAATCTACAGACACCCAGAAAACACATCTATACAACCACCACAAGTTTAATTGGCATCTTAATGATAAAGTGTAGAGTGTCAAAAAGGTCAACCATGCAAACATACTGATCAACTATAGGTCTAAAGAAATAAGGGTTACTCATGTGATTAAAATATGTACAACCCTCATCCACTAAACCTGCATGGTTGCATGCATATAGAACACAAGCAAAGCTTATAATATTAGGGTATGTTCTAGAGTGTTTCATTAATTCAAATATTTTGAGAGCATCCTTGCAAAATCCATGTTGCACATATCCTACAATCATTGTATTCCATGAGATGATATCTCTTTGGGGAATTTTTTCAAATAGTTCACGTGCCTTTTCTATGCTTCCACATTTTAGCTATTGATTCATGTCTCGCAAATACACCATTTTATCATTCTCGTCCTTTAGATCATTATGTTAATCTTTTATATTTTAAAATGATCTAAACTACTCCCAGATTTTACTTGCTTCATTCTTTCTAACGATGCCTCAAGATGTTTAGTCTCTAATTCTAATTTTGTTCTATCTGCTAACTTCTTTGTATGTTGATGGAGTTGGATAAACAAATCCTTTTTTGTTTATGTAGATGATATTGTAAAAATTGAACAAAATATTTTGATCCCTTTGTGTGTAATTGAGGATATCCATGATCTTGAGCAATGCCTGATGATAATTTATGCATGAAGAATTTATTTAGAGCAAAAGAAATAATCTCTTAATAGTCTTCTAGGAGACGGTCACAAGCTCATGTTTTTCAATAAGAATACTTTGCTTCTCCTCATGTCCTCTATAGTTTATTGGCCCTTTGAAATCTTCTTTGCAATTGTAAACCTAAAAATGCATACATAAAGCAAGCATAATGGATTAATTTTGTTTGCCCTTTTCAAATTCTCTTTCCTATCATAAACTTGAAAAAGCATACATAAAGAAAGCATGAAGTAATAATTTGATGCATCATATAGGAAATGATTAGTCCTCCATATCCATTAAAGTTGTAATACTAGAGATAGTAGATGCAGTATAACTGTTTTACACAAATCTTTTTTTCTCCTCTTGCATTTTTATCTTTCTAAAGTCAATTTGAGCTTCTCACTCTTCTAATTCTTTGCACCTATCCTCCATTTCATTTGAAACTGTAAGATTTGGCCATGGAGATAGCCACCCAAGATCTAAAGGCCTATGAAAAGCACAAAATACTCATAAGATCAATATGACAAGAATAAATTGTATTCCTATCAATGAATGGAAAAAGAATCCATGGAGTTGTGTTACAATGTGTGAGAGACCCTTGTTTATATAGCCAAGGTGAGGCATAAGATGTCATAATATTATGACAAGTGTCTTAATATTATGATATGAGACAACTTATCATAACTACCTAGGAAATGATAAAGTCTAGACAAGACAACTAAGTCTTCTAGAAAGAATTTTAGGACCTAAGTAAACTTAACATGTGAATATGTCCCCTAAGTCCCTAGTAAGTGAATTAACTAGGTACAAGACATTTATTCACACCAACACCCCCCTTAAGTGCAACTTAGGGAGAAGATTATTATGCAAATGACACAAAGATGCAATGATGGGTCCCGACTACTAGGCCATGTTAGGTACCCATGTACAAATGCAATGCAATCTCTCACAATTGGAGAAAAGGAGAAAACCCAGTGGGACAAAACTCCTACCCAAAAGAGAGATTTAAAACAAGAAAAATGCTCTCAAAAATATAAGGACAAAACCTCGTGTGAGGAAAAATTTCCCCATAAGAGATAAGGAAGAGAGACCATGCAACCCGCCTTCAATGGTGACTCTCAGCTCAAATGTCACAATATCAGGAGTCCCCAAATCTTGATTGAAGAAGGAGAGAATGTAGAACAATGTGAAGACTGATGTAGAGCCGACCAAAGATGATGATGAGTCCTCCAAATGCTATTCCAAAAGAATGCCAAATTGTGACAAGTACTGATAGAAAGAATCAGGTACCACTGTAGAATATGTCAACATAAATGGTGATTGAGCTGAAACTGTCAACTCAAGAGTAACCATAGAATTTGTCGATGAAGAACTAAAGATGAATCCACACTGCAATAGGAATAAGGTCATAACCAAGGAGACAACTATACGAGTATCAACTAGACACTCTCTTAACAAATTGGTATATCCTTATCACAACTTGGAGACAGGTACCAAGTCTCTGGATGTAGAACCTAACTTGTAAATACAAGTAGATTGCTTGCAAAATAGGAGTGTCTATATGGTATCTAGTCCATCACATTAAAATGCATAGGTAACCAGCCATTGCATTCACTAAGTATATAGGAACTAACACTATATACATAGATCAATCCAAGGAAGCCTAAAATACAACAGAGTACACTGAAATAGCAAGAGTGTAGCACTTTATTTAAGTGTGTTTACAACATTACAAAGAGGAGAACTACAACAGTCATGATTCAAATCTGGAAATGTTGACATGAAGAAGCCAACCAAAATGTGCCTCAAAGCAGATAATCATGAAATAATCCCTCTAATTGGTAGGAGCAACTAGCCCCGTTTGATTGCTAGTTAGAGGAGCAAATGGTGCAAGACAAGGCATGATCAGTAGGCATAATTTTCCCAAGTTGCATAGTTATGTGGAGTTAAAAGAGGAAACTTAGGATGATCGATGGAAAAAAAATTAAGATCACAAGAGAGAACTCAAAGCAAAATCACACAACACAACCCCCTCAAATTCACTCAATCTAAGAACCCCCCCAAGCAAATGATTTGGCACTTTATACTTAGTGTGGTTACAATTGCCACTTGCAGGAATTAGCTAAGTGGAATTTTTATTCCAATGCTTACAAGTGCCACAATAAGGCCTGATCAAACTGTGATCAACATGCAACGGATCAAACTATGATATATATAATACATGTGTTGAAAGTACAATGTATGCTCACAATAAATACAAATTAACATCACCACTATGAATTTCTCAAAAAATTATGCACTTTTTTTTAAAAATCACATGAAAAGGAGTTCGTATGAGCTCAAACAAAGCCCCGAAAGTTCCAAAAATGGTGACTGCTCAGCAACACCTGTGACAAATTGAATTTTCTAATAAATCCATGCATCAAAATTAGAAACCATCTACACTAGCACGTAGACCACAGAAAATTAGCCCAAATTAAAAAAAAAAGCTCAGAAAAAGGAGCTTGTAAGGCCAAGTTATGAAGCATCAAAGTTGAACTGCAAAACTAAAAACTCCATTGGTCAAGGGGCAATTTTTTTTAGAAAAATGTTGACGTCACCTAGCCACGAGCATAAAATTGATGGCCTCGTTCCTGTAAAAAAAAAATTCCCTTGATCTGCTGGAATACTCTGTTCGTCAGTATATACCTCAAAATATTCTTTGGTTGAGGAATCTCTGTGGATGTTGTTGGAATCGAAATATTCCATTGAAATCTGGGCGGTATCAGGAATATTCCATGGCTTTATTATTCGTCGGTTTGAAAAGTCGTCGCCGAATTTTATTTCAAATTGCCATTTTTTATTCAAGCATCGGTTTTTGCTATGCCAATGGAGGAGGGTCCACATGGGGACCACGGGCCAGTGGCCTCCTGCCACATGCATCGTAGTACCACATACAGTACCCCACTACGCAGGGTCTCCAGTGCCCTACTTTATTGCAATACCCTACTTACACAGGGTACTATGCCTTATATATATAATAAAAGAACTTTTACAAAGAAAAAACAATTTGCGAATAAAAATATTTTAAAAAAAAAAAAATTTGTAGAAATATAATTTTTTTTTTTAAATTAAATCGTACTGACTGTCATAATGGTTCGGCCATACGGTTTGGCCAACAATTTTTTTTGCCTCAACAGACAACTTTGTCCAAATTCGACGATTCGACAGTCGATCTTGGGGTTTTTCACCCTTCTAGACTTGATGGTAGTGTTTTTTTTTGCTCAAAATGTTCTGAAGTGGTAGCTACCTCCTGGATCTGGCAACCACCTTCAATCTTCAAACCCTTATGGATTTGGCCTCCAATGTCCAACTGGGATGAAACAAAAGGCAAATCTAACTTTTTCAAACACTCTAGATGCAATGGTGAGCTCAAATTTGATGCAACAAGCTCCCAAAATGCACCTACAATAGAAATCCAAAAAAAGAACCCCCCAGAATCTGGTATTTCTATCACACCTTTCTAATTCTCTAGATCATCCAAAGATACAAGAGAAGAGCATACTCAATGCTTAAAGAAAATACAATATTGCACTCAAGATCTCCTAAAAGACTAACCAAAGTCACTCAACTTGCTCTGATACCATGTACGATTTGGCTATGGATATAGCCACCCAAGATCTTAAGGCCTATGAAAAGCACAAAATACTCAGAAGATCAATATGACAAGAATAAACTATATTCCTATCAATGAATGCAAAAATAATCCATGGAGTTGTGTTGCAATGTGTGAGAGACCCTTGGTTATATAGCCAAGGTGAGGCATAAGATGTCGTAATATTATGACAAATGTCTTAATCTTATGATATGAGAGAACTTATCATAACTACCTAGGAAATGATAAATTCTAGACAATACAACTAAGTCTTCTAGAAAGAATCTTAGGACCTAAGTAAACTTACCATGTGAATATGTCCCCTAAGTCCCTAGTAAGTGATTTAACTAGGTACAAGACATTTATTCACACCAACAGAAACTTTAAGTCCTAGGTAAGCTTTAGGCATTCCTCCATGCAATTATTAAATAGAGTTTGAAAGGAAAAAAAAACATTTTAGTAAACCTTCATCACATCTCCAATAGGTTTGGATATGAAGCAACTAATTCCTAGGTGCATGCACAACTAGACTTCAGAAATAGAATGTTAAAAGAAACATCTTTAAAATGTGAATATATAACTTGTAGGATCCATCTAAAGTGTTGAAAATATAATGAATGTCACAATATTAGATATCATAAAAAAAAATCCTCCTTCCATGATGCTTTGATCGATGTCCATACCTTGTTCCAGAGCTCCCATTTTGGCATAGGCGAGGGGGATATTGGTGAAGGTTGTGGAATTTGGCTTTACACCCGCTAATTGCATTTGCTTGAAATTTTCTAAAGCCTTTTCAAGAAATTCATTTTGTACATATCCTGCAATCATTGCAGTCCATGAGATGACATCGTTTTCAAGTATTATGTCAAAAAAATTGTGTGCCTTGTTAATGCTTCCACTTTCTGCATGCGGCAGTTGCGACTATAATATCTAACAATTCATCATCCTTTATGCTTTGATGGATGTCCATAATGTTCCAAATCTTTCATTTTGGCATCGATAGAGAGGATGCTAGCAAAGGTTATAGAATCAATTCACAAATATATAATCTAATTTGTAAAAATAATTGATATCAAACAAAAATAAAATAAAATTATTCAATAAAACCCAATTTAATTGTTTAATACAAACTGAAATTCACAAATATATAATCTAATTTTTATATATTCAATTTTGAATTCTATAACTAAAAAAACATTCATCTACAAGAAAACACAATCTCAATTAAATTTAGGTACTCTATAAATAGGTCGTTGCATGTGTATCACCCAAGTTGAGCCTTATAAATCAACAACCATCATATCAAATAAAACTACTTGCCACTTCCTCTACTGTGGATTTTCCTTCCAACAAAACCAAAAATTAATATACAAGCGCCTACCCTGCTTTATCACTCAATTTCCATGGAGAAGACGTGCCATCAGCTACACAACAATGATAGTTGGTATTTTTTTATTGTTTTAGGAAAACTTTCAAAGGCTATGATGTTTTGCATCGTCTTGCACAAATTTGCTAAATTACAAGTCATTGATTCCCTAAATCAGTCGAGTTCACTTCATAGAGGGAACGCCTTTGGTGTAGTTAATTAAATTATAAGCAACTTATATATATTGGCAAAAGGAATTTAGCCTATATATTATATTATATAGTAAAAATATATAATAGGAGGAAGGTTGTCGCCTATTGATTACAAAAATTGTCAGGACCAAGAACTTTGGCTCGTATGAGAAGCTTTAGCATAACAACTAGAATAAGTAGCTAGATATATTACAAAAATACAAGAATTTGTAGGTATCTTCATCAAAATTCTATCATGTTATCATTGCTTTTCAAACCATATCACCATTTTCCATAGAATTCTCGTCCTGACACTCTTGAGATGAATCATCATCATGGGCTAAGGCAGGTAGCAGAGGAGGAATATTAGCATTGTGGTGCCTATGATGAGAGTGGAGAAAAGAAATGTCAAAATATTTGTCCTTTATTCCATTTACCAGTAGATTACCAATCTCTTCATAGTGTATATCCAAAACCCTGTATAGATTTCTTGCACAGTTTATAGATTTCTTGCACAATTCATTTGCAAAGCATGCTTAATGGTGTCATAAACAGCCACAAACCCTCTCTTATGTTTCAAGTAGATTTTTGGAAATAATTTGCCAACCCAACCCTTCCCCTTATCAAAGTCATACATTTGTACATTGTGTAGCAAACCATTATTACCCAGGAATTGGTCATGAACCACTTCATCTACTATCACCTCTAGGTATTGAAAGCATTGCACGAGATCTAGGATATTAGACACAAAAATTAAAAGTACCTAGGACAAGAAAATGAGGCGTGGTGCTTGGGGTCAATATATTTCATCACCAAGAATAATTTGAATGCATTCAACCACACTAGGGTAGTAGACATTGAAGATTTTGCCCAATTTTGTGTTTGATAGGTACCCATTGAAAGGTTGTTCCCTATTCTACACCTGAAATGACACCCTGAGATTCTTTGATTGATAACCCATAATCTAGAAGTTATAGAAGCAACAAATGATTTGAACACTAGAGATAGGGAGAATGCACCACCCTGAAATATCACCTTTGTGATATATTAATTGTTGAACAAACTACACTGAAGACCATTGATTGAGAAAATGTTGATTAAGCCCTTTTATCTCACTACCTGATTTGCTAACCAATGGAAATCCACTGATTGACATCTTCATAATTATTGCAATCTTATCACAGCATGCGATTAAAGATTTGGCACATTTGTTTATAGATTTGAAATACTTTAAAGTGTGCTTTTGCAATTTTAATTAATTAGACTCTAACCTCCAACAATTAATGATCTTTCAAAAATAAAAGATTATTGTGAGGGAACTGAATACGAATAAGTGTATGACATATACCCTCGCCATTCCATTGCAGATGAAAAGACTTTCATGAGAAGTTTGGTGGAATTGCAGGGAGGTCTCCTAGGCACAACCATTGCAAATTGATATGTGACATATGCCTCTGTCATCCAGAGCAAGGCATGGTTTGTCACATTTATTGATAGAATTAAATATTTTGATGTGTACTAATCAAAATTAACAAATGGGCCTCTGAATACAAGCAATTAATGAACCTGCAAAAAAATAGAAGGTTAGTGTCATTAATTGATTACAATTCGATGTATGACATTTGCCACCGCCATTCTGTAGAAGGTGAAGACTTCCAGGTGAAGTCTGGCAAAATTACAAGGAGATATGACGTATGCCTTCGCTAATTAGGTGTATGAAACAAGTCATATTTGAATGATTATTTATTGGTAAAATGACATTAGATATAATATGTCTTTAAATCTAATCCATTCCATGTCCTTATACTCCATGTCAGCACATATAATGCTTTTTGTATAACTCAAATAATTCAAGATGCTTGTTTAGCCATTCCCCACTATTCCGCTAGAAGTAACAGTGCTTTCAAGTAGTATGTGGTGAGATTGTAGGGATAACTTCACAAGTGCTAAATTTTGCACAACCATTTATTCAAAATGCTTATTCAACCATTCCCTGCCATTATGCAGGAAGTGAAAATGCTTCCAAGTACTATCTGGTTGAATTGCGGGGAGCACTTCATGTGTGTTATTTTTTACAGAGACTTGGTAAAATTATTCCCCACCTTCATTTGCTAATATAACTTTCAAATTCTCTTGTAGCTTTGTCGAATAGGAATCATAGATAACTTGCTCTTCCTTTATCTCACAACCCAAATTTTCTAGACAATCTACCATCCTATTTCCCTCCCTATATATATGATTGATTTGATAATCTTCCAGCTTATCCAATAAACTCCAGATTTGTTATAAGATATAATCAAGCTTCCAATTTTTAATTTTCCTTTCTTTGCATGCATTGATTAACACTAATGAATCTTGCTCTATCTAAATCTTTGAAAGGTTAAAATTTATAGCCAATTTTAAACCATGTAAAAGTACTTGAGCCTCTACTACATTATTTATGCCATGAGCAAGTTGAACTGATGCAACCTTTATCAGTGTACCCTTCCAATCCCTTATAGAAAACCCTACACCTGAGATGCCTAGGTCACCCCTGGCAACTTCGTTAAAATTTAACTTGTAATAACAAAAAGGAGGTGGTTTCCATAAAATCTTACTTATGTCTATTTTTTATTTTCTTAACTGGTGTAATCCTCCTTTAAATGGTAGGAAAAGTTATGACCAATTTTTAATTAAGTCTGCATCCCAAGCAGAAAAAAATGATCTTACATGCTTATTTTTTTGAACATATGCATTTACTACCTCTAAGATTGACTTTTCTATTTTAATCAACAACTTCTCACTGCTTGTCTTCTCTTTTATTAAAATGCACTTGTTTCTCACCCACCATATTACCTAGATTACCACACTTGGTATGAATCTCCAAATACTAGCAAAAAAGGATGTTTTATACAACACTGGACAACTTGAGAATAAATCACATAGGTTATTTGGAAGTGGGGAGTACCAGTTTAATTTACCCTTTATAAATGCCCAGCAAGATTATGCCAAAGGACAAGAGAGGAAAAGGTGATTTATATCTTCAAATTCACTTTCACATAACACACATTTGAATGATTCCAGAATCCCAAGTTTTGAAAGTCTATCACTTGTTAGGACCTTATTTTTTATTGCTAGCCATGCAAAATAGCCTGCCTTTGGTAAAATCGTTGCATTCCAGCAAAAAGAAAAGGCTCTCTTAGATTCCAACTAGTCTCCATTTTTTATTGTTGCATTAAATCCATACCTTACTGAATAGCTTCTTGTTTTTAAGGGAGCCCATCTTAACCTATCCATAGCTTTTGACTGATACACAATCCTTTCATCTAGATTTTTTTTTCAGTTTGTTTTTTTGGTCATCGGGAATTGGACAATTTGACAAATCCTTCCAACTAACCTTCCCAGATAAAACATCTGCACACTGAATGTAATCCTTCACTTTGGGACCCCGACTTTCTGATAATATATTCTTTGTTGCTTCAAAATTCTGCATTATATTTATGGGAGGATGCACATTCCAAGAATGCTCCCAGAATAGAGCCTTTTCACCATTATGCACTTCCCAAGTTATATAAGGGATAATGAGCTTCTTGTAGACTATTAAAAAACTCCACATTGTTGATTATGATGGAGGGTTTGATATAGTAAGTATCCTGGTTGGAGCTGAATTATCCAGGTACTTAGCTTGCATGATCTTGCACCATTTTAGATTTGGCTTTCTATACATATGCCAAACCAATTTGGCACCTAATGATAAATTTATTGTTGTCATATTGTGTAACCTTGCCCCTCCTTTGAGCTTTTCAATACAAATATTTTCTAAAGAAATTAGAGGTTTTTTTTCTATTATCCATGTTGCCTATCCACATAAAGTTTCAAATCAATTTTTCAATTTGAGCAATAATGGACTTTGGTGCTTTAACTATTGACATATAATAATTGGGAATGGTTGATAACACTGATTTAATCATTAATATCCTTCCCGACAATGATAACCACCTTCCCTTCCATGACAAAATTCTCGATTGAATACTTTGAATAATCTTATGCCAATATGATACTTTATTAGCTCTTGCAAAAAAGGGAATGCCTGGGTACTTACAAGGAAGCTCTGTTTTTTTGAAAGCCTAAGTACTTAATTATCTGCCTTTTTACACCTACTTTTACATTGAATAGATAGATTTTTTATTTACTTGAATTTATGTTTTTCCCTGAATCTATTGTGTATTTATTCATAATACCTTTTATTTTCTTTGCTTTTGTCATTATTACTTTGCCAAAAAGTATTGTGTCATCTGTAAAAAGAGAATGAGTAGCTATTATATTGGTAGGAGGAATAGGAATCCCTTGTCAAGAACCCTGAGAATGCAATCGATGAATGGATCTACTCAATACCTCTGCAAGAATGATAAATAGAAATGGTGATAAAGGATCACCTTGTCGAACCCCTTGTGTTGAACTAAAAAAACCCACTAGTGAGCCATTAATGATTACTGAAGATTTTGTTCCTAATAAACACGAAAGTATCCACTTACACCATTTTGTATTAAACCCAAACTTTCATAGAACTTGAATAAGAAACTTAGACCAATCAACCCTATCATATGCCTTCAACATATCCATTTTTATTATAATAGATGAAAGCTTGTTTGTATTAATGGAATGTAATACTTCGTGTGCAACAAGGGCTCCTTCAGTCATTTCCCTTCCTGGTACAAAACCTCCCTACTCTCCAAAGACAATCTTAGACACAAAGGGATGTAATCTAAGATAAATAGCTTTTGTAAATATCTTATAAATTATATTACAAAGAGAGATAGGTCTGAAATCTGAGAAGGTTCTTAGAGAGCTTACTTTTGGAATAATTTCTAAATGTGTTACATTAAACTATCTTAGCATAGTGCCAGTCTTTCTTGACTCTTCCACTGCCCTAAGTAGATCATATCTAATGAAATCCCAACACTTTTGGAAGAAAATGGAAATAAAACCATCTGGACTTGGTGCCTTATCTATTGGCATTGAAAAGACAATTGATTTGACTTCCTCTAGAGTGAAATTTTTCAACAATTGCTCATTTTCCTTTTCAAAGAGTAATTTAGGGATAGCTTCTAACAACTCTTATTTCTCTCTTTCCCTTTGAGAACCATGACTTAATTGACCAGTTAACAAATTTGAGAATAATTTTATCCCTTCATTTTAAATGTCTTCTTCTTTCGTTAGATATACACCCAATACACTATCATGTATAGAAAAAGTTGAGTTTTTATCTCTCTTAATTTGAGTTGAAATACAATTTTATTTTTGTATTTTTATCTCCATATTTTAGCCATAATTTTGTAGATTTTTGTCTCCAATACACCTCTTCCCATGACAGTAACTCATTCCATTCTTCTTGCAACTTTTTCTATTTTTCAAATGCCACTGCATCCATCCCCTAAGAAATTATGTGCTCATTTATTTTTGAAAGTTGTTTGAAACCTCGATCCTTTTGCACAAAAATGTTTTTAAATACCTACACATTATAGACCTTGATTTGTTGCTTTATATATTTGAGTTTCTTATAGAACTATAAAATTCTGGAACCTTGACAAAAAGGTGCACTTATCCACCATTGTCTCAGTAATTGTATAAAATCTGGATGGCGAAACCACATTATTTTAAATTTAAAACCACATTTACGATTTGACCTTGATGATTTTGATGAAATATTTAGAGAAATTGCAAAATGATCTAAGGCAATTAAAGGTGGAATTTGTGACTCTTAAGAGATAATCTCCTACCACCCAATTTTGTGAAGACAAAAATCTATTTAAACGTTCTGCTATCTGGAGAAAATCTTTCCTTCTATTTGTCCATGTATATTTTCCATTGGTTGGTTGTATATCCACCAAAGCATTATCCTAAATAAATGAGAGAAAATCCTCCATTATATTTTGAGGAGGGAAAATTCCTCCTCTTTCTCTTGAAGGGAGACTATTGCATTGAAATCCCTTGCAAGGATAACTTTCTCTTGACCCAACTGGATCCAGAATTTGGTTAAATCTGTCCCACAAAAGCTTTTTCCCAACAATAGTATTTGGACCATAGACATTTATCAACCAAAAGCTTAATTCGTAATGTGTAATTTTAATCAATTGATAATTATTATCACAAGAAACATTTTCTATACAAACTAACTTTGTATTCCATAAATTTATTAAGCCCCCTAAAGCCCCTCGAGCAAGTGAGTGAATAGCTTTCCATTTATACCATTTTTTACTAATAGATTCAAAGGTTGCATTAGAGGTTTTGGTTTCCTGAAGTACTACTAAATTTTCTCCACAAACATCCAACTGATGCTTGATTTGAGCCCTTTTGTTAGAGGCATTAATTCCCCTAACATTCCATGATACTGTCTTCATTGCACTCAAGGAGAGAAGTAGGCTCTCCTCAACCTTTTTTGCTTATTTGAGCCAACTATCATACTGCTATCTAGTGTAGTTTGAATTCCTACATCTATCTCCTCCTTAACTTTCACTGCATGGGATTTACTCCTTTTTCCAAGTGTTTTCTTAGATGGAGGTGATGCACATGGCATCTAAGTTATAGAGAGAGTTTTTGAATAATCAAAAGTATCCTCTTCTCTTACTATTTCTTCTACTATTTCTTCTATTATTTTCTCTCCCACCTTTGATAAAACACCATCTATTATCCCCTTCAAATCACCATCATTTATGAAGTTGTGGAAGTTTATAATGTCTAAATCCTCTATGTAAGTATTGGACAACATCATTGCTTCATTTTCAACTTCAAATATTTGTGATAAATCTTGTTCTTGATTATCTGTATCCTTTAGATAAGATGAAGAATCCCTTTCCATCACATAGCCCTCATTCTCAAAAGTAATATGTCTAGCAATATGTCTCAGTTGTTGCATGTTTATAGACTTGAAATTCAGAGTAATCTTTTGAGGAAAGATCTCAAAGATTTTGAAAGTTAAAAAGCTTGCCTCTACCAATCTTTTGGGATTGATAGAATAAAGGTTTTGATATATTTTTGAGAAAAGATATTGGTCAAAATTAATACCTTATTCATATCAATATCAGTGTGTTTTGCAGAAATTATCTCCATATCATTTCTCTCATCTAAGCACTTATGTCTACTTCCCTGAGAGAGTTTACCCATGGACAATATCTTAGGATTTTCTAATTGGTTTACTTTACTATGATTTGGTTTATTTGGCACAAATATTGTAATCTCCTTCTCAATTTGACATTCCCTTTTGGTCCATATGAAAAATTTAGTACAAATTATTTTGGAGATTCTATCAAAATAGACTAAACCTATGTCCTAAAGCTTGACTTAATATCAATTTCCTTTGGCATGATTGTTGAAGTGTTCAATAGCACACAAACCCTAATTGGAGAACCAGGGTTATTGAAGAAATTCCAGTCATGCTTTAAGAAAATGCTTAACCGATTTACTAATATTTTGATAATTTTTGGCTCTTTATATTCAAGGGGAAGTGAATGGAATTGCAATTAGAATGGGATAAGTTTTATTTCCGTGTGGAGGGTTAAAATTTGGGAACCATGGCTGCAAAAGTAAGCCAGACCCCTCTATGATAGTTTACTTCCCTGAGAGAGTTTACCCATGGACAATATCTTAGGATTTTCTAATTGGTTTATTTTACTATGATTTGGTTTATTTGGAACAAATGTAACCTCCTTCTCAATTTTACATTCCCTTTTGGTATGGTCTTCCATATGACAAATTTAGTACAAACATTTTTGGGGATTCTATCAAAATAGACTGAACCCATGTCTTAAAGCTTTAATTAATATGAATTTCTTTTGGCACGACTGTTGAAGTGTTCAATAGCACACAAACCCTGATTGGAGAACTAGGGTTATTAAAGAAATTCCAGTCATGCTTTAAGAAAATTCTTAACTAATTTACCAATATTTTTTGGCTCTTTGTATTCAAGGGGAAGCAAATGGAATTGCAAATAGAATGGGATAAGTTTTATTTCCATGTGGAGGGTTAAAACTTGGGAACCATGGCTCCAAAAATAATCCAGACCCCTATATGACCCATGATTTTACCTTGTAAATTGCATCCCTATCAAATTTTGAAGAAAATAGAATGACAAAGAAACCCTTTCCTTGATCTATGTAAAAACCTTGATTGGCTCTAGGACAATGTTCAAAAACCCATTTTTTTAAAGACGTAAGTTCAAGGAGGAAATCCCAAAACTTATAGATTAACATTGTAGACCGAAGATCTTGAACCTGCATATCGAGGAATTCATCTGGTAGAGATATGTTGATTGTTCCCTTTTGATCCTTGACCTTGCGAATGAAAGTTGCTTCATCTGAGTGGTTTAAAGATTTTGGTTCTCTTTCCTTTTCCAGATCTTCTTTGTCTGCGAGAAATGTTTCTTCCGACCCTTTTGAGTTCTTTGAGATGAATTTCTAGTCTCTTTTATTTTAAAATTATTCTCCATATCCCTTTTTCTCTTATTATAAAATGTTCCTTTCTCTTGAAAAGGAGGATCTCTTTAAAAAACCTTCTTGGATGAAGGCAAAGATTTTGGATTGAAGGGCTCCCCATCTGTGGCTGAAAGATATTTTGGTAAAGAAAACTTTACAAGAATAGAGTTGGGAAAATAAGTTGGCATCAAGCCAGAGACAATATCAATCCAAAGGGAGTGGTTGCCAAGGGGTTTTAAATTCTTTGAAGGCTGACCATGTTTAGGCTCACAAATGTCAAAGACTTCCTATTTTTCCTAGTTAATCTTTCTTTGTAGATGAAAAGGAGGCCTACGAATGTCAAATGCAATAGTGTATTGGTAGTTTCCAGACTGGTATCCCCTACGGAAGCCATAGGGCCCTTGATATTATTGAAAGCGACCTCCATTTTTGAAAAAATGCTCATTGGCCTACACAGGCATTATACTCGGAGCTCGATTTTTTTTTTTTCTATATCGGAGCTTGTAAAAGGTTAGCAATAAAGGCCGATCCTATACCCTGGGTTAGCAGAGCAGGCACTGACACAATATTACCAACACTCACCTTTCCCACTATGAAGCTGAGTTGAACTTATATATATTAGAGTTGGATAGATAATTGCAATAAAAATATGGAAATTTAATAACGCCATAAGTGTTGTTAGTTATAGGATTGATGATTGAGATTCGGTGTTGTCTTCGTGTTATATTGATTCACCACTTTCAGAGAATTGATTTATCTTTATTTGCAATATTTTTTGAGAGGCTATATTATCTCAAAAAAAATGATATATAATGATTGTGTGCTTCGTGAGGTCAATCTTAATTGTTGCACCATGACACATCCAAAAGCCACATCCTAGATTAAAATTGAAGTCCACAATGTCACCTTATGTGATCAAATATATTAAATGGCACACAATGGAAAGGAAAATATAACTCAGAAGAGAATGAAAATCCTTCTTAGATTTGTATTAAGTACTTAGATCAAGGGAGAATGGCATTCATCATTTGAATAATTAAATCACCATAAAGAGATGGATCTATAAGGGACAAATTAGTTGTTTCGATTATACACTCCATATTTTTGTATTCTTGTACTAGTATTGGTGATCCATATTTATAATAGTAAGTTGAGTTGACAAGGGAAGAATCGATGTGTGAGCCCAACTACCCTTATTATTTTAGTATAAATCCCTATAATAGAGCATTAATGGCAAAAATGAACCTACAACATATAAGCATGGTTATGTGGTACCTAAGAAGTCCCTTTAACATTATGGTGCAATCATGGTAGGAGGGTTCCCGAAGGAACAATCTGAACCGTGCAACAATGAGTCAACACAACAAAAATAACACAGAAAATTGATGTAAGAGCATTATTTTTTCTTAAGATAGAATGCTTACATGCAACATTGGCCACAAGGGCAAATATCTAGGCGCACAAGTCATGCCTCAAAGGCTTGCAAACATATTTTGGCCTAATCGGCCTTATTACATGCCCCTAAAGGGTTATTGCAAAAATGAATCCAAATCTGGTGATGATCTTTCAACTATTCTCCTTAACCGACTGACCTCTCACTACCAACGACTTCAATGCTTATAAATAGTTTCTTGAGCTCCAAAATAGATTTGTATCAGCCACACAGTTGATTAACTTAGGGAATGCCCAAATATGTATGTCAGCCTCAAACGATGTGCAAAGAAATAATCAACAATAACTTTTGGCCGGTCAGTGTAGATGATGCAATCAACGTATAAGTGCAACAGTCGGCTCTGCGAGCTAAGAACAATGATGAGGCAAAAACCGAAAATGAACTAGCGAACTGCTACTGAATGCAATGCAAGAAAGAACTATTTTTGGTTGATACAAGATTGCTTTACAACCAAGGATGCTCCTGCATTAGACACTCGGGGTTGAAAGAAAAGTGAGTCCCTCACTTTCCAGGGCTAAGAGGAAAAGCAAGACAGTCCACCTCAGCTTGAGAAATCCATGATTAATCCTCCACTAGTCTGCCTTTCCACTTCACAAGATATTATGTGTACTACTGGTTCCTTGTACTTCTTCCAGTTCTGGTGTCCAGAATTTGCTCAATCTCCTCTGGTTCCTGATGTGATAGTTACTCCTTCAAATATACTTCATTATTGTTGCCACTTGATTCTCCTTTATGAAATTCATATATATTTGCCACATTGAAAATACGTGAGATGCCCAACATCTCCGATAACTCTACTTCATATGAATTTCTAGAGTCAAACTTCCTTAGAATTCTACATGGTCCAAACTTCATCATCTTCAACATGTTGTAAGTACCAACTGGGAATCTCTCTTTCCTCAATTATACCATTATTGTATCTCCAACAATGAATTCCTTATGTCTTCGGTGTTCATCTACCTTCTCCTTATATTTATTGTTCATGTATTCCAAATGCTTTTGGACCTGATTATGTAATTTCTTCATGAAATATGCAAACTCTTCTACCTTTGCACTCCTTTTATCTTCCATACTGATGTCTCTTAACTCTACAACACCTCTAGGATTTACTATGGTAACAATATAAAATGGTGTCTTCCCCGTACTCCAGTTCACTAAATTATTGTATACAAATTCTACCTGTGGTAAAACTACATCCCAACTTCTTGCCTTGTCTCTAACTAAACATCTCAACAAGTTACCCAAACTTATGTTCACTACCTCTATTTGTCCATTTTTCTGTGGGTGATATGCTAAAATGAACTTCAAATCAGTTTTTATCTTCTTCCACAACGTCCTCCAAAAGTATCCAATGAATTTAATATCTTTGTCTAAAACAATACTCTTAGGTAGTCCATGCAATCTCACAATCTCCTTGAAAAATAAATCAACATGTACAACATCATTAGTCTTCTTATAGGGAACAAAATGTGCCATTTTAGAAAATATGTCCACTACTACCATGATAGAATCATAACCTCTCTACGTTCTAGGTAATCCCAATATGAAATCCATGCTCAAATCTTCCCAAGGTCTTTCTAGTACTGTCAACAGTTTGTACAATCCAATATTCTGACTACTCCCTTTTGCAACTTGACAAATTCTGCACTTTTAAACATACATCCTTATATATCTGTGGCCAAAAATAATGTTCACTCACCAAAGCTATTATTTTTCCACTCCAAAATGTATTTCTAATCCTTCACTATGTTTCTCTTTGATCAGATTCTCCCTCATTGAACTCCTCGGAATACACAATTGATTTCCCTTGAATAACATACCTTCTTGAATTAAATAATCCAACCATTGGCTTTAGTTTTTCACTATTGGTTCTTTACATGCTTTCCACGCTTCACCAAAATCTGCATCACCTTCATACATATGCTTTAATTCATCAAATCCTAGTACTTCTATTCTCATCTCTATCAGCAAATTCCTTCTTCTATTCAACACATCCACAACTTTGTTTGACTTGCCACTCCTATGCTTCAACACAAATGTGTAACTCTACAAGAATTTGACCCATCTCGTATGTCTCTGATTCAACTTCCCTCAACTATTCAAATACTGCAAAGCTTGGTGATCTGTATACAACACAAATTATTTAGGCAACAAGTAATGTCTCCACTTCTTCAAGGCTCGAACTATGGTGTAAAATTCCTAATCATAAACTAAGTATCTTCTTCTAGCATCATTCAAATTCTCACTGAAATAAGTTGTAGGTCTTCCTTCTTGACTTAACACTGCTCCAATTGCATTTGCACTTGCATCACAATCAACTTGAAATATTTTGTCAAAATCTGGTAATACTAACCCTGGCTATTCCATCACCTTTTACTTCAGCAACTCAAAACTCTTTTGCGCTCCAGATATCCACTTGAAATCCTTCTTGTCTCATCTCATTGTCTCTGTCATGGGGTTACAAACACTACTAAAATTTCTAATAAAATTCAGGTAGAAACTTGCTAGTCAATGGAATGATCTAACTTCTCCAATATTTACCGGTGTAGGCCAATCGAGAATGGATTTCACTTTCTCCAGATCCATCTTTAATCCTTCAGCAAAAATAATAAATCCCAAATATACCAATTTTTTCTTCATGAAACTACACTTCTTGACATAAATCAACAAATTCTCTTCCCTCAACCTTTGCAATACTTTCCTGATGTGCAACAAGTGTTCTTCTCTGGTTTTACTGAAAATCAGAATATCATCCAAGTAAACAATGATAAACTTGCCCAAGAATTTCTTCAATACTGCGTTCATCAATCTCATGAAAGTGCTCGGTGCATTTGTCAATCTGAATGGCATCACTAACCACTCATACAATCCTTCATTTGTCTTGAATGCAATCTTCCATTCATCTCCTTCTCTAATTCTAATCTGATGGTATCCACTCTTTAGGTCAATCTTTGTAAAATACTTTTCTCCACTCAAACTTCAGTCCATGATATCATCCATCCTTGGCAATGGAAATCTATACTTGACAATGATCCTATTAATTTCTCTTGAATCGGTACACATTCTCCATTACCATCTTTCTTAAGTGCAAGTACAACAAATACCACACATGGGCTCAAACTTTCTCTCATCAGTCCTTTTCTCAATAGTTCTTGTATCTGTCGACTCAACTCTACATTCTTTGCTAGTGTCATTCTATGTGTTGCTTTATTTGGTAAACTCACTCCCGGTATTAGATCTATTTGATGACTGATACTTTGAACCTTTGGTAAACTGTCTGGTACATTGTCTGAAATGATGTCCTCATACTCAGTCAACAATTCTACGACTTCTTTACATTCTTCGGTGGGATTCTCTATCTCTGGACCATTGCTTTTCTTTGGAATCAATGCAAAACAGGTGTTCTCATGTCTTAGTCCATCAAGAAATTTCCTTCCATCTACCAAACATAGTCTAGAAGTTCCACAAAATTCGGTCTTCTCATCTTCCTCCAACGGTATCAACTTGATTCTTCTTCCATTTGATGTCACAGTGTAAGTATTTCTTCTTCCATCATGAATTTCTTGCTTATCATATTGCCATGGTCTTCCTAGCAGTAAATGACATACATCCATAGGCATAATATCACACAATACTTCATCCCTATATGATCCGATATGAAATTTTACCAAACATTGTTCATTCACCAATATCTTATGATCATCTTGAATCCATGCTATCCCATAAGGGTTTGGGTGTTTTGATCTCGTCAAATTTAGCTTTGTTACCATCTCCTCTGAGACTAGATTATCAATGCTACCACTATCAATGATAACTTTACATACCTTTCCTTCGGTCTTACATATGGCTCTAAATAAAAATTTCCTTTGTGGTGGTTCCTCTATTACTTCTTCATGTATCAAAGCTCTTCTCATTACCAATGATTCACCTTTTTATGGTTTTCCACATAAATTAGGTGATCCAACATGTTCCTCCTCTACATAAGTTGTTCTTTCAGTATGCTTAGATTTCTTTCTAATACTTCCTTGATGGCACTCAAATGCTCTATGTCCTTCACCTCCACACTTGAAATAGGTTCCTCAAAATGGTCTTCTCTCAGATACTCTCTCATCTTTTTGAAGTCCATCGTTACGGTAAGAATTATGGCCTCTTCTGTTACTGGGGTAGAAATTTTGATATTCTCTTCCTTTGTGGTACAGTTTGGCATCATTTTCTCCACTTTGGTAGGGCTTTGAATCTTTGTTCAACTCTGCATATGGTCTTCTTTATCTGGGCTGGTTTCCATTCTTCTGAAATCTTCCTCTTGCACTTATTTTTCTTTGTTCAAACTTCTTGTTTAGCTTCTCTTCTACTTTCAATGCAAACTGGTATGCTTCTTCAATGATCGTCATCTTGACCAGACTCAATTCTTCTTGGATGTTTTTCTTCAATCCATTGATATATATCATAATCTTTTCTTTGTTAGCTTCACTATGACCAGTTCTGATTATCAACTTGTAGAATTCCTCAATATACTCCTTCACAAATCTTTCTTTTTGTCTCAAGTTTTGCAATCTCTTCAATAATTCAAGTTCATAATCTGCTGGTATGAATTGATTCTTCAATTTGGTCACCAATCTATCCCATTTGATGATTCTTTCTTTGCCCCTTTTGTTTCAGTCCAATTGAACTTCTTTCCACCATAATGCAGCATGGCCTTCCAATTTTATTTTCGCAAATCTAACTCTTTCTGGATCTTCAATTTCCTCATATTTGAAGTATTCCTCCATTTCATTTATCCAGTCAATCAACTCTTCCAGATTTAAATTTCCTGTGTAATTTTGGATTTCAACTCTAGGTTGCTTACCAATTTTCAAAATTGTTTTCATCATCTTTACTTGATCTAATTCTTCTTCTTCATCATCTAGGGTTTCTACAATTTGACTCGCATGTTCTTCTTCACCATCACTTTCATCATTTTTCCTAGGGTTTAAACCTCGCCTTCGGTCTTGTTCAACTGCATCTAACCTTACTCGCATTTCATGCATCATCTCTAACATTTCATCCATTATTCTTGCAAAATTTTCCATAGCAAGTACTCTCCTTGGCAGCATATCTCCCCTCAAAATTGTTGCAACTGCCTCAATTTGGTGATCGGTTGAAAAAAGGTGCAGTCTGCCTCTAGTGGATTATCTATTCACCTCAAGGAATGCCTTCAGGAGTCAAAACTCGCTTTGATACCACTCGGTGCAGTCATGGTAGGAGGGTTCCCAAAGGAACAGTCCAAAACATGTAGCAATGATTCAACACAGTGGAAACAACACAAAAAATTAATGTGCGAGCATGAATCTTTCTTAAGATAGAATGCTTACATGCAACATTAGCTACAAGGGAAAATTCTAGGTTTATAGGTCGTGCCTCAAAGGCTTGCAAACATATTTTGGACTAATCAACCTTATTACATGCCCTCGAAGGGTTATTGCAAAAATAAATCAAAATCTGGTGATGATCTTTCAACTCTTCTCCTTAATTGACTGACCTCTCACTACTAACAACTACAATGCTTATAAATAGGTTTCTCGAGCTCCAAAATAGATCCATGTCGGCCACACGATTGATTAACTTGGGGAATGCCCAAATATGTATATTAGCCTCAAACACTCCACAAAGAAATAATCAACGATAACTTCTAGTCGGCCAACATAGATGATGTCATCAATGTGTAAGTGCAATGGTCAACTCTATGAGTTGAGAACAATGATGAGGCAAAATCGGAAATGAGCTAGTGAATTGATACTAAATGCAATGTAAGAAAGAACTATTTTTGGTTGATATAGGATTGCTTTACAACCAGGGATGCTCCTGCATCACATTACATGAATTGTTTACAAGCCATGTCTTGTCAACTCTTTGCCATAACTATGAGTAGGAATAAAATCCTAAGATATACACCCCTAGAACATGACCAAGGCATCACAAAAATGACTCTTGGTCAAGTGCAACCACCACTAATGAGTCATTAATGTATTGAGGAGACCTATAAGAATGTTTCCCTATCAACCATGTGTTCAACCACCTCCACATTTGATCATAAAATTCATCACCTTGTTTACATGAGAAAAACCCTAAATATTGTTATTATGAGTGTTTTAAAAAACCATAGGTGAGTGACTAATCCCTTTGAACATTGAGAAGATCACAATTATCCATGTTGGGATGGTGGGGATTATGTGGCCAATGCATAATTCTTAAATAAATTATTGAACCTTTTGATTAGATGTTGAGTTGTTTGCACACACTACCAATGAGGATAGGCCACATGTCTTGTATTTATAGGATGTTAAAAATTTGTCATCCAATAGAATAGAAGAAATATACATAGAAGGGGCCTACCATCACTAAATAGGTGTCATGTGATATCCTTAGATTTATCTAGATGAAGTGCATGCATCATGTATATATAAATAGGGTCACAACCATCAAAAGCAACATGTGATAAACACTCATTCATTGTTACATATAAGTTAGGTAATGGGTTGGAGCCACGCAGGGAAAAGATGCCACTCAGGCACCAAGTGCAAAAGCCTATGACACAATGATAAGGAGTTTTCTTATCAAGAGATGATCAATTTCACACACATAAGGATGGTGATCCGATTGCATATAACTATATAAATACAATCCTTTAAACAAAAGGCTTCGGCTATGCTCTCTGCAACTTTCTCACTCTTGCTTTTTTTTAATTCTTTTATTTCTGTTCAGACTTGATTTCCCACTGGGATGGTTGAGCGGGGGGCCCGGGAAGGCTCCCCATTCTAGGAATATTGTCCATTTGTCTGGTGTTATGTCTATTTTAGTAGCTCCCAAGGTTGTTGTCCCCCAGGTGGTTTCCCCTTCTCGTACCACTTTCCTTCTCCTACGAGAAGGATAACTAGTACCTTTGGCAAGATGCCTTTGTCCCTATCTTTTGGACTTGACTCTTTCTTCTCTAAGGAAGAACTAGCCTCTTTTGTGGATAAATTGGTAGGTGTCAATGCACCAGCTATGGGTAGACTAAACACGGAGTCTGACTCCTACTTAGTTTCTGGATGGGAAGTTGATGTCCTCAAAACATTAATGATGAAGGAAATGGACAACCTCAAGCTATCATTGGTTGCCAAATTCTTGGCATATCAACCGAACATTGAATAGGTAAGGCTTTGGGTTGCTTTTGTTTGGAACTTAAAAGGCAGTGTCTCTATTAGTGCAATGCCCAAAGGTATATTTCTCTTTTCCTTTATGGTATATGAAGATATGTTAAAGGTTTTAACGAGAGGCCCCTAGGATTTTGATGTTGGCTTCAAGAATTTCCTCTCCTTATGTAATTGGAAACTAGGGTTTGACCCTTCCATGGACTTGGATGCTATGGCCCCTACCTAGGTACGCCTTCCTGGGCTACCCCTAGAGTTTTGGGAGGGGAATTTTAAAAGGGATTGCCAATTCCTTTGGTAGTCTCCTCACAGTTGACAAGATAACACAAGAAACGTCTAGGTTAGTGTATGCTTGGATTTGTGTTAATGTTGTAGTTAACACAATTTTGTTGACCTATGTTCTATTTAAGTCAAAGTTTGGAAACTAGTCCCAACCTCTAGAGTATGAAAATACAAGAAAGTTTTGCCAATTTTGCAAGAAATTTGGCCACCTTATAGATGCTTGTAATAAAAGGGCTCAAGGGAGCTCAATGAAGATTCCCAACCCATTTTAAATCCAGTGTTTCAAGATCCTAAGGTTGTTTACGTTCCCCCCCCGCTAAGGGTGTGAGTGTCGAAGAGGAAGGTGTTCATAAAACTTCCCCCTTTGGGCCTAATGCTTCTTTCGTTGACAAGGTTGCTACTTGTCAAGACCCTCCTGCTATTTCTCTCATGAGCACTAAGGTCTCTAAGGAAGTAGCCTCAGGGGATGGAATCCCAATCTTGGGACTACAAGAAGGGATGTTACTTAAGGTAGTTGAGGAGACTCCTGATGAAAAATCTAATGAAGAGTTTGAAAGGGCTCATGGGGGGTCAATGAATAGACTCAAGATATGGTTGATCTTGGTGTTGCTACTGGGGAGGGGATGGAGGAAGGGAAATTCCTACTGCCCCTGCTTCATCCTTGGAGGATATCTCTTTTTTGTCTTAGAAGGAGGGTGGAAACCTGAATGACTCTTTGGCTATATTGGGTTTTCCCCCTCATTTCAATGAAAGAGAAGAAAGTGAAGATTGGGTACAAGCCTCTAGCAAGTCAAAAATAAAAAAGAAACTAGATGTTGGAGGAAGGAATAAGGTTGGAAGACCTTCCCAAAAGGAATCAAGGAATAAATATACTGTGAGGGATGTTGCTTTAGGAAGACAAAAAACTTTGGACTCAATTACGGGTTCGAAGCCTAAAAAGAAGTAATGGAGGTTGTTTCCCTAACTACCTCTTGGAGTTCATATTTAAGTTTTGTTTTGATAATGAAGATTCTCTCCTAGAATATTAGGGGCCTTAATAGCTCATATAAAAATTTTTTGGTCAAATCGTGTACTCTGGATAACAAGGTGGATATCCTGCTCCTTCAAGAAACTAAAATGAAAAAAGAGGTTTTTGAAAATGTTATTTTGAAAATCTGGCCTAATGCGAATTACTTTTTGAGTGAAACTGAGGGGGCCTTAGGGGGAATAGTCACTTTATGGAGTCCTCTAAAATTTAAAGGGTCTCTCAGATTCTTTGGGAAAAAAAGTTTAATGGTGTCTTTGGAAGACCTGTCTTCTTTGGAGAAATAGAACTTAATCAACATTTATGCCCCCAAATTTAGCAGGGACACACTACAATTATGGGATTCTCTGAATGATGCTATAAAGAGTAGACAGGATGATTGCAGGATGTTGGGGGTGAATTCAACTATCCTCTTTTACCCTCAGAGAAGCTGGGAGGGTTGGAAGACTATTATGAGAGCATGATGGAATTGGCTGGGTTTTACAATTCTGTTAGGTTATTTTATATTCCTTTAATGGGTTCCAAATTTACATGTTCTAATAGAAGGATTGGAAATAAATTGATTCAAGTTAAGCTGGATAGGTTTCTTATCTCTTCTAATTGGAATATCTCCCAACATCACTCACTCTCAGCCCTCCCAAGATCTGGTTCAAACCATAATTCCATCTTGTTAAAGAGAAATGTTGATTATAACAAAGGCCCTTTACCCTTCAGATTTGAATTAATGTGGAATCTACATCCTGACTTTGATGCCCTTGTTAAAAATTGGTGGGTTGAACCCACAGAGGGTACCCCAATGATTCACCTGGTGGAAAAACTAAGAAGAATTAAGCAAAGACTGAAAGGATGGACTAAACCTACCTTTGGTAATATTTTTGAAACTAAAAAATTCTTAGAGAACAACCTAAAGGAAGTGTAGGATAAAATCGAGGTTGGTCTTGTGGATGAAGATATTTTCTCTCATGAACATAATTTGAGATCCCAAATGTTTAAGGTCAACAAGCAGGAGGAGATTTTCTGGAAGCAAAAATCTCGGGGACTTAGTGGCTCATAGAGGGAGATCGAAAGACCAAATTTTTTCACTAGTCCACAATGAAACACAGAAGTAGGAACATGATAAGAATTCTTAAGAAAGAAGATGGCACAATGGTGATCATCGAAAGAGAAATAGTTGATGAAGCAATGAATTTTCTCTCCTCTTTCCAAAATGCCCAAGGGAATGTAAACCAGGTATTTGATGATATTCTTGAAGTAATCCCTAATGTCATTATAGAGCAAGATCTTAAGGTCATGTCTAAGGTTGTTTCTTTCCAATAAGTAAAGCAAGATATTTTTTTCTTTTGGGCCTTATAAAGCCCCGGGGCTAGATGGGTTCCCTTCTGCCTATTTTCAGATTTACTGGGATATTGTTAATACTTGTTAAATGCAATTAGATATTTTTTTAGGTCTGGAAGGCTTCTTAATCAAATAAATGCTACATTCATATCCCTTATCCCCAAAGAGGATTACGCCTCATTTGTTAAGGAATTTAGACCCATAAGTCTCTATAACATAGTGTATAAATTTTTCTCAAAAATAATTGTGTTTAGGCTCAAAGTTGTGTTAAGCAAAATGATAACCTCTAATCAGAAAGGATTTGTCCAAGGAAGAAACATTTTAGGTGTTTTCTACCCATGAAATCCTCCACTCAATGGACCTAAGTAAAAACCTAGGGATGGCCCTGAAAATTGATATTTCAAAGGCTTATGATAGAATCTCCTGGTTGTTTCTCTTTGTTGTTCTCAAGAAATTTTGGTTTGATGGTAGATCCGTCAAGTTACTGATAGCCTGTGTTACCACCTCTATGTGCTCGTTCCTTGTGAATGGAGTTCCCCAGGGCTTCTTTTCATGTGGTCGGGGATTGAGACAAGGACACCCCTCTCCCCCTATCTATTCATAATTGTTGTTGAGGTCCTTGGAAGGAATATTCAAAAGATCATTGATTCTAAAATCCTAAGAGGAGTCAAAGTTGCTTCGTCTCTCCCTCCTAACTCATCAACAATTTTTTGACGATACTTTACTATTTGGAGAAGCCTTAATTGGTGAAGCCAACCAATGGAAATATTTTTTAAATGACTATACCTCTACCTCTAGCTAGCATATTAATTATAATAAGAGTAAGTTATACTTTTTCAATGTTGACCAAATTGTGAAGGAAAGAGTGGTGCAAATATTGGGTTGCCAAGAACTTGTATTACCTGATGTTTACCTTGGTCTCCCCCTCATTTCTAGAAAGTTGGATAGTAACTATTGGAATCATTTAATTGAAAGGGCCCAAAAAAAGCTAGCAGGTTGGAAAGGTAAACTTCTAGGCCTTGCAAGGAAGATACAATTGTTGAAAGCTTCTCTCTAGAATATCCTGGTCTATTATTTTTCCCTCTTTAAAATTTTGACTTTCATTGCGGAAAAATGAACAAATCCAGAGAAGATTCATGTGGTTTGGAATGAAAGAGAAAAATAGACTGGCTTTGGTTGGTTGGGAGAAAGTGTGTACCCCTAAGAACGTTGGAGGATAAAGAATAAGGAGAATAAAACTCTTCAACAAAGCCCACACTGCCAAGATGGGATGGTGTCTCCTGGAAGGGAATAAGGACTGGGTAAAGATATTTTAGGCTAAATACCTTAAGAATAGAGACCCTGACTATTTCCTTACCTCCTCTGACTTGCCTTATGGTTTTGTTTTCTGGAATCACCTAATCAAAACCAAAAGTGTGTTGAAATTGGGTGTGAGAAAGTGTATTGGAAATGGGAAGGATACAAACTTCTGGAAGGAACCTTGGGTTGTTGAACCCCCTCTCTCTTGTGTAGATGGCTTTAATCCCCTAAAACAAAGTCTGACCAAAAATTGTGGAAAAAAGGTGTTTGATTACATCAATTGGGAGACCAATGACCCAAAATGGAAGGAATTTAAAAAATTGCTCAAGATTTCCAACCTGAGAGGTCAAAGACAACTTAATTGGGAGCTTTTGGTGCAAAGGTTACAGTGTCTCATTGGGGAGGTGACTTGGTTCTCTAAAGATAGGAATGATGAATGGTTGTGGATCAAGAATTCCTCCAATTATTTGTTGGTCAAAAATGCTTATAAGGAACTAGAGAAATCTCTTACTGATTGCAGAGATCTTCATTGGGACAAGGTTTGGATTAAAAATATTACTCCAAAAATAAACTATTTCTAGTAGGCTACCACACATGGTAGAATATTAACTATTGATAACCTTGTTAAGAGGGGGTTTTAGCTTGGTAACAGATGTATCCTTTGTAAGCAAGAAGAGGATTCAATTATGCACCTTTTCTTTCATTGTATGTACTCTGGAGAAGTGTGGTCCTTCTTCCTCCCTTTGCTATTCATGGATTGGGTGTTTCCCCCTACTATGAATTCATTTGCTAAAAGTTGGTCAAGTTTCCCTTACTCCCATAAGATTATAGTGGACCTATGGAATCAAGCTCCCCCTTTCATAACATGGGGAATCTAGAAGGAAAGGAACAATAGGATTTTTACAAAAGCTAAGAGAAACAACTTTGAGCTATGTATGTCTATAAAGACCCAGATACAGGAAAATGTGGAAGTAGGAAGGTACAACTTCTCAAAAGTTTAGCCAACTTATAAAGAATTGAGAATCAAGAAGATGTGGGGTTTAAAAAAAAACATTATCAATCTCAATTGGTCCACTCTTTCTGCTAGGAAGTCAACAGTGTGGTCTCCGCCTGAAAGGGATTGGATCAAATGCAACTTCGACAGGTGCTCAAAAGGTAATCCCAGAATTGTAGGAGCTAGTGGGTTGTTGAGAAATCACCTTGGAGATTATATAGTGGGATATGAAAAAAACTTAAGTATCTTTTCAAACAACAAATCCAAGGCTATGGCAGTGTGTGGAGGAGTTAATTCACTCAGTAACTTGGGTTTTCAGAAAATAATACTGGAAAGATACTCCAAATTAATAGTTGATATTTTGAAAGGTGGTGTTGTGATTCCTTGGGAACTAAAAGATATTATTGACAACTACAAATTCCTGATGAGATTCTTTACTCATTGTCGTATACAACATGTGTTAAAGGAAGGTAATCTTTCTAATGATTGTGTAGCCAACAAAGCACTCAGGTGTAACACATGGACTAGATGGGAGTACAACCAATTGCCTTTGGAAATGAAAGAAAAAGTTCTTAATGAAAAATATGCCAATGATTATCTTTTAATGATGTCACAAGGGATCGACATAGGGGGACTATGCGATCTCATGAAATAAATGACTTATTTTAATGATGGTATTAATGATACGACAAGGACTAAGAAGATTGCCCCTTGTGAGAATTTTAATTTTTATACCATTTATAAGGTTTCTCAGAATAGCATGAATTATTTAAAAGCTAAGGCTTGCATCAATTCTCAATGCCTCGACATGCTTAATGTCAAATCTCACCTCCTCACTCAATATCATCTTGCTACGAAAACTTTGAACTCATTAATTATTTGTAAAGGTAATAATTATATTTCTACATGGGGAAATGTGCTAAAGATCATGTCTTTGAGAAAGTTCTCGAATTTCATTCCTAAAAGAGATCTTCATCAAAATATAAAGTTGTTATGTGCTCTGCAAGTTAACTTGGTTTCTAGTGTGTTGTGGTGGGATGAGGGAAGTTTTGAAGAAGAGTAACACAAAAATTTTGCAATCTTCTAAAATGGGAGGGCCTAGAAAAAGAACTGAACCTCCAAATTGCTTGGTCCTCAAGAAAAATGTTGATCAGTAGAGCAAGAATGGTTCCTTTTTTAGGCGATGAAAGGGTACAATGAGAGCCTTACAACTAAATTTACTAACTCTTGGAAGAAGGGGAAAGTGGCCATTGGTGCAGTCAAAATGGAAGTCACTACACAGTTCATTACGGAGGCGACAGGGTTGCAGAACCAAGGTAGGAATGTTGCAAAGAAGAGCGAAGTTGATTACCAAGTGTTTGTGGAAAACTTCCTTCATAACAGTGAGAAACTCACGTGGTTTCAAAATGGGTATGCTAGACTCAAACTCCTACCACCTTTTGCTCTTGTTAGCATGTTTGTTATGAGAAATTTTACTTTGGAGGGAAGATATATGACTGTCCATGCCTATCACTTCCCCTTGCTTAACCACATTTATCATGGCAAAAGCATAAACCTTCCATTTTACCTACTTTCCTTATTGCAACAAAATATAGAAAATGGTGTGAACCCCCCTCTACACCAAGCCCTCATGCTTGCTCTATATAATCATGCCATGGCTAATAATCCCCACGATAATCCCCTGTCGGCTAGATTGGACAAGTCGAATCAAAATGTTGGGGAGGATGATGAACCCTAGACCATGGTTAATCCCATTCCCATGCCTAACCCTAGGCCCCTATCCCAAATTATTGGCCACAAGGCGATTTCCCATGTCAATACTTCTTCCTCTGTTGCTAAAATCTCCACTCATTCCACCTCGGTGGGCAAGTCAGCCCCTACTAAAAATTCCCTTGAGCTCGAATTGGTTAAGGCTACCCCAAAGAAGTAGAAACACTCGTTGCTTCTCCTGGAACCTCCAAGGGCCAAGAATCCAAAAAACAACTTGAAAAAACATAGTGAGATCATAACAATACATGAAGAAAAAGAGGGGAGTCAAAAGGATTTTGTGGAGGAAGGGTAGTCGGGTCCATCTAGTGGAGGCCGAAGATCTACCTATCTTGCAAAGGTTGCCTCTCAAAATAAAAAAGGAAAACAAAAGTCCATTTCCCATGATGAAGAAGCTTTGGAGGTTGAAGTGTTTGAGCCTCAAATGGATTATGACAACAAAGATATGGAATTTGAAGAGACTGCGTATGACATGGGAGAAGAAGGAGTGGAGGAGGATAATCAAGACAAGGAGGAGGAAGATACTAGTAGAGAGGAGGAGGAGCATAGGATTGACATGTCAAATGCCACTGTGATTGAGAACATTGCTATTGCTACTAACACTGTTGAGAATTCTAAAACTGGTTTTCTTAAAAGAAAGATTACCTACATGCAAGTCCAGATGGATGATATGAAGAAATCCATAATCACTTTGATGAGAGAAACAAACAGTCTCATGCGTAGGGCAATGGTGGGTGTTGTTTCGAGCCAAACGAAGATAAGGAAAATGCTAAAGAGGATGGGTAAGAGTGAAGATATACAGGACTAGACTGAAGAAGAGGGACCTAACTGGAGGGAGTTTGTCTCTCAAATTGGTGACCACTGGGACTTGATAGCCAATGTCAAATCATGGCAAGACTTTTTATTTGTCTATGATTGTTCTGTATTTTTTGAATTACTACTTTTTAATCCCAAACTGTTATTATGTAATAGCTTTGTTATGGTTAAGCTTATGTTGGACTTGGATTGGCCTTATTAATGGTCTGAGTATCATTAGTAGGATTAGTAGGGGTATTATTTTTTTTATTAAGTTTATCATGGTTCTATGGTTACAATTTTTGGACTCTTGCCCTACGCACCATTTTGGTTGTTAGTTCTAGTTTGTTGTTGTTTTTTGGTGCTGGCAATTGTTGTTCTTCCCTACCTGCTTTCTTTTTGTTGTTTTGGCTTGTAACCATGGGATCAGGGCCCTTCCCTACTTAATTAATCAAAAACTATATAAATACATTGAATAGTTAATTTAAATAATATTAAACATAAATTTTAAATGTTTTAAATTTAATATGAAAATATATTTATATTTTATACTTAAGAGATTTATTTTATAAGTACTATATATATAATTATCTTTATTCATAAATATAAAATATAAATTAAATATATATACATATATAAAAATCATAGGGTCTTCAACCCATGGTGGGATGGACTGTGCAATGCACAACCACCCCTCCCATGGTACATGCAAAAAAAAATGGAGCATACGAAATTTGCATAATAAATAATACAACAAACTTGCACACATAAAGCCTTACACAATCAATCTTAGCTTAACTCCATTTTTCTCCCATGTTGCACCTTCGAGAGAAGGTGTAATGGTGGTTTCTCTCAAATTTTTAGCACAAACCCTTTAGTATAATATGCATATAGATTTTTTACGATGGATGAGAGAGGAATAATAGATGATAAAATAGTTGAATTTATAGATTTCGGGTGATACCGATCAATGATCAATATTTGATGAAGATCTGAGCAGATCAATGGCCCAAAAGGGTTAACAGAAATTGATGAGGAGTTACTGACTTCTTGATTGAATCTAACTACTCATGTGAGTTAGTTAAGAGAATTGATTGAAGAGATAAGTGTGACTAACTATTAGTGAAACATAATTGATTAATTAGAGGACTAAATTGATCGATAAGTGAACTCGAAGCAAGTGGGAGTTGACTGGTGAGTTAGAAATGTACGAGTAATTAATAAATAATTAAATAAATAAATTATTAATTCCATGTGCAAAGGTGGAAATAAACAAAATAAATAATTTTTTTAAAAAAAATTTAGAAGAGGATAATGTTGAGAAGAAAAGTTAATATTAATAAAATAATTATTCAATAATGTGATTTTGGAAAGAGAATGTTGAAATAAATAAATTAAATTATTGTAAATTATTTAATCAATTTGGAGGAGGGGAACAAATTAATGAATTAATTAAATAATTAAATATATTTAATTAATAGAGGAAGAGTGATGATATAGGTGACTTAATTAAAATAGAAATGGATGGAGAATTCAAATTTTAAATAATTAAATAATAAAAATTCTCTAGGATGAAGGGGAAATAACCAAAAGATAGATTGATGATACCTAATGATGGAAAATAATGATGCTTTGGAAGAAATATGTTAGTCAAATGTAGGTGTCTACATTTTTCCCCTCTTTGAGACAATGTGTTACAACGTTGTTTCAAAGAAATTATGAAATAATTTGTTATGACATGCCCTAGTTTTCCCCAATGAATGAAGAAATGGAGGTAGGATGCTCCCTCGAGAGGTTGGAATTTTTTTTTTTAGGTCAAACTCTCGAAAAAGGTTGGGTAGATGTGATAAAGATGAAGTAAAATGGAAATAGTAGGATAAGAAAGATCTAGATGAGGAAGGTGAGGAGGGAGGAGGTTATGAGATTGTGGGTTAATATGGTGGAAGATAGTGGTGAGATGGTTATTGTTGATCGATATTGCCTAATGGGATGAATGATGAATGGGATGGTAGAGATATAAATGAGATAGATGAATGAAAATAGATTGATTTCGATAAATATGATATTGATAGATATTGCGATTTCTATTTTGTGTTTTATTTTATCATCGTAAAGCATTTTATTGTGGAAAATGGATATATGTACACCAATAGTAAGAAAAACCATGGTGACTTTAGTATCCTTTGCATAGACATTAACACTACAAACAAGAAGGATTGTCCTCATACATATTAGATATAATAGAACCTTTTCAGAATATGCGAAGAAAATGAAACTTAAAGCATAATATCCCTAATTCAAAAAGGTATTTAAATGACCTTATATACACATGAAGTTTGTTAATGTTAGAATTTGTTCCAACACACACAAGGAACACACATGCCTCGATAATACAATAAGAACAATCCACAAACATGTCATATGAAATTACTAACCTTTCCACTTTCTCGCTCCTCTAATCTTGTGGAGATATCCTTGAGTAGTACAGGAATAAGAAAATATGATAAATCAATCAAATATTTAAAGACTTGCATATGGTAATTCTGGTTGGCAGAAAGATACATTCATCAAGGCATGGTATTTTGGATAAGGTAGACTAAAGTCAATTAGGAAATTGATCTATAGTTTCTAGGCTAATTCAATAAGAGAGTTTTTGTTTTTGATTATGTTTTTGAATGCTCTATGCCCTTAAGTACACAAGTTTTCATACTTGCTTGATTGTCATGTGAAGGAATTGGAATTTAATGATGACAATGTTTGGATGAATGTGATTAAGGTTTACTACGATTTGGGATAAGTGAATCATTTATTATGGATAATGTGCGATAATGACATGGTAGTTGCGAAAATGTTTAATCCTAAGATACCAACTTCAAGGATCCAATCTAAACACTAGATCGAGGAAAATTCCCCCCAGTTAGGTATAGGATTTTTTTATTATGGGATGGGTGTCGTGAACTTATTATGACCTAAGATGGAATGGAATGACCCTAAATATCAAAAAATTATCAAGCCATGATACAGATGATAGGTGCATGAAAGGATTTTATTATGGATGGAGTGGATTAAGATGCTAATAGATGGTGGATAGTGGTTTCTACATATGGTGCCTATAAACAGGTTTTCACCATGGTACTTACCCAAGGCACCATTGAAGTGGGTTTTCACCATAAGGCAGATTATTTCTCTTTACTTAAGATATTTCTCTCTCTTTTATTTTATTTTATATTGGGATACTCTGAGGATCATGTGAAGAATTTATTCAATTGAATACTATTGATGGGTTGACCAAGCAATTCACCTTCAGGTGTAGTCAGTTGGTATTACTCTTGATCAATAAGTTGTAACAATGAAAGGTCCCTGCTAGTTTGGTTCAAACTTACCCTTCTTTTTCATGATCTTGTTGGTTCTTGTTGGTTCTCCTTTAGTATTAGATCTCCAATTTGAAATGTGCAAGATATGATTTTCTTGTTGTAGCTATGACAAAGGAAATTTTGATAAGCTTGTAGATGATTGAGTGCTTGAAGATGCCTTTCATCAAGCATCTCTAAGTCATGGAGTCTAGAAACTTTGTATTCTTCATCATCAATGGTATATTATATGGAAACCCTCAGTGATGGGAGTTCAATCTCTATAGGTAAGATGGCTTCAGCTCCAAACACCAATAAATAAGGAGTGGCTCTTATTGGTGTATGAATATTGGTTCGATACATCCATAGGGTGGGGTTAAGCTGAATATTCCAGTCATGACCAATGTCATTGAATGTCTTTTTGAGGATCTTTAGGATTATTTTATTTGAACCCTCAACTTGGCCATTACTTCGAGGGTAATATAGAGTGGAAAATTGATGTTGAATTGGGAATATATGGCAAAGGTTGTGAACATCTTGGTTTTTAAATGGTCGGCCATCACCAATGACAATGGTGGAAGGGACACCATACTTAAAAAAAATGTAGTTGAGTATGAACATGGCTATTTTCTTTTCGGTTATGAGTGTGAGGGGAATGGATTCAATCCATTTTGTAAATATTTTGTAGTGGTGAAAAGGAATTTATGACCATTGGATGATGATGGGTTGATCTTACCTATGATATCAAGACCCCACTGCGAAAAAAGGTCATATTATAGTAATTGTGTGTAGCTCATGTGCTAGTGCATGAATAAGGTCTCCATGCTGCTAAATTTTTTGACACTTTTTAGCAAAATGATTAGCATCATGTTCCATTGTGGGCCAATAGTAGCATGTTCACATGGTTTTCTTTACTAGATTGGGACCACTAGAGTACACCCCACAGATACCATTGTGCGCCTCACATAAATAAATTTGGGCTTGCTTTGAGCTAAGACATCTTAAGAGGGTATCATTGAAACTCCTTCAATAAAGCATATTGTCAATTGTTACAAAGTGAGAGGAGCATCATATGAATTTTTTGTATTGGTTTGAAGATAAGTCGGGTGGGAGGATGTTCTGGTGGAGGTATGTATATATGTCATGATACAATGGAGAGTTGGGACCAACAATTTCACACACGAGCTCATAATCTAAGATGTTGAATGCATGAATAAAGAATTGTTCCACTAAGAACTCACATTTTTGGGTATTTTTTGGCTGCCATTACATGAGTTACCTTGTTTATCTAAGGGAATTTTTTGAAAGGATATCTAAATAAAATATCTCCTGAAGTTATCTACCATCTTCTTATATGGTTGGAGTTTCTCATCCTTTATTTTCTAGGCATCATTTACTTGTTTAATGATTGATTAAGAATCTCCATAAACTTGTATCTCATTGATTTGTCATTACACTGCCATTTGTAATCCATTGATTAGAGCCTCATAATCCATAATCTTATTTGTACATGGGAATGCTAATCAACATGAATTTGGGATACAATTGCCTTTTGGGGTGATAAATAGTATTCTCGCTCTTGAACCATGTTGAGTGTAGGAATCATCAAAGTATAATCTCCATAAATGGGATGGAGTTATAATGAAGTTTCCTTCATCTGGAAAATTTGTTACCAATGGGTGATCGACAATTATGGGGGCATCGACCAACTGATCTACAAGTACTTTTCCTTTAATTTATTTCTTGTCCACATATTCAATATCAAACTTATTGAGGATCATGAACCATTTATCTAAACTTTCAGTGAGTGTTTCCTTATTCAAGAGATATTTGAGGGGATCAATTTTAGCTATTAGCTTAGTTTGGTTGTTTAATATGTAGTGTCTAAGATTTTGAGAAGCAAAGATGACTGTCATACATGCACACTCAATAAGCGTGTAGTTGAGCTCATATCCTACTAATGTGTGACTGATATAGTGGATGACCCTGTTATTTTGTTGAAGAATCATGTTGTGTGAGAAGGGCTCCCAATACTATGATGTTGACAGAGATGCATGGTAACAAGGGTTTACCTAGGGTCAGTGACATGAGTATCAAAGGAGAGGCACGATAGTTTGTGAGTTGTTGGAAAGATTGTTCACAGTTCTTATCCCATTTGAAGATAACTCCTTTGTATACCAAATATGTAAACAAATTGCATTTATCTGCTAGTTGTGTGATGAATTGAAGGATAGATTATAGTTTCCCTTGTAGGCTACACAACTGTTTTAGATTCCCACGTGGAGGCATATCCATTATTCATTTGAATTTCACTAAATCCACTTCAATGCCTATTTGAGAAACTATGTATCCCAATAAATTCCCTTATGTGACCCCAAATATACTTTTTTTTTGTATTAATTATAGTTTAAGAAAAATACATAACAATCTACTCAAGGAGTAGGTAGGGATGCAATATTATCAACCATCATATTCACGTGGAGCTAACAAAAGACCACCTGGATACAAGAGTTTTCTGCTTTACATTTGTCTTAAACTGCTATATAATAGTAAAGATTGAGTCTAAAATGACTGTCTGATCAAGAGATGTTGTGTCCATTGTCTTTGTCTTCATCCACCTCGTCTAGGTTGCTATCCTATTGTGCTAATGGTGGAGGTGCTCTTGGTGGAGGTGATCCTGGTCTGCCAGCTTGATTACAATGGTGTACATGATTGAAGACCTCTTGAAACTCATTCAACACCCTTAGAAAAACATTTGCTTCCTACTGATTGCAATGGTGTGCAAGCCCACACCTGACTTCTCTTTTGAAGAGTCTCTCAAACTTCTCCATTGACCGTTCCAAGAGAATAATGACCTGCATGACAACATTTTGAGCTATGAGTCTTCTTGAAGACTTAGTGAGTACCCTCTTATAGCCTTGAATTTTTTTTGCTTTTCTTGCCTTCCAAATATACCATAGAATTTCAGTGGAAAGTATAAGCCATAAAAAATGCATCTCTTTACTTAGCTTATTATAATAATAAAAAAATGATTTATATTCAATATTGCTAATAGGATCCCAGATTAGCAAATTATTGCAAAACATTCTCCAAATTTCTTTTGCATATATACAGTAAAAAAGAATATGCCTCATTATCTCAGGAGACCTGCATATACTGCAAAGATCCACATCCATAAAGTTAAGGCTGCAAGGTATTTTATGCAAAAAGATTAACCATCTAAAACAAGCCTTTTTAGGCTCTTTAATGAAGTGCCAATTAGAATCAAAAACTTTATCCAACATAATATCAGTGAGATCAACACCCCAAATATGATTAACATGTAGGACAACGAAATTTGAACTAGTCAGATCTTTATAGATATGCTTGGTTTTGAGGGTGGTAAGCTTGGTGCCATCTTTCCAAATGAAGTCATTAGCAATGTTGAGGTCCATAGGGTTCTTGGGGGGGAAACAACCAGTTTGCAGGCTTCAGTGAGGGTATTGAAAGTCCTAGAGCTGGAGGGGGGATGCCAAAGTCAGCGACCAGGTTATCCCAACTTTTGAGCATACCATTTGTGAGGATATCCTTGAAGGTTTGAACCCCCATTAGGTTCCATCTCTTAGCAGAGCAGCCTTGCAATATGTTATCATAGAAACTAGTAGCGCTCGTTCCACGGATAACCCCCTACGAAACTTGTTTGTTTCATAGGTTTGTGATGTTCAAGCACACAAAACGAAGTGATTTTTGATCCACCTAAAAATGCGTTATGAAATATCTAATAGTCCATTTGAGCATCCCTCTGCGTTCATCACGCAAAGACCTTCGAAATGAGTATCTTCATGAACACTCGTTGTTCATACTTCACAAAATCGTGAAAAGTGCAAATGTTTTGGAAAGCAACGCTCTAACTTTTTGAAGAAAATTTTCTTAAGTGTTGAAAGTGTAAGGGCGCTAAAAATCAGCGCCTCTGCACTTAAGTAAAAAGTCAGTTTGGTGTAAGGGCACTGATTTTTAGCACCCTTACACCAAGTCTCCATACTTAGTCATTTTTAGACCCTGGGTGGTGTTTTTCAACCCGACTGCACTTTCTCCAATTTTCCCCACCTTTTTTGCCTTAATTAGTTGCACGACTTCAGTTCACCATGTCTCACTTATGAGTCACTCAAAAGTGATTTTAGGTCGACCCTTTCTCATTCTTTTATTTGTTTTTCACTTCTACTTGCTGGGTGACTTGGCCAACTTACACTCAAAGTGCAAGGGTGCTGATTTTCAGCGCCATTGCACCTGAGAACATTCTCCTAAGTGCAAGGGTGTTGATTTTCAGTGCCCTAACACTTTTTACTGAAACTTGCATGTTGGGTGCAAGGATGCTAAAAATCAACGCCATTACACCCAAAGTCATCCCTCTAAGGGCAAGGGCGTTGATTTTTATCGCCCTTACACTTTTGGCAGTTTTTGCTTGAAACTCTCCAGACTTGCTCATTCTTCGCTCTGAACCCCGTTTCTTCGCTCTAAACCCTATTTCTTTGCTCTCACATCATTTTTCATGCCTCATCACTCGTATCACGCTTTCTCTACATTTTTTCTCACTTCACGCTTCCCAATGCTACTTTTTCTGCTAGCGTCTGTTGATTCACCATCCTTGTAGTTTCTCTCCAGATTTAATCAAGTGATCATGAAGGTGACATTTTCCAATCCAGTGAACTATCCCAGATCTACAAAGAAGCCACCATGGAATAGGTGCAATAAAATCCATTCATCCACCAAAAGGCCGATCACAAGAATTCACACCATTGTGGATTACATCATTGGTTCAGATGAAAAGTTCATGCAGGAGACCAGGAAGAAATATGAAGACTATGCGCCCAAGCAAGGAACCATGAAGATTCCTAATCTCCCAATGTTGATCATTTTGATGCTTCCCTTTATGCATCTTGTAAATAGTTTTTGACATCTCAAATGTCTTTTTGTAAAGTGTAATTACACTGATAATATGAGATGTAATTCCACAAAAACAATTTACACTTTGACTTAGTCACCTGTAGGGTTTCCTATTTTTACTCAACTAATTCCCTAAATTAGCTCTTCCCTCTTTTCTATAAATAAGAGGGATTTCTATTGTAATGGTTACCTTTTGATACTTTGCAATGAAGTGTTTCTCCTTTGAAACAAACATTGAAGCTTTGTATTCAATTTTGTGAACCTAGATCTAATCAACAAAGAAGAGGATTGCATACTAGACTTTGTGTTGGGATCGATTATCTTATGGTTTGATTATATCGGTGGTGATTAGTGTATGAGATCTAAAGGGCTTCAAGTAGTTTATGTAAACTTTGTGTTACATATATTACTTAGATTTGATTTTATGTGTGAATGTTTTGGCTGAAATATCTACAAGACTTTGTGCTTGTAATCATTCATTCGGTTCAGAGAATGTTGTATCTAAGAAGACTTTGTGCTTCTAATACGACAAACGATACTTCTACAAATTCAACATCGAAAAAGCTACGGAACGACTTTGTGCCTTCATGAGCTTTCCCTTTTCCTTTTCTTTTGTTATTATTATAAATCATATATGGTATCTCTACGCTTTGCTTTGACAAGATAGAGATATTGACATTACTGCTGTTTGTTAAGTTTCATTTATCAGATCTAGGACTTTCCAAATCGTGAAGCATTGTAAACGTCTTCTCTGAAAAAAGAGAGAAGTATGAATGTAACACACTCCCCCCATTTCATAAGTGTAGTGTACATTTTGTAAGTATTTCGTTATTTTTACTATAGCTTCTATTAGCAGTAAGAAGGGCGCCTCCCCTTTTTGAGAGGAGAGATTGTATCTCACATAGCTGTGGCTGAAATCTAGATAGCGTAATCTATTGAAAATTTGATTACATTATTTTCACCCAACATTTTTTTGGCGACTCTGCTGGGGACACGATACGCATTCGAAAGCCTCACGTTTTCATTTGAATTATACCAGCTTCCTTCATTGTAATTTATTTTCTTGTAAGTTTTTCAAGCTTTCACCAAGGACATGTAAATCGCTGCTCAAGGTCCTTGGGGAAATTCTTTTGGTCCATTGAGTCTGGCTCTACCCCTACACGCTCTTCCTGAAGGCTCACAGTAAGAACTTTCCCAAGTTTTTTGGTGATGGACAACGACATCCCGATGAGCACATTGTTGCTTTCTACATTGCTTGTGGAGTTCATGGTGTTGAACACAAAGATGTATCTGTAAGGTTGTTTGTGGAGACTCTCCAAGGTGTCACTGCAGATTGGTTTTATCATCTGGCGCCATGTACCATCACAAACTAGGCAACTCTCATAGCCAATTTTGAAGAAAGGTTCAAACCTCCTGAAGACGCTCATGCTTTGTTGGCTCAGCTCACTCAATTGAAGAAGGAATCTCTCATGCCTATGTGTGAGTTCATTGCTCACTTCAACAAGTTAGCACGAAGAATTCCAACTGTTGCTCAACCTACAACTAAGAATTTGAAATGTTTCTTTTTAAAATGCTCAAGTACCCGAGGTTGGTTTCCTATTGAGAAGAGAAGTCCCAGCTACTCTTGTAGTTGTGCAGACCTTGGCTACAAAAATTGAAGATGATCTCATTCTTGTTGGGAAAATAAGAATTGAATCAAATGAATCTGAAGAAATCCCTTATTTGGAGTTATTTTCTTCGATCACAAGGACAAATCCTATGGTGCAAAGGTTGGAAAATGAGCTACTTGTCCTCAAAAAGCAGCTAGCTCAAGGTATGTTTTCTATACCTCACAAGGACGTACCAAGGAGTTCACTTTCAAATGTTGCTCATAATTTTGTTGTTGGGAATCAACACAAGTTATCTTCACCTCTGAAGAGGCTTGCTCTTGAGGTACCATTAGTAAAAGCAGTAGAAAAGCATCCTAACTCCAATCCAAGTGATCCTGGAAAAGGAAGCACACATAGCTAGCGACTCCCAATTCTGGTTTATGCAATCTCAGATAGCCATTGATGAAAAGCAGAAAGATGAAAGTCATTTTTTTGAAATTCAATTGAATGAAGACAATCTTGTCTTGAGATCTGAAAAGATGGACATGCATGAAGGTCTCAGTCAAGTTGAAAAGAATGCATCTATGTTTCAAGGTCATGAAATTGAACACGTGTTGCATAAAAGAACTTCCCAAAGGCATGATGAGGACCTTCTTATTAATAATTCAAATTTTTCCAAGTTTGAAGATGGCAAACAACATACTGAAGTATGCAGTGCAGTCATATCTTCATCTGAATCATATGAAGTAGATCTTTCTGATCGGCATGAGGTTTCCATGGTTGATAAATCAGTTTTTCAAGTAGCAACTAGTAAGGAGCATTCAATCTTTGACCGATCAAGGGGATGTACCATAAGACATCTTTCTTGGTTGGAGGCCAATGGGAAGAAAGAGGTTCCACTTGTACCTGAGCGTGAAGATAAACTTGAGAATGCAACTAAAGATGTATTTGTAGATGTAGTCTGAATTCAATGATTCATTATGGAGCAGCAGTATATCTAATATATTTTCAGAGGTAGCTGAACATGTTCATCTCTTTCAAGAAACAGTGCCTCAAATTCATCTACATGTAGCTGCTAATGATCATGTAAGGCATTGCGAGCTATTGAGAAAAGGAAGCTATTTTGTTGAACCTGTGAATGTTTTCATTTGAGAAGATTTCATTGATGTCTAGTTTTAATTAGGTAGGTTTCTACCTTTTCAATAAGTGCATTTGCATAAGTTTGTGTCTTGTTTTAGTAGATTTTCTTTGTGTCAGTCATGCTTGATTCTGTTTCCCAATGGATGGATAAAGGCAATTGAATTTTGGAGTTCTTCTCCCTTCATTCATTTGAAAGAACGATTGAAGAAAGATCCCCAACAGCAGCCAGTTGTTATCATGGAAACTAGCAGCACTCATTCCACAGATAACCCCTATGAAACTTATTTGTTTCATAGGTTCGTGATGTTCAAGCACACAAAATGAAGCGATTTTTGATCCACCTTGAAATGTGTTCTAAAGTCTCAGATAATCCATTTGAGCATCCCTCTGTGTCATCTCACGAAGACCTTCAAAATGAGTATCTTCACGAACACTCGTTGTTCATACTTCACAAAATTGTAAAAAGTGTAAATGTTTTGGAAAACATCGCTCTAACTTTTTGAAGAAAATTTTCTTAAGTGTTGAAAGTGCAAGGGCGCTAAAAATCAGCGCCTCTACACTTAAGTAAAAATTCAGTTTGGTGCAAGGGCGCTGATTTTTAGCGCCCTTACACCAAGTCTCCATACTTAGTCATTTTTAGACCCTGGGTGGTGTTTTTCAACCCGACTACACTTTCTCCAATTTTCCCCACCTTTTATGCCTTAATTAGTTGCACGACTTCAGTTCGCCATGTCTCACTTATGAATCACTCAAAAGTGATTTTAGGCCGACCCTTTCTCATTCTTTTCATTTGTTTTTCACTTCTACTTGTTGGGTGACTTGCCCAACTTACACTCAAAGTGCAAGGGCGTTGATTTTCAGCACCATTGCACCTGAGAACATTCTCCTAAGTGCAAGGGCGCTGATTTTCAGTGCCCCGACACTTTTTACTGTCAAAACTTGCATGTTGGGTGCAAGGGCACTAAAAATAAATGCCATTACACCCAAAGTCATCCCTCTAAGTGCAAGGGTGCTGATTTTTAGCGCCCTTACACTTTTGGGCAGTTTTTGCTTGAAACTCTCCATACTTGCTCGTTCTTTGCTTCAAACCCCGTTTCTTCGCTTCGAACCCTGTTTCTTCACTCTTGCATCACTTTTTGTGCCTTGTCACTAATATCACGCTTTCTCTACATTTTTTTCTCACTTCATGCTTCCCAATGCTACTTTTTCTACTAGCATCTGTTGATTCACCATCCTTGCAGTTTCTCTCCAGATTTAATCAAGTGATCCTGAAGGTGACATTTTCCAATCTAGTGAACTATCCCAGATCTACAAAGAAGCCACCATGCAACAGATGCAAGAAAATCCATCCATTCACCAGAAGGCCAATCACAAGAATTCACACAATTGTGGATTACACCATTGGTCCGGGTGAAAAGTTCATGCAGGAGACTAGGAAGAAATATGAAGACTCCGTGCCCAAGCAAGGATCCATGAAGATTCCTGATCTCCCAGTGTTGAACATTTTGATGCTTCCCTTTATGCATCTTGTAAATAGCTTTTGACATCTTAAATGTCTTTTTGTAAAGTGTAATTACACCGATAATATGAGATGTAATTCCATGAAAATTATTTACACTTTGACTTAGTCACCTTTAGGGTTTCCTATTTTTACTCAACTGATTCCCTAAATTAGCTCTTCCCTCTTTTCTATAAATAAGAGGGATTTCTATTGTAATGGTTACCTTTTAATACTTTGCAACGAAGTGCTGCTCCTTTGAAACAAATATTGAAGCTTTGTATTCAATTTTGTGAATCTAGATCTAATCAATAAAGAAGAGGATTGCATACCAGACTTTGTGTTGGGATCCATTATCTTATGGTTTGATTATATCGGTGGTGATTAGTGTATGAGATCTAAAGGGCTTCAAGTAGTTTATGTAAACTTTGTGTTATGTATATTATTTGGATTTGATTTTACGTGTGAAATTTTTGGTTGAAAGATCTACAAGACTTTGTGCTTGTAATCATTCATTCGGTTCAGAGAATTGTTGTATTTAAGAATACTTTGTGCTTCTAATACGACAAATGATACTTTTACAGATTCAACATCGAAATAGCTACGGAACGACTTTGTACCTTCGTGAGCTTTCCCTTTTCCTTTTCTTTTGTTATTATTATAAATCATATCTGGTATCTCTACGCTTTGCTTTAACAAGATAGAGATATCGACATTACTGTTGTTTGTTAAGTTTCATTTATCAGATCTAGGACTTTCCAAATCATGAAGCATTGTAAACGTCTTCTTTGAAAAAGAGAGAAGTATGAATGTAACACACCCCCCCCCCCACCCCCATTTCATAAGAGTAGTGTACATTTTGCAAGTATTTCGTTATTTTTACTATAGATTCTATTAACAGTAAGAAGGGCACGTCCCCTTTTTGAGAGGAGAGATTATATCTCACATATTTGTGGCTGAAATCTAAATAGCGTAATCTATTGAAAAGTTGATTACATTATTTTCACCCAACCTAATAGGGCTAAGGGCTTTTTTTTATGCCAAAGATTCCACTATACAGAGCAAGAGGAGTGACACTTCTTTATTATTCCCAAGGGATATGTTATCGTATTTGCAAGCAACCTTGTTTTTGATATGTTCCCAAGCTTTCCAGAGACTCCTGAAAACTACTAACCTAGTCGGGGCCATAGGATAACTACTCGAGAGAATATCATAAAGAGGCAACTTTTTCAAAGACTTGGATTTTTTAGGAGCTACAAGGCTGATATTGTTTCTTACTAAGACTTTCCAAGGTTCATTTCCTTCCATGGCTCTAGCAATCCATTTTGTTGCAAGAGCAGTCCCATGAATCCTTAGGTCTTTTAGCCCAATCCCACCTTGAGACTTTGCCAAGCAACACCACTCCCACCTAGTTGAGTGAGCTTTGTTATTTCCCTTTCCATCTGACCAGAGGTACCCTCTGATTCTTTTCCAAATTTCATTGACTTGATAGCTGCTAAAAAACCAAATCGAGGCAAAGTATATACTATAGGAGGAGAGGAATTTTTGACATACTTGAAGTCTGCCAGCCAAGGAGAGGTGTTGTCTATTCCAACTTTCAATTTTCTTTTCAATCTTGCTACTTATCCAGAGCCACATCTCCTTTAGGTTTGGGTTGACTACAAAGGGGATTCCCAAGTACTTAACAAGCTTACTCGGACCTCGCCATTGGAAGTCATACTTTTTAACCCATATTGGAGGTACCTCATCCCAACCCAGTATGGTTGATTTGGCAAAGGATATCTTAGCACTTGAGGCCTAACAGAACATGTCCAACTTGCTCATCAGAGCATCAAATTTTTTTCTTCCAATTCAAGAAAGATTGTAGTGTCATTTACAAATTGAATGTTTACCAATTCATTTTTGTTTGGAAGCAATATGCCCTTCACCCTTGGAGAGAGGGTTGAATCTCTAAGTAAATAATGGAGGGCATCTGAAGCAGTTACAAATAGAGTGGGAGCAAGGGGGCATCCTTGCCTAATTGACCTTTCCAAGTTAAACTCCTCAGAGATTGAACCAATGACGTCCACTTGTGCTACAACATATTTTAGAAGTGTTTACCATTTTGTAGAATATGGTAGGAAAGTTGAAAGCCTCCAAGACTTTCCTTAAGAAAGACCATTCAATTCTATCATAGGCTTTCTCAAAATCAAGAAGGATCATTGCAGTCTTTTGTTCAGAGCTCCTTGCCCATTCCATAGCTTCCCAACTTGTGATGAGGTTTTCCAGAATATACCTCCCTTTAATAAAGCTAGTCTAAGTGCTATTTATAAGCTTAGGCAAGATATCCATTATTCATTTGACTTTCACTAAATCCACTTCGATGCCTATTTGAGAAACTGTGTATCCCAATAAATTCCTTGATGTGATCCCAAATACACATTTTTGGGATTTAGCCTGACATTTTATTTCTCTAATCTGTCAAATATTCTAGCAAGGACATCTAGATGGTTTTCCTTATTAACTGATTTTTCCAATAGATTATCCATATAATCATCCATGTGTGTATGCTCCATGTCATGGAATATGGTATTCATGGCTCATTGGTAAGTAGCCCTAACATTTTTGAGACCAAAGGGCATGACGTTTCAACAAAAAGTTCCCCAGGGGCATGTAGAAGTAGTCTTATGTTGGTCTTTTGTAGCAATATGTATTTTATTATAACCTAAGAATCCATCCATTAGATACAACATTCATGTTATCACGTCTCAAAATTTTGCTTGCATTTAATAAATGTAAAGTCATTTAAATATTTATGAAAAATGAAATTTATTAGTTTGATTTATGATAAATTTAGGATTTCAATGTCATTTGAAATGTATGTATATTCATATGATTGAATACGAAAGATGAATGTTATGGTATGAATGGAATATTTTTGTTTCCAAGCATTGATTAATGGTTACTGATGAAACATTGCAAAGTGTAAGTGTGTGAATGCAAGAACAGGTTAAAGATTGAGAACATGGTTGAGGTAGGAATATTTATCTAGATGGCAAATGGTAAGCAAGATTGGAATCTAGAATGTGCACACACCACTGTAAATCATGAATTTTGCATTGAAATTTTAATATAGTAGAAATCACCATTAATGTGAAATGGACTAATGAATGAACAAGTAAGTTTGTGGAAAAAACTATTTGTTAGATTATTTGTCTATCTTGGTTATTTGATGATATAACATTCAAAAAGAAAAGAAGACACTAATACATGGAGTGTTCTTGATTGTATAGTTACATCTATGGAATAAACTTTACATTAAGCAGATGAATTGAAGAAGAAAATGCAATTTAAAAAGCACTTGAAAAATTACAAATGCAAAAACAACTTTTAAATAAAATGTTTAAAACGTTATTTAAAAGATTATTATTTTAATCTAGATAAATAATAATCAGTGCACTTAATTGCATAATGGAGCAGCTAACCTTTATGGACTCCCCAAATATAGTGAAAATGCAGATTTTGTGGAGGAAAAAAAAAAGAAAAAGAATCACAAAAGCAGAGAAAAGATACAAAAAGCATGAATAAGGGGATTTTGTCCAAAAATCAATCAAGTTTTCTTGAGAAAAATCTCAAGTCTTCAACTTAATATGTATTGTTTGGCCAAGAGTGATAAGGTAGAGGTAAGGCTAATTTATCAGGAAACTTTTCATCTCTCTCTCTCTCTCTCTCTCTATTCATTCGAATTCTCAACTTAAACATATGATTTTCCTATTTGTTAGAGGAAAAACTAATCAATATTCCATCCCTTTTTAAGGGACCTGTTAATAGATAGTCGTTGTTCTTTGTTTTGGAGTTGACCCATCCATTGATGAGCCCTGCCCCGTGTCCAACCATGGATGCCATATTCCTTGCATATCATTCGTGAAACCCTATTTTTATTAAGATATCATGCATGGGTTTCGATTTAAAAATAGTGGGTTTGTATGTAAGACCTGTGTACATGCCTGGTTGCATGTTATAGAGGGACTGTTGCATGCCAGGGAATAACCCATCAAACCCAGCTATTACAAAAGTCGGTATTTTTCATCGAGCCAAAGAGACCATGCTCGGTTAGGGCAGGTCGATTATCCTCATTTAGCTGACTCTAGGTTGTTTCGTATCACTATATTAAGAGCTAAGATCTGGATGCCATCGTAGTAATCCCATAATGAGTCATGGATTGTGGCTTTAAAGCCAAACATTTTAGTTTTGGGAGGCCTTCTATTGAAGATGTCGACCCCTTCTATATTCGGTGTATTATCTAAACTCTATTTTGGGATCCAACCATGTATTGAAAGGTCGGTCCCAAGCCTTTTGTACTTGAACGAAGGCATTATCATTATCAGATGCATGTTTCTTCGAGCATGGGCTCGGACAACCAAGCCATCCCATCGCTCTATCCATATGTATTCCATTCAAAATATAGCCATAAAAGGCCAAGCGATGCTTAAGCATCAAGCTCAAATTGTTGTCACGATAAAGGTTGAATGTTACATTTGATTCCATTGTATATTCAAATCATGGTTTGGATGAACGAACCAGGAATGACATCCTCGTTCTGTTAAATGTTAGTATTCTTTTCATTGCACATATAATGTCTCTGCTCGAACGTTCCAACTGTTCGATTCATAGAGCTCTTCAATAGAGCAGAGCGATGTCCTCTGTGTGTATAGAGAAGCCTTAATAGATCGGTCGATGCAATTCCATCGACCATTATTAATCGTTTTTTAAAAAACAAATGATGTATTGAAATATATATATATATATATATACATTTATGTATCCATACGACATGTATAAGGGTGATGCAAAAGGCTAGGCGATCACTTTCATTGAGCACTCGACTCGACTCCAATGGAGTCTTAAAACTCTACTTTAAATTTCATAACCTTCGATGGAAAACATAATTAAAGCCTTAGATGGTATATGTATAAGCCTGAACAATATCATGTGTATCATTCTGGACGATCGCATGCAAGTCATTCCAAACTTGATAACCAAGGTTTGAAAAGGTTAACTAAATAGAATAGGGTGGCGCTTAGAGTATGATTTATTATGTTATTAAACTTTAAAATGGCGTTCAAAATGGATAAATTAAAAGTCTTGATAGTAAGTCAATATATGAATAATGAATATCAACCAAATGACATATATCATTCTCATTGACTTGTTCAAAATAAAATGAAACTTATTTAAATTTGAAGTTTCAAACCATACTTTATCATTTCAAAACATTAAAACCAAGTGACTACTACGTCAATTATATTCTTCTCTTTACTTGAGTATAGTTGTTATAGATCAAGTTGTATAAAAGTGAGAAATTCTGATAAAGTTGTTATTTCTTCTAAAAATAAAGATTTGCATGTAAATGAATCATCCTAAATATTCTTTCTTTAAAAGAACGTATACACATACAAAATTTTCAATAGAAGGCCATATATGTGTACATGCATAAATTTTCCATTTATATAAAAATTATACTATTTCCTTATCTGAAATGTAGATTTCATTCCAAGTAAGATGGATTAAAGAAAATAATGGAAATTTGTAGAAAATTGATGCATGTATTGTGACAAATTTCATCATATTGTTGTTATGAACATTTATACGTTTAAAATATGATTGCTTAAACATCAAATCTTGTAAGTTCTTGCATATGCATGCTAAGTAGAGATAGTCAAATGAATCGGATGTAGACTATGATGTAGATAGTTTGATTCACGAAAGATTCATTACGGAAAAATTGTTGAAACCAAATTTATTGTTTGCAAATGTGAAAACATGGATAAGATGTATGTTGGTTATCTCCTGGGACGGGTGCCAAAAATGGGTTAACAGAGAGATAGTTTTTGCTTTTTTCCAAAATCTATATTTTTAGCTGTATACAACATATGCTTGGCCAAGCGTTTGTAGTCCATTATGTTGAATGGTCTAACTTTTATGATGTGACCTCTCTGTCATTTCCTTGCATAGATCTTGCATGTTATAAACGTAGATAGAAATGCATGTAGATGTTTGGCATGCACTAGATTCCACCTTGCATAATGTATATCTTGCTAATTATTTCGTGCAGGGTCGAGCATTCTTTGAGTTAGGAAGAATACTGGGGAAGCATAGCTTCGTAGTTGGGTAGAAAAGTGCCTGAACCATATTCTCGTCCACCAGATGCGATGAGAGTTGAAGAGGATCACATGGAATCCCATATTATTGATTATTGTATTATGTATTTCATGATGAAAATTGAGTTGACTAAGTAGAAAGATAGCCTAAGTCAAACTTTGTAACTTGCAAAAAATATGCCATTTGGAAATGAATATTAAATATTATTTGACATGAGATGCTATGATGGAAAATAACTAATTGACTACGTCTTTAATTTTATTATTCATAATTATATATATATTTTTTTTGTGAGTTATTTATGTATCACATTATATTTGGTATCAGGGCTTAAAATTCAGTGCTAGGTCCTTGAGTTTACCTTGCTTAGTTGTGACACTTGATCGCATGAACCTCCTAGAAGTGCTTAGCACATGATGTGTAAGCAAGTCGATGAGTGTATCTGTGTAAAGAGAGTCTCTTAGGATTTTGTTACCTGACATGAAAGGGATGATGTCCTATGCATTAGAGTCCACAAAAGCAAAAATAATCGCTCTGAGGGCAATGCCTTGGTACATAAACATGTCAATAGAAAGGTCAATTTTGATCAATATCTGAGTTGGAAACATCCTAAATTTTTGTGTGCATCACCAAAGTCCATGCATATCTTAGAAGGCATCGCTTGAGAAATTATGATAAATGATTGCATACCTTATCCATAAGTTGCACCTACATGTTTGATGCTTTGTCCTTATTCATTTGCTTGTATTTTTTGGAGGTTGCTACCTCATACCTACCGAGCTCTTGGATAAACTGTGTTAACTATAAGTTCTGATCTTTTCTAGAAGCTAGGACCCACCAACTATATTATCTATGAAAGACCCTATAAGAGAAGGTATCATGAATGATATATTGAAATTACTAAGTATAAATTGAAATCATTAAGACACATGAAGGTCTATTCATTTGATGATTATAAGGTTGGAACAAGGATGCAAGTGATGATGAAATAGATAATAGGATGGTATGCTATGACCAGTATAAGGGTAAATGAATAAAAATCCTATGCTCTTAGAGGTTTATGAGAATTATGAACATAAATAGTTAAGACCTTATGAGATAGGGATGAACATTAAGTAGAAGGAAGGTGGAATGTTCCTTTTTGTGATTACATGAAAACTTGCTAAGATGTTTCTTAATACAGTATTTGAGACCATCATGAGAAATCTGAATAGATTCTTGCATTATGACATTTCCTAATAACTAGAAGGCATATTGAAAAAAAAATTGTGTGCTACTTATATTAGAGCCAAGAGTTTGGTCTCCCAAACTATGTTAAAATAGAACTAATGCCTGAAAGGAAAACTTTCATTGCATTGAGAACTTGCATAGTGCCTTGCTTTAAAAGGATATTAGTTTTGAAAAAATAAATGGGTTTGGGTATGCACAAAAACTTAAGAAGGAATTGAATGCATGTAGGAATTCTAAGGTTATTTATTGCATGAAAAGAAAATAGTTAGATAAAAGAGCATATGCATGTCATACTAAGTATGCATTGGAAATTCTAAGAGTTGTTCTAACTTTTACATGGTGCATCCTGATACATAGAAGCCAGGAGTTGCTAGATGATAGGAATACATGAGCTGGTTAGAATATCATTATTTTTGAGACTTTTGATGTGCATGTTACTTCTCTCTTGTAAAAATGCATTATTTTCATGTGTGAAAGAAAGTGATAAACTTGTGATAAGTTGACCTAGTAGATAATTGGGAATGAAGACCTATGTCTGTAGAATGCATTATCCATAATAATTGTGTTAAAACCTAGATGGTTAGCACCATGTAGCGTCTTGGGGAAGTTATATGGGTCCAAAGAGTCATTTTGCACCTATGGCTATCGGTGGTTAGCCTATCTTCCTTAATGAGATATAGAGTTGTAGAAAGGATCCGACCTCGTATATAACCTTCTAATGTGGATTATGATGATTAAATGACCCTACCTTGCAAAGCGATGGTAACTAAGTTTTAACGTAAATTGAAGATCATTAATGAATTCAATATGTTGACCTACGTAAGCATCTTTTATGTCATTGTATCGGGATTGTGATAGTGACTTGAGATGTAGATTGTGTAGACCCTTGAGCGGGTAGCTCTTGCATGACTAAATAAAATGTCATCCCTTGCTTAAGATAATGTGTTTTGTTTGGAAATCTTAGTACCCTTACACAGATTGTCTTTTTTACATGTAAATAAAGTGATCATATGTTATAAGTCCTTGGGATTCCAAGTGAATGAATGTATGAAGTGAATCTAACTCTTGCATATAATGAGAATCCCTCCTTCATATGTCTTCTTGGATTGCATTGAAATGAAAATATACGAGTATGGAAAATGCATAAGAACATGTTTTGATAATAAAAAATCATTGCATGAACATGCAACTGGGAATGATTTGATTTGTGAATGTGATTGGGTATGTTCTCTAGCGCACCTTAGATGAAAGGTGTCATGTAACTATTTACTCCCTTTGTGTGATTAGTGTGGACACTCAGTTGTGTGAAGTCTTTCAAATTGATGATTCATTTGATTTCATTGATGAAAATATTTTTTGTGTTGAAGGGGCCAACATTTGTATTTTGATTTTTCTTATGACTAGACTAGTCACCAACTCTTGATGATTGATTTTGTGATCCTTGGTTGTACTTGATTTATTGCTGGAATTGTCGACATTTTATTACTTAGTGTTCAATTTGATGATTCTTCTATCTTGAGTTTATTTTCAAATATTTTGGCGACTATTCCAAATGTTTGACATTGTTGGTCCTATATTGTGTTTAGTGTTGTAACCTATCAAGTTCGGCATGAACAATGATAGAATGTCAAGGGAGTAAATTGTGAAGAACGTAATGATCTTGAAACAAGATCATGATTGAATTTGGTCTTGCAAATTGTAAAGAGTGGCATGTATGATGTTACTTATGATAAATGAAATGGCATGCATTGTATGATATGCATTGAGAAGACTTAAAATACTCTATGTGACTGGCATTAATGTATTCTCTCCATTCATGCACAATGTGTTGAATTAAGAAAATATTATCTTCTTTGTAAGTATATATGTTGATATACTTAAGTATGAGTGAGGAAGGTTTTTACTTTTGGAATGGGTGCCAAATATGGAACAATAGAGAATGACTTCCTCTTTTCGGGAAGGCTCCAAAAATTTTGAGCGCTTTGGCCAAAACCCAAACCATTGAAAAAGATGGTTAGCTTAACAAACTTTATTGATATATATAATTCTCTGCCACATCCTACAAATAAGACATTTCTATCTTATATATATGCATGTGAGCATGTAGATGTTACAAGAATGCACTAGATTCTCCCCTACTCTAAAGTATTTGATGGTAGCTAGGCACTCGCAAGGTTGATAGATCTTTGGGTAGGAAGAACTCTGTGAAAGTATAAACCTCGTGATTGGGTGGAAAAGCACCCAAATCATGTTATCGTCTTTTGGCTAGCCATGTGTGGATTGATAGTAGCTAGAGACTGCATAGAATATGTTTTACATGTCATTGTTTAATTATCCTTGGTATAAGTGTTGTGATCTTGTAAACATACTAACAAACGAATGATGCACTTGCACATGTGGAGATATAACATGTATGCAGTTATTTCTTGTCTTGAGATTTTATATCTAGTAGTTCAACTATTGTTACCTTGACTCATGTACATTGACGATCTCAGATTGTAAATGAGTCTCTATATGAGAATAGTTTTGTGAGGATAATATATCTTTGATGAATTGAGAATGTGCGTAGATGATCTGTAGAGACACACAAGTATTATTCATCAAAGAAGGTGGTTGGAATTCCTTAGTGAGTATGACTTTGGAATTGAGTATATTAACAGAAAAGAGAATAGAGTAGCAGATGCTCTTAGTAGAAGAAGACATATGGAAACTATAATCTTGAAAAGATACAACCTAAGGTAGCAAGTGATGCAACACTTGCAAGGGAATGAGCACTATGAAAGGGGTAAAGAAAGCTCTAAAAGAGAATCCTTCTAGCCATTGATACGATGGGTATGAAATTGAAATAGATGGAATCCTAAGATACTAGAGGAGAATGTATATTTTAGATTATGGGGAACTCATAAAGTTGGTCTTGGAGGAGATCCACAATGCACCATATTCAAGACACCCCGAAGTTGTCAAAATGATCGTAGAGTTGAAATCGTTGTACTTCTGGCCTAAGCTCAGGAAGGATGTGGTCGAGTATGTGGCCAGATGCTTGGAATATTAGTGTTTCAAGGCTGAACATGTGCATCCAATAGGGATTCTCTATCCTCACGACATACCTAAGTACAAGTGGTAGGTGATCAATATGGAATTTATGTAAGGGTTTTCATTGAGTAAGAACAAGCATGATGTCATCTTGGTAGTAGCCGATAAGTTGACTAAGGTGGCGCACTTCATTACAGGGAACCTAAACGATGGATGGTTGAGCTTGGCCAAGAAATTTGTCCAAGAGATCTTCTATTTGCACGAAGTGATTGAGGCTATCATATCCGATAGGGATACTTGGATGACGTCCAAATTTTGGACAACTTTGAATGCAGATTTGGGAACTAAGTTGAATTTTACTTTAGACCAACGGTCAACAGAAAGAGTCAATTAGGTAGTAGAGGATCTCCTATGAATATTTTATATGAACCAATATTCTGAGGATAGTGCTACATGGGAGGATGTGGAGGAAATATAATGCTCCTTCCCTCATTTAGTTTCTAGATAGACTCTTAATAATTATTGAGATACTATTATTCCAATATTTTGAATTGGCATGATATGATATTTTGGCTTGAATAACAATATAACTAAATGTTGAAAAAGACATATTTGATTCAGTTTTATTTGATAAGACATCAAGACAATGTCTCTTCCTAGTGGGGAAGGATGTCATGTCTCAAAATTTTGCTTGCATTTAATAAATGTTAAGTCATTTAAATATTTATGGAAAATGAAATTTATCAATTTGCTTTGTAATAAATTTGGGATTTCAATGTCTTTTGAAATGTATGTATATTCATATGATTGAATATGAAAGATGAATGTTATGGTATGAATCAAATCTTTTTGTTTCCAAGCATTAATTAATGGTTATTGATGAGACATTGCAAAGTGCAAGTGTGTGAATGCAGGAATAGGTTAAAGACTGAAAACATGGTTGAGCTAGGAATATTTAGCCAGATGATGGATGGTAAGCAATATTTGAATCTGGAATGTGCACACACCATTGTAAATGATGAATTTTGCATTGAAATTTTAATATGGTAGAAATCACCATTCATGTGAAATGGACTAATGAATGAACAAGTAAGTTTGTGGAAAAAACTATTTGTTAGATTATTTGTCTATCTTGGTTTTTTGATGATATAGCATTCAAAAAGAAAAGAAGACACTAATACATGGAGTGTTCTTGATTGTATAGATGCGTATATACAATAAAATTTACATTAAGAAGATGAATTGAAGAAGAAAACACAATTTAAAAAGCACTTGAGAAATAAAAAATGCAAAAATAACTTTTAAATAAAAATGTTTAAAATGTTATTTAAAAGGTTATTATTTTAGTGTAGATAAATAATAATCAGTGTGCAGGATATTTTTCAAAATTCAAAATTTAAGAATTAATGGGTTGAGGGCTGCCCATAATCCCAAAAACATAGGAGACTTAATTGCATAATTGGGTAGCTAACCTTTATGGACTCCCCAAATATAGTGAAAATGAAGATTTTGTGGAGGAAAAAAAAGAATCACAAAAGCAAAGAAAAAATAGGAAAAGCATGACTAAGGAGATTTGGTCCAAAAAGTAAGCAAGAAGAGATCAATTCCAGAGAAGAAAGCAAGTTTTCTTAAGAAAAATATCAAGTCTTCAACTTAATATGCATTGTTCGGCCAAGAGCGATAAGGTAGAGGTAAGTCTAATTTATCAGGAAACTTTCCATTTCCTTTTATTTTTTCTCTCTATCTCTCTATTGATTCGAATTCTCAACTTTACATATGATTTTCCTTTTTGTTAGAGGAAAAACTAATCAATACTACATTCCCTCTTTAAAGGACCTAGTAATAGATAGTCATTGTTCTTTTTTTTGGAGTTGACCCATCCATTGACGAACCCTCCCCTGTGTCCAACCATGGATGTCATATTCCTTGCACATCATTTGTGAAATCCTATTTTTATTAGGATATCATCCATGGGTTTTGATTTAAAAATAATGTTTGTATTAAGACCCGTGTGCATGCCTTTTTGCATGTTATAGAGGGACTATTGCATGCCAAGGAATAACCCATTGAACCCAATTGTTACAAAAGTCTTATCTTTTTTGTCGAGCCAAAGAAACCATGCTCAATTAGAGCAGGTTGATTATCCTCATTTAGCCGACTCTAGGTTATTTCCTATCATTGTATTAAGATCTAATATCCATTCCATTGTAGTAATCCTATAATGAGCCGCAGATTGTGGATTCTAAAGCCATTTTTTTTAGTTTTGGGAGGCCTTCTGTTGAAGAGATTGGCCCCTTCTATATTTGACATATTGTCTAAACTTTATTTTCGGATCCAACCATGTATTCAAAGGTCGCTCCCAAGCCTTATGTAATTGAATGAAGGAATTATCATTATCAAATGCATGTTTCATTCAAAATATAGCCATAAAATTCCAAACAATGCTTAAGCATCGAGCTCAAATTGTTGGCACGATAAAGGTCTAAATGTTACATTCAATTCCATTGTATATTCAAATCATGGTTCAAATGAACAAACCAGGAACAACATCCTCATTCTGTTAAATGTTAGTATTCTTTTCATTGCATATATAATGTCTCTGCTCGAATGTTCCAACTGTTTGATTCATAAAGCTCTTTAATAGAGTAGAGTGATGTCCTTTGTGTGTATAGAGAAGCCTTAACAGGCTAGTTGATGCAATTCCCATCGACCATTATTAATCATTTCTTAAACAACAAATGATATATTAAAATGTATATATATATACATTCATGTATTCATACAACATGTATAAGGGTGATGCAAAAGGCTAAGCGGTCACTTTCATTGAGCACTCAACTCGACTCCAATGGAGTCTTAAAACTATACTTTAAATTCTATAACCTTCGATGAAAAACATAACAAAATCCTTAGATCGTATATGTATAAGCCTCAATGATAACATGCGTATCGTTATGGACGATTGCATGCAAGTCATTCCAAACTTGATAACCAAGTGTAGACATTTAAATTTGACCACTTATATTTGGCCAAATTTATCTTTTTCGTCTAAATATCCTTTTATTCACATTAGTTACATGATGTTATTATTATTTAATTAATACCCCTAAAGTCTTCTAAATCCCTAAAGTATTTCATTAAATAATTAAATACCATACCCCTTTATCCCTTTCTCCCAAGGAATTAAATAAATAAATCACTTATTCAATTCCCTTTATGTCCCATCCACACTTAATCCCGTTTCATCTCCTAATCCCATCATTAGGGATGTGACACATCTCTAATCCATGACTAGGATGTGTCACATCCTCCAACTTTTACAAGTTGGCTCATAATTGTCATTAGCCACCTAACTCTCTTCTAATCCTTCATTAACTAGTCTCCCAACAACCTTAAATAGAATTTTTAATTCCATTTACAATCCCCATGTGAATTTAAAATTCACATTTATCCATTCAATGCATTTCTCTTCCCCATGTAGGTTGTTGAGAAATTCTAAATCCTCTCATGGGTCACATCAATCACATGGGACAAGGACCTCCTTTATGAGGACTTTGTCTTATCCCCAAGGTAATCCCTAATCATATGAATTTAAAATTCAAATTTATTCCCCCAACAACTTCTCTCTTCCCTATGATGATAAGAGAGGACTTTCTAAAATTATTCACTTGTCACCATCATCCTCATATGGGGACAAGAACTTACTTTTTGAGAAAATCCTCCCCTAATCCCAAGGTACTTGAAAGTACCTCCACCCCACATGTTCTCTCTCCACCTCACATGTCCTCTTTCCACATCACCCGTCATTTTCACACCTCATCTTCCACATGGCGATATGTGAGGGCTTGTGAGTCCTCAACTCACCACAACCCTCCATCTTGCCCATGTTGGCTAAATCTTAGCCATTGAATTCTCTAGAGACTCTTCCCTTAAAATGGAAGATTTGGTCTCGTTTTCATTACATTCAACATCACAACACACAAGAATTTTTCATTATTCAAAACACTCTCATTCACATTCAAACAACTTAGCACTCTTAGCACTCTCAAGCTTGCATCCTCAATTATTGCAATCTTGAATCTTTCATTGCATCCACATACTACACTTAGCTAAACACCCATTTGCATCATTGCATTCCTCATCACCTCCTCTTAATTTTGCATCATTTACTATTGAAGGAGCACACAATCAAGCATTAAAAAGGGCCAACCAACTCATCAATCCAAGTAAGGTAAAAATTTCATTTTCTTTGTTGTTTTGTTTGGATTCAACTTAAGCCTAATCTTGAGTGTTTGATAGTGTTTTCCTCTTTTTAATTTCAACTTGTTTTGCATCCTAGGGTAGGAAAATCGCTTGCACACACCAAGGTTTGAAAAGGTTAACTAAATAGAATAGGGTGACGCTCAGAGTATGGTTACTACATATTAAACTTTAAAATGGTGTTCAAACTAGATGAATTAAAAGTCTTGATAGTAAGTCAATATATGAAGAATGAATATCAACCAAATGACATATATCGTTTTAGTGATATCAAGTTTCCACAATCCATAATGCTATTGCTAAGTGATTTCTGAATCCGATTGTGTGCATTAAAAATTCGCACACAATTGAATCCAGAAATCACTTAGCATATATCATTTTGATTGACCTTAAAATACACCTTGTTCAAAACAGAATGACACTTATTTAAATCTGAAGTGTTCAACCATACTTTATCATTTCATAACATTAAAACCAAGTGACTACTTTGTTAATTATATTCTTCTCTTTACTCGAGTATAGCTATTATAGATCAAGTTGTATAAAAATGAGAAATTTTGATAGAAGTTATTTCTTCTAAAATTAAGATTTGCATGTAAATGAATCATTCTGAATATTATTTCTTTAAAAGAACATATACGCATACAATATTTTCAATAGAAGGTCATGTATGTATACATGGATAAATTTTCCATTTATACATTACGCATACATGCGATATACCTTCTTTAAAAATTATACTATTTCCTTATCTGAAATGTAGATTTCGTTCCAAGTAAGATGGATTAAAGGAAATAATAGAAATCTATGGAAAACTAATGCATGTAATGTGACAAATTTCATAATATTGTTGTTATGAACATGTATACGTTTAAAATTTAATTGCTTAAACGTCAAATCAGGTAAGTTCTTGCATATGCATGCTAATTAGAGATAGTCAAATGAATTAGATGTAGATCTCAAATGTAGACTATGATGTGGATAGTTTGATTCAAGAAAGATTGACTAGGGAAAAACTATTGAAACTAGATTTATTGTTTGCAAATGTGAAAAAATAGATAAGATGTATGTTATCTTATGTTGTGGGAGGTTATCTTCTGCGACAAGTGTCGAAAATGGGTTAACAAAGAGATAGTTTTTGCTTTTTCCAAAATTTATATTTTTAGTTGTATACAACATATGCTTGGCCAAGCGTTTGTAGTCCATTATGTTGAATGGTCTAACTTTTATGATGTGACCTCTTTTCCATTTCCTTGCATAGATCTTGCATGTTCTAAACATAGATAGAAATGCATGTATATGTTTGGTACACGCTAGATTCCACCTTGCATACTGTATCTTTTACTAAGTATTTTGTGCAGGGTCGAACATTCTTCGAGTTAGGAAGAATATCGGGGAAGCATAGCTTCATGGTTTGGCAAAAAATCACCTGAACCATGTTCTCGTCCACCGGATGCAGCGAGAGTTGAAGAGGATCACATGGAATCCCATATTCTTGATTATTGTATTATGTATTTCATGAGGTAAATTGAGTTGACTAAGTGGCAAGATGGACTAAGTAAAACTATGTAACATAAAAAATTGACATTTGGAAATGAATATTAAATATTATTTGACATGAGATGCTATGATGGAAAATATCTAATTGACTACGTCTTTAATTTTATTATTCATAATGCTATATTTTATTTTTGCGAGTTATTTATGTATGACACGTTACATTTGGTATTAGATATTAAGGTTTAGTGCTAGGGCCTTGAGTTCACCTTGCTTAGTTGTGACACTTGATCGCATGAACCTCCTAGAAGTGCTTACCGCATGATGTATAAGCAAGTCAGTGAGTGTATCCGTGTAAAGAGATTCTCTTAGAATTTTGTTACCTGACATGAAATGGACAATGTCCCTTGCCTTAGACTCCACAAAAGTTTAAGAGTCTCTTTACATGGATAGACTCGCCAAATTTCTTACACATCATGTGCTAAACACTTCTAGGAGGTTCATGCGATCAAGTGTCACAACTAAGCAAGGTGAACTCAAGGCCCTAGCATTGAACCTTAAGCTCTGATACCAAATGTAATGTGTCATACATAAATAACTCACAAAAATAAAATATAACATTATGAATAATAAAATTAAAGACAGTCAATTAGCTATTTTCCATCATAACATATCATGTCAAATAATATTTAATATTTATTTCCAAATGTCATTTTTTTTACAAGTTACAAAGTTTTACTTAGGCCATCTTGCCACTTAGTCAACTCAATTTACATCATGAAATACATAATACAATAATCGAGAATATGGGTTTCATATTGCCTAATTTCTAGGAGTGTGACTAAGTTTTCCTAGATTATTTTTTGTACTACTAACTTAATGGCCTCTCCTAAAGGAGTATATCTCCACTGTGGGATGTTGTTTTGTTAGGAGTCCCTTTCTATGAGTTATCTTGAACATTTTCTAAGGTTTGAACATTGGGTGGTGCTTGTAAGCATAAGGTGGGTTGAGCATGTTGGGCCATCTTGGCGTCAACCACAGAGTCGTTGAACACATTCTTATTTTTATTCTAGAAATATGGTTTTATATTTGAGAATCTCACATAATCTTTATTTTCTTTGAATATCTTCACGAGTTCTTTGGCTATAAGTGCTTTCTCAACGGTGAGCCCTTTCTCTATGACTTTGTCGAAAGTATTGGATCTTTGAGACAAAATCCTATCTTCGTATTCATATATTAGATGAATACTTGGACTAAATATTTATTGCGTATATGGCATGTACATTTACTAGCTAATCTTCTCCATCTCTGTAAGGAGGCAAAATTTTCTCCACTATTTTGTTTTGTAGTGAATAGATCAGTCATTGAGACTTCGTGTTCTATATTATAGGAAAAATGTGATGAATTTTTTAGCTAATATTTTGAAAGTCCTAATGTCGAATGGGAGTAAAGAAAACCATTACATGGCATGTCCTCCTAATCTTCTCAAAAATATGTGCATAAGATAAGTATCATTATGAACAAGCTCTAGGCAATCTACGTAGAATTATCTAATATGTTCACAAGGGTCTTCCTTTCCTTTGTACTTCTCAATTTTAGGCATCTCAAAATTATGTGGAAATTCTAGCATGGGTATAGTCCTGTCAAAAGGATAGGGGCGGGTGAACCCACAAAAGTGGCTTACAATTCGAGTGAAGGAAAAATTCCAAAAAACTCACCCATGCAAAAAAAAAATCGTTTTGGGGGGTTCAAGTGAACTCAAGGTTCAAAAGAACCCCAAAGGGGCTCGCTTGAACTAGGGTTCGAGCAAACCCCTTTGCATGTGGGAACTCGTGTTTCCCATTTTGGAAAGGGGGTTCACTTGAACCCCTCTTTTCCCACCTTCCCACCCTCCAACACAAAAAGACTCTAGATTTTTTCCCTTCAAAGCTCGGGTTGAGGATGAAAATGGAGGAGACTTCACAGACCCAACTGGAAGATGGTAGTCCTCGGAACGAGCTATCCAACAAATATAATTTTAATATGTTTTGGTCTTATTATGTATGTATTTTTTTAGTTTTATTAAACATAGGTTTTTCACTGAAGATCAAACTCTTTGTTCTGCACATGTGGAAAAATAGCAAATTATCAAAATAAAATTTTGAAAAATATGTTCGGGTTGGGTATTGATGTCCTTGATCCATTAAAAATAATAATTGAATTTTGATACATACGGAAAAAGTTGTCATATACAATCTGCCTATGTCTGAATTGTAATTGGTTTGACTTCGAAACTTGATTAAGGAAAAAATATTCAATAAAACACTATAAAACCAAATGAAAGTGCTAGATATCATAGTTAAAAATCTAAATTCGAAAAAAAATAAAATTTATCCTTCATACAAAAAAATTTATGGTGTATACGGTGAGCATCACTCCTTAAAAATGTTGTTTTAAAAAAAACTAGTTTTCGAAGGAGATGGAAAAATAAGTGCAATTTGATTCCAAATGTTTTGAAAAAAATATTTTTAGAATCTACAGACAAAATGTGACGAGACTCTAGTGTGCATCATCTTCAAATTCCTCATGGTTTAGCCGCTATAGGTACCCGAATGTGAAGATTTTGTTAAAAATAATAATTTCAATGTCTAGTTTGGCCAAAAATTGTGAACCACTATTGTGGGATCACCCGGGCATATGTCCTCTAGTGTGTAACTCTTCTTCATTAGTCCCATTTCGATGTCCAAAATTTGTTGATGTAGATCTTGAATTGTATAGCTAAATCATTCTAGTGTGTGGGATTAGGTGTGTTCATGGTGTTGTAACTGGATATGGGATGTGTTGATGATTGACCTTGGGGGAAATTTGGTGATGGTTGTTTTGGTGAAAGTGTGAATAGTTTTGTGGAATATAGGTTTGAGTGGATATGTTGGAGTTAGAAAAGGGGTTTTATATGGCAAATTATTGTTGAGGGTTTGTGATGTTTTGAGTTGGGTAATGTTGATAGATGTTTTGGTTATATGTAAAAAAAATATGTTGTGGTTTTGATGAGGGTAGTTTGGTGTAATGATGTGTTGTTGAGAGGTCATGGTGTTTTAAGTCAGGTTATGTTGATATATGTTTTGATTAATTAGAGTTATGTATTGATTAGGATTTGAGGTGATAGAATGCAAAGATTGTGATATAGAGTTGTAGCTTTGGTGGGTGATGTTATGATTGTTGGGTATGTAAGTATGGACATTAGATGTGAATGGCTAGGAGATATGGGATGTATGTGGAGGTGCTTGTGTCATCAGAGTAGGGATATTAGATTTATTGAATGGAATGTTTTATTCATATAATATATTGGTGATAGTGTTTTGATGTTGAATGTTGTTTGTTCTTGCATGCAAGTTGGTTGAAGATTCTTATTAGATGTAAGATGGTTGTGATAATTTTCGAGGATTAATTATTGAAGCGGGAGTGATAGTAATACTAGATTGTGTGTTATATAATGGATTGATTATTTGCATGGTGTATGTGGGAGCTTGAGTGTGTATAGGAGGTAATGGTACTTGCATGTAATTAGTGGGTATGATTAATTATGGGATAACAGTTACAATTTGTTAAGGTGTGATATTAGGTGAGTGTGGAGAATACATGGAAGTGTTGTTAGTAGTTTGGATGGTAGGGTTGTTATTAGGATGTATGAAGGAGTTGTTTTGTTTTGGCATGGAAGGTGGTAGGGAAAAAATTGTTTGTGATATGATGTTGTTGGAGTTCATTTCCCCCAAGGTCTATGATGGGGTATTACTTGTGATATCTTGTATAAGTGTGGTGTTGAATATCAAAGGCAATTTAGCTCCTTGTACGAGTAATAATGTGTAGTGATTACGATTATCTGTAAGAAGTGAATCTACCAGTTTCATGGAATTAACATCACATTGTGCTTCTGCCAAATCCTTGGGTGTTACGACTCTTACTACCCCACCGATGTTAGGAATATTTCTAAGACTTAGTGGGGGTGGTGTTTCAAAACCTCTTGGTCCAAACATGTGTGGGAATTATCCTTTTGTTTCTTTGAAAGGTCTATATATGTAGGCATCATGTTGGAGTCTTATTGGTGTTGTATTTTTCTCTTGGTTTGGGACTTTATTTCTACCAACATACAACAAATTTGAAGACTTTATGACTTTTGGTGAATTTAATATGTGGGAAGGTGAGACCAAGAAATCTCCAAAGTGTCTAGATCCTAGATGATTATTTCAGATTTGGTTTGATATGTTAAATTTAGATTAGACTAATGAGTTCAAATTAATAGATAGGGGTCTGAAATATATCAACCTAGAAGTAGATGGACTTATATGCCAATGTATAACATTGATAAGCTAATTGGTCCTTTTACTTGAGAAGGAAATTTTTTAAGCAAATAAGACAAATTATAAATGGATGGATGTAAGATCTAGATAATCTATGGATCGGTTTTGGTAGATAAATGGTTGTTGGCTATGGATGAACGGTTGTGTTTTCAATATAGGTCCGATCCTTTTTTTTTAAGTTTCTTTTTGTGAATGGGATGGAAAGGATGAAAGGGTGATAGAATAAATGATTGAAAATTAGATTTTTATGTCTTTGGTGTATTTTTATTTTTGGTATATTTCAGATATATTTTGATGTGCGGGTTTTATTTCAGGAAATTTTAGGATTCTAGAAAATTGTTTTGATAGTCAAAAGTGTCGATCTAGGTTTTAAAGGTGTCACTGTGTTTTTTAAAGGTGTCAAACTTGGATCATATGCATCATGACTGATATCAAAGGCGTCATCATGTTTTCAAGGGAATCACCATCTTTTTCAAAGGTGACATTGTGTTATCAAGGGTGTCATTGTGTTTTTCAAAGGTGTCAAACTAAAGTTAGATGTGTCACTATGTGAAAACCTAGGTCTCAAATTGACTAAACTAGTTTAAATTAGATGTGTTGAAGTATATCAAATACATCACTTTGTATATTAGAGGCATAGTTGTGCATATAAAATGTGTCAAAGGATAATCAGAGGCGTTGAATGATAATAAAATGCATCATACTGACAATCAAATGCACTATCCCGAGTCTAACTAAAACATTGCTAGGGTTTTGATTGATTTTGATTGATTTGTAAGACTATTTTTCACTTATTTAGAAAGAGAAATTAAATAGTAGAGAATAGCAGCAAATTGACTCCAAGGTATGGTATAATTGGCATTGACCAGTATTCATGATAAATACTCCAAGAAGTACAACCTAATTATTATTAAAGGTGTGTCTTTCTAGTAGAGGCCCAAGCAATAAAATATCATAGGAGAACACGAATACATGGATCCACTCTCGAAGTGGGATAACTAAGTCTCTAGTGGCACATGGGCTCACCTTTCACCTTCCCTTAAAGGCTTTTTACACCCTCAAAAAAATTATATCTCACCCTAGGACGATACATGTTGGGTAACTTCATGCATGATCTTGTACACTGCATCCCACTAGCAATAACAACCGATGGTCTTAAGGCTTCTAAAACAATTTTTTTTAGTGGAATTGATGAATAGTGAGCCCATTTGTAGTGCTTGAGATTGGGGGGGTGTCCACCACTCTCTTCACCTAACACATCTAAATGAATCAAATATCCCATGACTTGGATTGAATGATGTTGATCATACCTTGGGTACAAATTGTGTTCTCCCCGTTTCTATTATTTACCTGAAAACGTGGTTGAGGTTCCTCTTGGGGTGATGAAATCCCTAAGTAGGAATCCTACTAAATAAAAAGAATGAAAAATGTTAGTGTATGTTCCCCAGGGTCACACTAGGCGCAAGGGGATATAATACATAGATAACACTTCCTTGGGTAAAAAAAATAAAGATGTGGATTCAAAGGTATTTTTGATCCCTAATTTTGCACTAGGTGTGAGGGGAGACATACATACCTAAGACTCCACATACATGACAAACAATTCTTCTACCTTAATAAATTTAAGTGTGATTTATTCTAAAAATCAAAACATAAGATCCTGTATCAGATATGTTAGTTGTTTCAAAGTTTTTTCTTCTACTAACTAAAGCCATAACTACACAAACGTGTTAGTTTCAAAATTGAGCAAACATTAGGTTAAAGAAAAATCCAATTAGTTGAATCAAATGCATCACTATAAAAATAAAATGTGTCACCATAAAAATCAATCACATCACTTTATTATCATATGTGTCACTTTATCTGGCAAGTGCATCACTGTAATTCACAAATGTGTCGTTGTAATATTAAAAGCATCAAACACCAGTTAGATTTTTCGTTGTAATTCTCAAATGCATCACTATAATTTTGTAACCGGCAAAACGACAACCTCAAATTAGTCAAACTAACTTCAAAAGCGTTGCTAGTGGTTGTAAAGGATCACCATACTATCAAAAACATCAATCTAAATATAAAATGCATCAGACTATTATTAATAGTGTCATTATAGATCAATCTGTTTCACTGTAACCTATAACCTGCAACCTACATATCTTTAAAAACAAACTCAATTTCAATGTTAAAAACAAGGATGTGGTCCCCTTGGCTGTGCTAGAATGTATGACCTAAAAATGATGTTAGATTATGAAAGTAAATGAAATCAATTCACAATCTAATTCATAAATCATACTAATAGAGCATAAGAAAGTTGCATAACAAAGAATACAACAAACTTGCACACACAAAGCCTTACACAATCGGTCTTAGCTTAGCTTTGTTATTCTCCTATGTTGCACCTTAGAGAGAAGGTGTACTGGTGGTTGCTCTCATATTTTTAGCACAAGTACTTTAGTATAATATATGTATAGATTTATTGCAATGGATGAGAGAGGAATAATAGATGATAGGGTAGTTGAATATAGATTTTAGGTGATACCAATCAACAGTCGGGATTTGATAAAGGATTGAGCAGATCAATGGCCCATAATGGCTGAGAGGAATTGATGAGGAGTTAACCGACTTCTCAATTGGAGCTAACTTCTTGTATGGGTCAATTAAGAGAATTGATTGAAGAGATAAGTGTGAATGAGTGTTAGTGAAAAATAATTGATTGATTAAAGGACTGAATTGAATGAGTGAACTCGAAGTGAGTGAGAGTTGACTGGTGAGGTGGAAATGCATAAGTAATTAATAAATAATTAAATAAATAAATTATTAATTTCATGTGCAAAGGTGAAAATAAATAAATAAATAATTTTATTTATTTTAGGAGAGGATAATGTTGAGAATAATAATTAATATTAATTAAATAATTATAAATAATTTTTCAATTAATTTGATTTTGAAAAGAGATTAATATTGAAATAAATAAATTAAATAATTCTAAATTATTTTATCAATTTGGAGGAGGGATTTAATTAAAGTAGAAATAGAGGGAGAATTCAAATTTTAAATTATTAAATAACTGAAAATTATTAATTATCTAGTACTAAGGGGTAATAACACTAATTTAATTAACCTTCTCTCTCATCTAGCTGAAGGACGAGCGGGAGTGGGCGGGAATGGAAGTGGAAGCAGTATTTTGAAATCCTCTGAGGATGGAGAGGATGTAGATGAAGACCCAAATGTTGTTTTGGGTGTGACAGAGGCTTGTTGGGTCTCTATTTTCTTGTTGGTTGTCATGCTCTCCTCTTTGCCTAAGGTCGTGGGGTTTGGTTCCCCTTTTACTCTTGAAAATGTGGCTATGGAGGCGGCAGAGGGTTGGCTTTGTGGTTTCACGTGTTTTGGCGTTGTCTCTTTGGGAGGCTATTTCTTCAAGTCTGCTATGGTGAGAGATACCTGCTACGTGGCTCTTCCTTTGGAGCTTTGTCATTTATCTTTCTAAGATTTGAGTTTTTCCCCAGATATTTGTGTTTCTTTCTATTGTTGGGGATCTCCTCTCTTGTTTTGTAGGTGTGCTTCTTCTCTAGGGAGGTCATTGCTTGCCTTGTCTTCTGTGTTGTTTATGCAGTCCCTATTGGGATTCAAGATCTTTGGGTGGTTTTGGAAGCCGATTTTGACTTCTTTTGGTCGATGAGGGTTATATCTTTGAAGGTATTTAAAATTTGTTGGGCTTTGTTGTGCGGGTTGATCTTTGTTTTGGAGGCAGTCCTGCTTTTTTCTGCTAGTAGTGTTTGTTTGGAGGGTAAAGGTTATCCCATTAGAGTTTGGGTTGTTTAGTACCCCTTTTGCTTTATTATGCTCTCTAAGTGTAAGGGATTTATGTTTATTTTGGAGGTTATTTATCTTTTGTCCTCTGTTTATGTTTTCTCAGCTGGGAGGTTTACAAAGACCTTTTTCAAGACCTAGTTATTCATGGAGTTGGAGAATGTCTTTGTTGCCTTTGTGTCGAAGAAGAGTGGTTCAAAAGAGTTTTTGTTGTTAGAGTTATCCATGGAAGCTTTGGTTTCTTTGGCTTCTTCTTTCTTGCTGCAGACTGGGTGGTTTTCTGAGTTTTTCTCTATGTCCCAGCATGTTGAGCCCCCTCAAATGTTTAAGCTTATGGCTCAGTGGTTTATTTTTGATGCTTGTTGTTTGTGGGTGTTGGTCCCTTTCCAGGTTTTTCCAAAGGGTGGTATGGATTCTTGTTCTTTTGTTGTGCTAGCCTTCTTCTTAGATCCTATGGAGGTGGATTTAGCTCCTATGGAGGTGGACTTGGGAGGTGATTGTCTCTGGCTTCCTCAGTTGCTAATCCTTTTGAGGTGGACGCTTCTCCTATGGAGGTGGAGGTTGAGGGTGCTAGAGATTTTAGGCGATAGTGGACTTGTTGGTCATGACATTTTCTCCAATAGAGGGGAGCTCCCTCCTTTTGAGGTGGATTTGGAGTTGGCTTCCTGGTTCGATCGGTGGCTTCGTCTCTAGTGGTCCATTGTGCTCTCTAGTTCCCTTATTGAGGTGGGGTTGTTGGAGTTGATGGAATTTTTGCTTCAGGGTTTGATGGTGTCCTACACCATTAAGCAGGTTATCTTTCTTGACTCAGTGGTGTCATCCATGAGCAATTGGTTTGCTGATGCCTGGCAGATGCAGGTGAATTATTTATGTATCTAAGGGTTTTTGGTCCCGATTAAAACCAAGTTGTAAAAGGGTTTTAGACCCTTGCTTGTTTGTTTGATGCAGCTTGTGTAGTCATTATTATCTTTTAGAGGCTATTGTTGGGTTGATGTTGGTTTGTGGCTTATCTTATTTGTAGCTTGCTTTTCTTTGTTAGGTTGACGGTTCCCTTAAAAACCATTTTGTACTGGGTTTCGGGTCCCATCAAAACCTAATTAACCCCTAATCAAAAACACTAATTTAATTAAATTCAAAATATGGATTGATGATACCTAATGATGGAAAATGATGATATTTTAGAAGAATTATGTTAGTCAAATTTAGGTGTCTACAACCACCAACAACAAAGATACATCTAGTTTTTCATGTTTCTTGTTTGAAGAATTTAATTGGGCATAATATCCCTACTCAAACAATATTATCATAGCTTGATGATGAAGGAATAATCATATTGGAACCAGAGTTCATTCATTAAACATGCACAAAGAAGCTATGGACTAGAACACTCATTGAGTATCTCATCCAATGGAAGAATTTACCAATTGAAGATGCCAGATGGGAGGATGAGTAGTTCATTCAAAAGAATCCAAACTTGATTAGTATTGAAGACAATGCTTCTCTGAAGAGGGGGGCATGCTACACCCTAAATATTAGTGCACATAGGGTTATGAATAGTTGACATGTGACTATCTTAACTCTTAATTAAGTCATATTATCATTATTATATTATTATTTAGTTATTTAGGCCGGTCTAAGGTTTATATAGGGATATCTAATTTGGCCTGGGTGTAATCTTAGGCATAAATAAGGTATATATAGGAGGTAGCGAGTCTTATTTCATCATCATATTGTGAACTGTGTTCCCATTGGAGATATTTGGATATTTCCCCCCTCAAAGTGGTTCATTATTCTAAATTATTATCAAGTATTTGTGCCATATTTCCTATCATATTCTTCTATTGTGCAAGTTATTTCATTACATAGGACATGTCGTAGATGTGTCCTGGCTAGTAGCTATAGATTCACATAAAATAGAGAGTGTGTAATGGTATTATTCAACCAAAAAATCTAATTAGTGTCATGTCTTAGAAATGGAACTAAAGTCTAGACATGTGGATGCGAGAGAGTGGGCCCATTCCATAGAAGCAACACATTTAAGAAAAAAAGAGTTTTTTCAAGTTTAAGATTTTGAATGCCCCACCCCACATGGAAATTGATCAAAGTGGTAAAAATCATAACATCCTAGAATATTTTAACCAAAATTGTAAGCCAATTGGTTACAATAAAATGATTGTACATAAATCATTGTATATTCAAGCCACTTTATCTCTTTTTTCTCCACTGTGCATGTTGACCAGTTAAGCACATTGAATATGCAATTTAGTGGTCAATATTAAGATTATAAGGACCAAATTTATAATTCATGTAGAACCATGCCTCTCACTCACCAACCATATATCTCATAAGAAGGTGGCCTTTCTTTTTTTATGCCACCTCAACAATGTTAAATTATTTATTAAAGATCCATTTTACCTCAAGAACTTCAACTACAAGCTAATGTTAGAGATGAGTCCTTTCAATCACATCATTTAATGAATAATTATTAGCAATCCGAAAGGATTTTTTTTTTAAATTGAAAAGGGACTGCAAATCCTTGATAAAAGGGTCACATCCATGTACACCATTATGCAATTGTCATTTGGTAGGCATAAACATCACCATGCCCCCACATCACTTCTCATAATTATTGCCAAGAAGGAAGTTATATGTCCATATCACATGAGACGAACTAGAAAATGAAAAACCAACAATCTTGATCTCTCAAAGATAATGTATGTCTAGAGAAGGAAATATTTGTCAAAAATCCCATATATTGAAGTGATATCATGGTTCTCTTAGGACCTTGACACTCCATGAGTAGAAATTCAAGAAAAAATATGGTTCTATGGATATATTCTCAAAAACACAATGCTTGAATCGCGATATAATTCCTTTGCAGAAATTTATTTTATTTTTTGTAACAAGTTATCTAAGATGCATATCATTTTTAGGATCACATTCTCCTTCTTCCATAAAGTGTAGAGGATTGCAGGAAATCCTATTTCCCAAAGGAGACTAAAAAACATGAGAATTTGACATAATACTTAAATATTGAGATGATAAAAAAATTTATTGGTAGAAGTGTTTGAGAATAACAAGGCTTGATAGCCTCCTTGGAGGGGTTTTTGATTTCTTAAAAGATTTTGGTGAATATTCAACAACTTTTTGGGCCTCAAAAAATAATGCAAGGCTTTGGGAATCCTTGGCATGTTCATAACTAAAGCCCTCCTCAACTTGGAGGCAAATAGATTCTCAGAGACTACATAATCAATTTTTTTGTCATCCTTGTCCAGGACAGTAGTCCAACATTGGACAGGAGATTCCAAGTCACCTTTTATCCTTTCCAGTTTCATATCAGTACTAAAATAACTTGCACCCTTGAACAAAAGCATATGCATAAACAATGAGTACCAATTGAATTTAACTCCAACTTCTCCTTTCTTCAACCTCACCAAACCTTAGTGAATTATTTTTGCAAGGTATCCTCCATAATTGTATATTGTGCAGTATTGTGGGTACTGGATATGTGTCGCCATGTACATCCAAGCCATGGGCATACCTGTGACTGGGTCATAACCAATGATTTGGCAAATGGAATAGAAAGTCTTTTGAAAATACGACACAGAATAGCCAACTGGGTAGGGTTCCTTTTCCAACGGGCCTAAACGAATCTTTCAATCATCAAAATATGCTAGATATTTTGGTAGTATGTGGGTTCTAAATGAGTATCTAACCTTCTCATATTTTGCCCTGAAAAAATTCTCATCAATTGGAACTATGTCCTCACTCCATTCAGTGAGCTTGAAAATATTTACAATCTCCTCCCTTGTGACTTTGACCATATCAACTCCATCAAAATCTCTCACAATCCTTGTGACTAGATCATAGTTGGCAGCCACTACTTTCAATAAATCAACATCCATATAGACATTTGGCACAACTAATTTTTCCAAATCTATATTCCATGGGTTGCCTACTGGAATACCACAGTTTCTATTCCTAAACTAACCACTGAATAACTCCCATCCAATGAAAGGAAATGTAGCATCCCTAATTGCACTATGCTTGTAAATCAAGACTTCTACTACTTGTGCACCACAAAACAATGGCTGACCCTTTGGTTTTTCACTAGTAGAGGGTGGCAGTTGATCAATTAGGTCTTGAACTAAATGTCTGACAAGAACTTTGAAGCCAGAGGCCTGCCCTTTTGATGAAGACGCTTTTACTTTTGGGGCCATGACTCAAGGTTTTTTATAGGTTAGGATTTGGTTTCACAGAAATAAAACCTACAACTCGAACAAGGGTTTGACACGAACAATAGCAAGACAAGACCGTTTAATTGCTCAAAATGAACATCAAACCTTAAAAGAAATGCATAAAACAGAAAACCTTAAAGACAAAAAGATGGATAGAGCACAATTGAGAAAGTTGTAAACAATTTCAAAGGCATGACAATGATTTAGCTTACTATTTTAGCGCAAGCTGAAAACCCTAACTTCAACATCGAAAAGGCTTGAAAATTGTGGCATGAGCTCCTTGAATGCACAAAACTCTTTCAACAATCCTCAATTACATTTTAAAACAAGTTCTAATGGATTTAAAACTCTTAATTTGGTAGCTCTGCATCTTGTCTGTCATTATGGCTCATTCATGCAAACCAAAACAGTTCACTTGCCCTCAAACTTAGCTTTGAATCTTGATCGTTGATTGTGCAATAAAATAAATTGACAAACAATCTAGATTGAGTCAACTAAGTTTGAAAAAGCTAATTGTAAGCAGTCATTGCTTTTATCTAATCAAAACAATCCATGTGGAAGAACATCCTAGTCACCTATGGGCTCCACCATCTCTTTCGTGTTGAAGCAAAGTCCACGTGTTAGCTTCCCTGCTTCCCCGTGAGTCTTAACTTGCATGCAACTTTCAACAGCGGGGAGGTGGGGAAGGGTTCAAATTAGATCCTAAACCTTCAACATACACGTACTTTATCACAAGATTACTTGCTCGTGCACATAACCTTTAGACACAACTGAACGCCAAGATTAAAAGATCTCAATTGTTTTTAAAACACGTGCCTCATATTTCTTTTTAGTTACATAAAATTTACCATCCATACCCCTGCGCTGAGATATTTGATTAATATTTTCCCTTTTTTAATGTTTCTTTTGTCGTTCATATGACTCCACATGGTGCTCTCTCGCTTCCCCGTTGAGAGAGGGGAAGTAGAGGTGGGTCCCCCATGGGATGGCAGGGAGCGGTCAAGATTGACCCACGTCACCCATCCTTGACCATCGATCTCATTAAGCCAGAGTGCTTGCTTCATTCAAAGCTCAGACGATCCCTCTAACAAGGGCACACATGTCATCTGCCCATTGCCCCGTGATATTATTTTAATACAAAATAAAATTGGATGGGGAAGCGGGGAACAACCTAGATGTAGCCGCGTCATTCAATCTCCATTGTTGATCCACTTCAAATTGTCGCTTACTGACTTTGAAATACATCAAGCTCATCACTGCAGGAGGACACTTGGCGCTCACCCGCTAGCCCGTACAATTATTTTAATGTAAAATCAAATCAAACGGGGGTGTGGGGAGTGGTCAAGATTTGATCGCGATGATCCAACAACTTGCATAAGATTATTTTTTCTACATGTGCGCATGTTAGTTCTTAAAAGGGGGCCACTACTAGGTAAATGACAGATGAGGACATAAATTTTAAGGTTGAAACCTTAGGCGAATGATGGAAATATTAAACCCTGACTTAGGACCCAATTGAATATTAGAAGATTATGAACCCGCATAACAAAAGAAAATATTTTAATAGAATGATGGGTGACGACTGGGATCACTAAGGGGATGGTAGCAAGACGAACTCAACGGCATAAGTCATGGCTTGAGTGATCAAGAACCAGTGATAAAAGGTCAACGTTAAAATAGAACACTTGCAAAGGATTCAAACTTAAGGGATTTTTGGAAAGGGTTTTAGCAACTCATAAAATATAAGGCATGATAAGAAGCAAAACGCTATGCCCTGAGACATGAAATAACCAGATTTTGTAAAATTTTGAGTGGAACACAAATCATTTTTAGAGGTTCCACCATGGTGCATAAATCTCAATCTCAAATAGTTGTTGAAGATTTGGTAGTGCAAGTACTAGTGTGGAATACATTCTATATTTCAATTCATTGAAGGGCATAATTAACCACTCAAAAAAAGATTCTCTTACCTTGAAGGATATCTTTTGAATGTTCATGAGCTCAACAAGAATTAATGGCACCCAAACTTAACATTAGTTTTGGTTAAAATTTTGCATTGTAAATTTGGTTTAACAAGTCCTCAAACATAAGAGGTAGTGTTTCTTCATAATAATATTGTTGAGATTTCTATAGTTGATGCACAAACTCCATGTACCATCTTTCTTATATGCAAGCACAATCAAGTTGTCACAAGGTGATGAGCTGGGCATGATATGTTCTTTTTCCATTAGTTCATTGATCTTTCACTTGATCTCCTCGTCCTCTAGAAATGAAATGTGGTATAGATAAGCATTTGATAAAGGTAGTCAAAGAATCAAACCCGTACTATGCATTATCCTAATGTATAGGTACTCCCTTTGGTGGTTGAAAGATATCCTTGTATTTTTATAGCTTGTAGTTCAACTTTTAGGGTCTATTAATGTTGCTAGAGGATTTATGGTATGATTTTTTGTGAAAAGGATATTCTTACATTTATGTCTCACCACCAAAAATACAAATTTCTCACTATAATTGAATAGGTTCTTACATTGCTCGACATTGATGAGTGAAATTTTATGAGCTAACTTTGGTATGTAGCATCTCTTGTCACCAACATCTACCTATATTTGCTTCACATAATGCATTCGAATTTTAAATATATGGTTGCCTAATCCAAGCATCAAATACCTCTAATGGCATAATGTTTGAAAGGGTGGTATCTTGAAAAGGTTTAATATTATACACTAGTTGACATTGTTGAGTGTAATGTTTCTTAGATTCCACATCAATCCATCCTATTGAGTATGGTTGTGAGTGAGGCATTGGTTGTAAGTTCAATCTTAAGGTTTCTTCAAGAGAAATCAAGTTTTTTGACTTCCATTGTCAACAATAAATTAAACTAGTTGTCAACTGATCCACATCTAAGAGTAAAACAATATTTTAGCTTCCTTGGTGTCTACAAGTAGAGGTATTTGTAGTGCCCACCATAACACTAAGTTTAGACTCCATGATCTACTTATCTTTACCTTGAATTACAATATTAATAAATATTTCTTGAAGCTATACAAGTAGAATCTTGAAAGTGTGACATTCTTCTATAAAATAAATACCTAAAATTGTAAATTATGGACAAATATTAACAACTACACTAATAAAAAATAATAAAAACATATATAACCTAACAAAAAATTACATACATCAAAACCAAAGCAATAACCCTTTCTCAACTTTTCATCCATGTCTTGAAATCTAAAAGTATGAAAGACCCTGTGGATGCAAGGTTCCAAACTTAGTTTAGAATGAAGGGACGAAAATAGGTAAAGGGAATGGAGGCATCACAGTCCGAATAAGAGAAACATGGAATGGAATAATAAAATTTGATAAAAAGGACCCAAATAAGTAGTTTATATGGCTGAAAATAATGGACAATGAGGTAACAATTATGCTAGTTGCTTATTACTTTGCTCCAAAAAGTTTGAAGTTCTACATGAAGAGAAATCTAGACAATGAAGATTTGTATGTTGCATTAAAAAAGACTATATTTTTAGCACCTCAGAAGAAATAGTTATAATTGGTAATTTTAATGCTAGGATGTAACATGCCCATTATTCTACCGATTCATTTTACTATGTTTTACCCACATGTGAACAATTTATGATAGTAACACTTAGTCAATAATTTTTTTCTTCTCTAATCAAATAACAAAATTAACATTTGATACAAACTTATTTCAAACTTTCTCATTGCATTACAAAGAGACATTACTAAATTCCAAGTAACGAATCCATATTACATAATTTCATGATAACATTTTCTATTTATATTTTGTTAATAAGAATAGAGATACATGATTACATACATAGCTTCCACAAGCTTAATGAACATATACACAAATGGTCTGGATGTCCTTTCTAGCATACATCCTCAAATCTTGGCCACCAACTGTATGAGGGAGAGCATCACTCAAGCGTTTTTCCGCCAACCACAGATTTACTGTAGTCCCCCACACATCTACCTAACTGGTAATATGGCCCTACCCTTCAACAAAGAGATTGGTTTGGTAAACTCATAATACTAGTCTTCTTAGGCATGGTGTTGTGTCCCAAAAATATAGAGCTACCATATATTGGCTACAACCTACATGTATGGCATTCCCTGCCTAGTTTGCATCCCTGGATCACAATGAATTGGTAGTGTAAACAATGGCTACTTACACTACTTTGGCCAAAGAATTCAACACCCAATACTTGAGTGTAGGTTGTATGTTCACCCACCCATAGCTCGATTTGGTATTTGACCATTCATACTCTTACACACATAACATATATTCTTATTAGCAACATAACCACTCAAAATCCAATATATATAGCATATATGTATATCCCAATAACAGTGTTTCACTGAACTAGACTCTTTCAAGAATCATGCAAGCTTAACCAAAGTAAGAAATAAATAAAGTTCGTAAAAGAAAACATAACATGAATTAAAATTATCCTTTCCCAAACAAAGGAATTCTTTAAATGAATAACATTCAACTTAAAAGAATAGAGTAATAGAAATTGACATGCCTAGAAATATAGCCCAACTAATAATACTGGTTTCCAAGCTCAACCTCCACAAATCCACTTGCTACTCCTTCTAGACTCAAGCCATCACCAACTATAGTCTCTCACCAAAAGCTCTCAACAAATACAATGCACAAACAACTCTCTTTCTCACAAAAGCTCTCTCAAATATGCTTGAATAGAAAATTGCAACAAAATAATGAATGAAGAAACTAGATTGGAAAAGTGTAACCAAAGGTAGAGAGAATGCCTCTATTTATACAAAAATCTGAGCATCTTAATGCTAAAATTAAGCTACTAAATCTTCCACCATCCTATTCTGAATGCATCAACTAAGCTCAAGAAGAGAGATGTGGCCACTTAAAACACTGGTCTACAAACACATATACAATTCAACTTCCTTTTTGAAGATGAGTCACTCTTACTCATAAAATGCAACCTACAGGTTTCCTTATTGCAATCTAAGTTGACTACCTCAGCCAACTCGTGTAAAAGACCAAGTCTCACGCTCTCAAAAGCTATGTGTTGGATTATGGCATGGGAAATAGACTTCTTTCTGTTTCATACTTCCTAGAATATGGTGCCAACAATTCATACTTATGCACCCTTTATTCATGCGCAGGTTTGACAAAGTCAACACATATGAATATTACCAACTCTTTGCAAATGATCTGGTTCATATTACTCTATGCATTGTCCAATTCATTGAGACTTATTCCTCATGTGCTATACGCACACAATTTTAAGTTTAGCCATTTCACATTACATGGCAACGCTTGATATATGCGTTATAGTCTAATTCAAAATACTTTTAAATACATAACAATGTATTAAATATATATATATATATATATATATATATATATATATATATATATATATATATATATATATATATATATGTTATATCCTATAATATATGCATATATTAAAATAATTATAATTATATTATATATATTTATGTATGTATATGCATCTATATTAACGTAATCATAATACATATATATATATATATATATATATTATCATTATTTTAATATCCATACTTAAACACATATATTTACATATTCATTAATTGGTGCATATATATACAAAATGTGTGTATATATATGCCTTGTATGTCCAATCGATACTCCCATGCATATGATATATTCATACATGGATATATGTAAGTACTTCTACATACGTATACGTATGCACGTATATATTCATATGTATGAGTTGTCAGAGACATATACATATATACACATATACATTCTATGTATATACCCTATCAATTAATATGTAAACATGAATACACGAAATAGAACTTATACTTGTCACAAAGACTCAATCACATATCCCCAACAAGAACATTCAAAGACATTCCCTAAACCAATACAAAACATTCCTCGAACCATGACTGAAGATTACTTACCATTTCCCAAACTTATCTTGACTCAACTTGACCCAACTAAGACATGAGTGTGTGTATGCTCAATTATGCTCATTAAGGGTTACCAAACCAAGTTCTTCTCTCGAATGATACTCCCCTCTCTTCTTAAGGTTTAAATTTGTTCCTGCATCCAACTTAGTGCATCACAATAGTAGTTAGCTGATAACATTATATTCATATGCATCATATATTTCCATCTTCTAAACATTTATAATATCATATTGAATTACACATTCATTCATTGTATTTTCCATGAAGATTCATATACAAAACACAATCACATATTGAAGCATTTTAACTCAACACTTGGTAACAGTAAATAGGTAATAACACATTGAGGTGTAACATATTCCCCCCTTGTGAATCATCGTCCTCGATCATTTTAAGTATCAAACATAAAATATAGACCATAAAACATAACATAACAATATTGTTTTAGGAACTTTCAAAGTCAAGCAAAATATGAGGAAACTTTTTCTTCATCTAAGCATAGTCCTCCCAAGTGGTTGAATCTTTTGCATACCAATCCCACAGAACCTTGCATTGCAAAACCTTTCTATTATTTAAGTGAAGCTTACATGTTTCAAGCACCTTGAGAGGCTCGATTGTTACCACTCCTAGGTCCTATACCTATAAAGCATTTCAATCAATAACATGGTTATCCCTTGGGATGCACTTCTTAAGGCATGACACATGAAAGACATTATGCACCCTAGCAAGAGCCAGTGGCAAAGCAATTCTATATGCAACAGGGTTCACTTCTTCGAGAACCTCAAAAGGACCTACATAACATGGAGCTAGTTTGGATGAATTTCCAAACTTTATATAACTCTTATGAGGTTTAACTCTTAACAAAACCTTATCCCCTACTAAAAAATGTTTGGGTACCTGCTTGGAATCTACATAACTCTTTTCCTATAATTAGCTTTTGCTAGCCTTTTCATGATAATACCAACTTGCTCCTCCATTTCTGATAACATTTCTAGCCCTAGGCTTATCTTATCCTCTAGCTTATTCTAGCTTATAGGAGTTCGACACTTCCTACCATATAATGTTTCAAATGGAGCCATCTTGATTGCAAAATGACAAGAGTTATTATATGCAAATTCTACCAAAGGTAGGTAATCTTCCCACTTGTATTGTTGATCCATGCAATACATTTTCAGTAAATCTTCTAACACTTGGTTCACCCTTTCAGTTTGTCCATCAGTTTCTAGATGATATGCTGAACTCATGTTCAACTGTGTCCCAAGTGAAGAAAACATGGTTTCCAAAACCTATATGTCACACGAGAATCCCTATCAAAAATAATCTTCTCAAGAACTCCATGTAACCTAAATACCTCTCGAATAAAATTTCAAGCTATAACAGGACCTCCATTTGTTAGATCCTAGAATAAAATGAGCCACCTTTGTAAGCTTATCCAGTACTACTAGAATGACGTTATACTTATTCCTTAACATTGGAAGACCTTGAACAAAATCCATGCTAATGACTTGCCATTTAATTTCAAGAACTTCATGAGGATACAAAAGACCTGTAGGGTGATGATGCTCTACTTTCACTCTTTGACATTCTAAGCAACTTGCTAAAAATCTTACAACATCCCCTTTTATCCCTTTCCAGAAATACAATGGATTGACATCAACCAACAACTTGGTTACCCCAAGATGTCCAAAATATGGTGCAGTGTGAAATTCTTTCCACACTAAATTCCTTAATTCCTCAAAGTTAGGCACATCGATTCTTCCCTTAAACCTTAATAAACCATCAGTTTCAAAGTGAAATCCTTCATACCTTGGGTCTTATGGATTATCCGACAGTGCTTGCTTGAATTGCTCATAATACACATCACCCTTGGATTTCAGCAATAATTGACCCTTAAAATCAATTTGAATTGATATCATCGAGGAGATATACCTCCTATGACTTAGGGCATCGACAACCTGATTTTCCTTTTCCTTTATATAGTTGATGTTAAAATCATAATCTGATAACAATCTCAACCATCTCCTTTGTTGTGCATTCAAATCAGGTTGAGTATACAAATACTTTAGATTGTGATGGTTAGTCTTCAGTTCAAAAGGTTTTTCGAACATATAGTGTCTCCACATCTGTAATGCATGAACAACAATTGCTAATTCCAAATCATGCGAAGCATATTTTTTCTTATAAGGTTTTAGCTTCCTCAACTCATAGGCTATGAATCACTCATACTGCATCAATACTTCGCCCAAAACTTCTCCTAAAGCATCTGTGATGACAATAAAATTACCATTTGGACTAGGTACTTTCAGTATTAGAGTTGTGGTCAATTTCTCCTTGAGTTGGTCAAATTGTGCTTGACATTTCTTAGACCATTCAAACTTCTTCCCTTTTCTTTGCAAGGAGGTAATGGGAAAAGCTATTCTGGAAAATCTTGCAACAAACTTCTGATAGTAACCAGCTAGACCCATAAAACTTCTAACTTTTGGCACATTCTTAGCCACTGGCCAATCAAGCACTGCTTTTATTTTTACAGGGTCAACTGCAATCCCATCCGCTGAAATCACATGACCTAGATACTGCACTTCCTTATAAAAGAAGGTACACTTAGAGAGTTTCCCATACAACTTATGCTCTCTTAATCGTTGGAGAACAATCTCTAGATGTTGGAGATGCTCCTCTTCATTCTTGGAGTAGATAAGAATATCATCCAAGAAGACCAACACAAACTTATCCAAGCAATGCCTAAATACATTATTCATCAGGTTCATGAATGTTGCAGGAGCATTCTTTAGTCCAAATGGTAGGACTGTGAACTCGTAATGACCATACCTAGTCTTGAAAGTTGTTTTGAAAATGTCTTCATCCTTGATCCTCAATTGATGATAACCTGATCGTAGATAAATTTTCAAAAACACTACCTTTCCTCACATTTGATCAAAGATATCATCAATACATGGTAACAAATATGTATTCTTTATTGTTGCCTTGTTAAGCAAATGGTAATCAATGCATAAGCATAGTGTACCATATTTCTTCTTTACGAAGATCACTAGTGCTCCCTAGGGTGAAACACTTGGTCTTATTAGTCCCTTAGACAATAATTCCTCCAATTGAGATTTTAACTCCATTAATTATGTTGTGGTCATCCTATATGGCACTTTAGATATAGGCTCCACCCCTAGAACTACGTCGATGGAGAAATCAAACACTCTCTTGGGAGGCAATCTAGGTAGTTCATCTAGAAATAGATCTGCAAAGTTCCTTGTGATAGGATATTTCTCCATATCTGACTTTCTCGATTCTACCACCTCACCATATTTGGCTTCTTGGAGGTTTTGAGGTCCATAATATACTACAATATATTGAGAAATTAACTCTTTGCATTACTCAAGTTTCTCCATTTTCAGTGCGAAGAGTTGAAAACCTTTCTTCTTTTCTCTATACATTTGTACGACAGAGATTTTCCACAGCTTAACTTCTCTTGGCATTCCTTGAAAGGATAGCCAGTTTCCTAGATCATCTAAACATTCTACTATTTTTGCATGATAATCTACTTTGGTCCTATGTTTCCACAACCAATTCATCCCTAAAATGACGTCATAGGAACCTAAGGGATCTACATACAAATTCACTTCTGTAGAGAAACTTAGAAGTTCAAACCTTGCTTCAAATAAAGATTGATCCACCTTAGCTCTTTTTTGGTTTGCATATTCAACAACCCAAGAGTTTTCCATGTAGCCAACTTTTCTAGAAATTTTACTAGCTATACAAGTAGATTTTTTTATTTTGTAGCTTCGGTATCTATTCAAATTAAGATGGGTGTACCAAATAAAGTACTTGGTTACTCCACCGGAGTAATCTAGTACTCCACTTGCCAATTGTCTAATACTGCACAAATCCTCTGCTAGAGTGCTGCTCATTGAGGAGGTAGAGGGTTCCTATGTGGTTGTGTCCTTGGTATTTTTTGGGACACTAATTTGTAAAGTGATCTCCACCACATGTAAATCATCCTCTCAATGTTCCTTTCCTTGTTGTAGGCCTTCCAGAACTGCCTTCATTTCTACCGACACTGTTGTTGTTGTTCCCCCTATGATCCCTTCTTGATTCATTATGCACATTACAAAATCCTTTGTCCCCTTTATTTTGATAAACCTGCCCTTTACTTGGCCTCTTTGTAGTTGGATTGGCTTGAGACAAATTAAACTTCCTCTGATTCTTTTCATGGTAGTTCGAGATAGATTTAAGCCTCTTCTCTTGCTTAATGGCTTTCTTGTACACTAGGTCCATGGTAGTAGGACCGTGCACATCTATCTCTCCTCCTATTTGGGCATTAAGACCCACAATGAACTTCCTTATGTGTAACTGCTTGTCCTTTTGGTACATGGGTTCATACCTTAAGAGACGAGTGAATTTCTCCTAGTATTTGTTAATTGAGGAATCTCCTTACCTCAAGTTTTGAAAGTTGATAAGACTTTGATCATAGAATAGTTCAGGTAGCCATCGCTTTCGAAATATTTCCATGAATTCACTCCAAGTGAGATTCAAGGAACTTAACCCAAGCTCCATATTTTTATTCATCCACCACTTAGATGATTCTCCAACCAACTAGAAGGATCCCCAAACAACTTTAGTTACCTCAGAGTAATTCCTGATTTCAAAATACTTTTCCATCTGTGTGAGCCATGTATCAACTGTATCCCCACTTGTGCTATCTTCAAACTTCAGAGGGTTGATCTTCCTCATATGTCAAGATATGTCACTTGCAAGTTGCTTCCTTTTACCTACCTTTGATCTAGAATGCGATTCATCATCCTTATGTTCACTTGATTGAGTATGATCATGGATGGACTAACACTGCATTCCGAGGGCATATCCCTGTAAAGTGGTAAAGAATCTGACTTTTCCAGAAATACAAGAGGTACAAAGTTAACAAACTCACGCATCCTCTTTCTCTCTTGACTAACATGAGATAAGGCATGAATAAATTCTTAGTGTCACTCAACCAAATGGCGTTGTTGTAATTGGCCTCCTCTATGGTTCGAACAATGGCTTCCCTTTCTTTCTTGGCCTGCAGGTAGCGCTCATTACCGATTACTGACTTCCTTATAGTCATTTTGAGATGCACCATCCTGGCACAAGAATTCCAAACATTAGACATGTATAATTTTGGATGAAAGAATCATGAGCACATAGGTTCCAAAGTTGAACCTAGTAGCTCTGATACCACATGTAACATGCCCATTGTTTTACCCATTGATTTTACTATGTTTTACCCACATGTGAATAGTTTATGACACTAACACTTAGTCAATTAAAATTTTCTTTTCTAATCAAATAAAAAAATGCACATTTGATACAGACTCATTTCAAAATTTCTCATTGCATTACACAAAGACATTAGTAAATTCCAAGTAACGAATCCATATTACATAATTTCATGATAACATTTTCCATTTACAATTTCTCAATAAGAATAGAGATACATGATTACATGCATAGCTCCCACAAGCTTAATGAACAAGGATACAAATGGTCTAGATGTCCTTGTTGGAATACATCCTCAAATTTTGGCCTCCAATTGTATGAGGGAGAGCATCACTCAAGCACTTTTTCGCCAACCACAGACTTACTGCGATCCCCCACACATCTACTTAACTAGTAAGATGGCCCTACCCTTCGACGAAGAGATTGGTTTGGTAACCTCACAATACTATCCTTCCTGAGCATGGTGTTGTGTCCTATAAATCTATAGCTACCATACATGATCTACAACCTACATGTATGACATTCCCTACCTAGTTTGCATCCTTGGATCATAGTGAACTGACAATGTAAACAATGGCTACTTACACTACTTTGGCCAAAGAATTCAACACCTAGCACTTCGAGTGTACGTTGTGTGTTCACCCACCCTTAGCTCGATTGGTATTTGACCATTCATACTCTTACACACATAACATATATTCCTATAAAAATATGATGACATGACACATTGACTAACTAGGTTACACCCTTTCCCATGGATTATCCTAACCCTGAGAATAACCAAGCTAACAACCCATGTTCAAACCAACACTCCTACTAAAGTAATTCAAAGAAACTTCATATCTCATACTTCACAACTTGTATAATATTCATATAATCTTAACTTAGTATAGTACCTATTAGCAACATAACCACTCAAAATCCAATGTATATAGTATATACGTATATCCCAATAATGGGGTTTCACTAAACTACACTCTTTCAAGAATCATGCAAGCTTAACCAAAGTAAGAAATAAACCAAGTTCATAAAAAAAAATATAACATGAATTAAAATCATCCTTTCCAAAACAAAGGCATTCTTTAAATGAATAACATTCAACTTAAAAGAATAGAGTAATAGAAATTGGTAGGCTTGGAAATATAGCCCAACTAATAATATTGGTTTTCAAGCTCAACCTCCACAAATTCACTTGCTACTCCTTCTAGACTCAACCTATCACCAACTATAGTCTCTCACCAAAAGCTCTCAACAATTATAATGCACAAACAACTCTCCTTCTCATAAAAGCTCTCTTAAATATGCTTGCACAAAAAACTACAACAGGACAACGAATGAATAAACAAGATTGCAAAAGTGTAATCAAAGTTAGAGAGAATACCCCTATTTATACAAAAATCTGAGCATCTTAATGCTACAATTAAGCTACTAAATCCACCACCTTCCTATTCCAAATGCATCGACTAAGCTCAAGAAGAGAGATGCGGTCGCTTAAAACACTGGTTTACAAACACATATATAGTCCAACTTCCTTGTTGAAGATGAGTCACTCTTATCTTGTTGACAACAAAGATTTGAACTCAGAAAATGCAACCTACAAGTTTCCTTATTGCAATCTAAGTCGACTACCTCAGCTAGCTTGTGTAAAAGACCAAGTCTCATGCTCTCAAAATCTATGCGATGGTTTATGGCACAAGAAATAGACTTCTTTTTGTTTCATACTTCCCAAAATGTGGCGCCAACAATTCATACTTATGTGCCCTTTATTCATGTACAGGTTTGAGAAAGTCAACACATATGAATATTACCAACTCTTTACAAATGATCTAGTTCATATTACTTTATGTGTTGTCAAATGCATTAAGACTCATTCTCATGTGCTATATGTGCGTAGGTTTTGAAGTTTAGCCATTTCATATTACATGGCAGTGCTTGATATATGCACTATAGTCCAATTCAAAATACTTTTAAATACATAACAATGTATCATATATATTATTAATATATATATACATATATTCATTTTCACACGATTTATTAAATATATAATTTGCCAATCAAATATATATAAATATATATATCAAAATAATTATATATATATTTATATATGTATATTAATATGTTGTATATACATCTATATTAACGTAATCATAATACATATATATTATATATATATATCATTATTTTAATATCTATACTTAAACACATATATTTACATATTCATCGATTGCTGCATATATATACAAAATGTGTGTATATATATATGTCTTGCATGTCCAATCGATACTCTCATGCATATGATATATCCGTACATGGATATACGCAATTATGTCTACCTACATATACATATGCACATACATATTTATATGTATGAGTTATTAGAGACATATACATATATACACATATACATTCTATGTATACACCCTATTGATTAATATATAAACATGAATACATGAAAGAGAACTTATACTTGTCACAAAGACTCAAATACATATCCCCAACAAGAACATTCAAAGATTAACCCCAAATCAATACAAAACATTCCCCAAACCATGACTGAAGGTTACTTACCATTTCCCAAACTTGTCTTGACTCAACTTGACCCAACTAGGACGTGAGTGTGTGTATGCTCAATTAGGCTCTTTAAGGGTTACCATACCAAGTTCTTCTCCCGAGTGATACTCCCCCTCTCTTCCAAAGGTTCGAATGTGTTCCTGCATCCAACTTAGTGCATCACAACAGTAGTTAGCCAATAACATTATATTCCTATGCATCATATATTTTAATTTTCTAAACACTTAGAATATCATATTGAATTACACATTCATTAATCGTATTTTTCATTGAGATTCATATACAAAACACAATCATATATTAAAGAATTTTAACTCAACAAGGTAACAGTAAATAGGTAATAACACAATGGGGTGTAACATAGGACAACAAACAGTCAATCTATTTAGTCAATCAACAAAAAAAAAGGGAAAACAACCCTCTATGGATAGAGGAAAACAAAGACTAGTTGTGGGAAAGGGATTCTCAAGATGAGAATAGGAGTGTGCCACACTTTAGAGTGGAGTTACTAGGTCCATGTAGCTTGTATGACATGGTTATTTGTAATGGAATTGAAACTTAATCGAGATCCAACGGTATCACTTGTAAAACCTACAAGGGGAAAAGTGTGGTAGTCTATGCAATTTTCTCTCAGAGTTCTATCTCTATGGTGTTGGAGTTCAATATTGGGGGATGCTCTATTGAGTTGAAATCCAACCATATGCCTCTCCTTGTTAGGATTGGTATTCACACAAAAACCTTTAAGGAGGGAAAGCCCAACACATGCATAGGAAGGGTCATGAACAGAATAAAATTAGTATAAATTAGAAAAATCAAGAGCTCTTTGTAGCTACACTTGAACAACACCTTCACATGGAAAAATCCAACATAGAAGGCCAAGAAAACAATGAAGAAAATGATTATATTTGCAACAATATGTTGATCCCTTTAACCCACAAGGTTTTATAGATATTTAAAAAGATATTAGCCTATGAAGAGAGATTTAATTACCTTCTTGACTAATCGATGGTATGACAAAGATTGTAAGGTTGCTAAAAAATCCTTCAAAGAGAATGAGCCAAACAAAGAAAACAAAATAAAATATGAAAAATTGAAATCTAAAAAATAAAATTATGTGATTTTGAGAAGGAAATAATTAATATCTTTGGGGAAAAACAATCCCAAAGGCTTTTGGAGGGAATTGCAAGAAAAGAGGAAACCAACAAAAAATAATATCACGAATTTCCATTGGTTAGGTTATGCGAGGCTCTTCTATGAACAAGCACAAGAGAAAAGTAAACCCCCATGATTGACACATTAACTAATCTCTTCTTGGTGGAGGATATCAAACAAAGCATAAAGAATTTAGCAAATGGTAAAGCCAAGACATTGATCGACTGTAGGCAAAATTTTTAAAATGGAGAGTTGAGCTCCTTGTTCCACACATCAAAAGAATATTTATCATCTTCACACAAAGCAAATTTTTAATTGAATGGACAACTAGTGTTGTTATCCATATTTACAAAAGTGGAGATATCAATAATCCTTCTAACTATCGTACTATTATGATCAATCCTCTTCTTGAATTTTTTTTTAGGAGCACGATAGAACATAAAATCAAGAAGTGGGTAGAAAAAGAAGAAAAAAGAGAAAAATGGCAAGTTGGCTTTAGGCCAAGGCACTCTACCATTGATCATTTCATCACCCTTATATACTTCATTGAAAACTTTTGAGACACCCAAGGAGGTGAATCTTTTTGCTACTTTGTTGATTTCAAAAATCATTTTACACTATTCCTAAGGACAACTTTTTGGAACAAAATCGAGGAGCTTGGGATTCCAAACAAATATAGAGCAGTAGTTCACAAGTGGTAGTTCATAAGCTTTATGAGTAGGTTAGAGCTAAAATAAAAAATAAAGAGGATATGTTTGAATGTTTTGGTAGCGACATTAGAATCCAACAGGGGTGTCCTCTGTCCCCCACTTTGTTTGGCTTATATATTGATAAACTAGAAGAATGGCTAAACAAAACCATTGGAGAGGGTATCTAGCTGGTAGGTTTTGTGAAAAAGTTACTTTGGTATGCAAATGACCTTATTCTAATTACAAATTGATCCATGATTTGGGAGAACATTTGAAGGCTTTAGAACACTTCTACCAAGAGGTTGGGATGCAAGTGAACATCAACATGACCAAATTCATTATTTTTTCCTTGAAAAGAAAGAAGCAATAGGCTAAATTTATCATTGAGGGAAGCTTGTTGGAGATAGTGAAAAAATACAAGTACCTAGGAATTGATTTTTATAATAGGCTCAACTGGAAGACATGTAGAACAAAAAGAATACAAGGAGGATGGATAGTTTCTTACCTACTTCAAAATAGGCGTAGGAAAGTAGAGTTATGGGATTGGAAAACCAAGAATTTTTTTTTTTGGCTTGTTGGTTGTCCTTTATGGATGTGAGGTTTGGGGGAGTAACATGTCAAAACCTCAAGTGAAGACAATTATAAAGTATCTTAAAAATATCTAATCACTAGTAGCCTAAAAATCAAATCAACTATCCCATATGAGATCCTTTTGGTTGAAGTGGGAATGTTTGCGATGGAAGAATCAATGATAATTTGTTTGCTAAGTTACTTAAAAGAGGTTGAAAACATGGATATGCATTATTGGACCAAAATGGTGGTTGAGGAGGATTTAGACCATGGGAAGAAGACTTGGATGAAACATAACAACAACTGGATGAGCAAATGAGACATCAATTTACAAGAATGTCCTAACATTGATGAAGAGATAAAAAAGTTTACGTTAAAAAAATAGGATTGCAATGTGGACAAAACAAATTGGTAAAAAAAAATGCATTATATCAAAGAGTTCAACCCCATTTGGGAACATGATGAAAAGCATATTTGAGGGCTACAATTAAGGAAAGGCTAAAATTTTAGCTGCTTAGTTAAGGACATGTTCTCATCATCTTAGATGTAGGATGGAAAAATGGATGGTCCCCAAGGAAGACTAGGAAGAACAAACTTGCATTTTCTATAGGAAAGGGATGGTTGAAACGAAAGGACATTTCATCATGGAAGCGTCAAATCATTTTCTGCAACAAAGGGGTGGTTGAAAACATTTAATTACAAATAGTCTCAAGGTCAAATCAACAATCCCCCATGAGATCCTTTTGGCTAAAGTAGACATGTTTCCAATGAAAGTGCAACAATAATTCGTTTGCTAAGCTATTTAAAAAAGGTTGATAAAATGGATAAACATCACTGGCCTAAATTGGTTGTTGAGGAAGAATTAAAACGTAGTAACAAGACTTGGATGAAGCATAACAACAAGTAGATGAGAAAGTGGGACATTAAACTGCATGAATATTCTAACACTATCGAAGAGATGAAAAATTTTGTGTTAGAAAAGTTGAGGACTACCATGTGGACAAATCAAATTGGTCATAAAAAAGCACACTATGTCAAAGAGTTCAACCCCAAATGGGAACACAATGAAAAAGCTTACTTGAGGGCTGCAATTAAGGAAAAAGTTAAAATATTAGTTGTATAGTTGAGGACCAACTCTCACTATCTTAGATGTGAGATGGGTAGATGGGCAGTCCCCAAGGAAGAATGGGAAGAAAGAACTTGCATTTTTTGCAATAAAGGGGTGGTTGAAACTGAATGATACTTCATCCTTGAATGCGCAACATATGAGGATATTTGTATTCAATTCAAAAACAATTTGAAGGTGGGCAGTTTAAATGAGCTATTCAAGGAGGCAAAACTTCACGAAATGACAAGCTTCTTGATCAAGACTCATAATAAAAGAGCTGACATGAAAAAGAACTTGAAAACGTGTTAGTGTTGGTTTCCTAGGTCCCTTAGACCACTTGGTCTCGTGGATGTCATTAAAATTTCTTCATACATTCATTCATAGAGTGTGAAGCGTATGATGATATTCGTACTCAATTTGAAAACAATTTGCAAGTGGATAGTCTAAATGAGCTATATGAAGAGACAAGACTTCACAAAACAACAAATTTCTTGATAAGATTCATAATAGAAAAACCAACATTAAAAGAAATGTTAAAATAAATTAATGCTGTCTTTCTTGATCTTTTAAACAGCTAGATTTTACGAATGACATTAAAATTATTTCATTCACAATATTTAATATTGGTTGGGGGAAGCTATGTACTTTTGACCTAGAACCCCTATAATTTGAAATATTGAGAGGAGCCTTGATCAATTAAAAGAGTTTATTCTCTTCAAATAACCTTGTGATTGGTATCTACAAGCTTCTAAAAGTACTGCGATCGTTCAGCGATGTGTATAGAAAGCAACAGTGGGATTATATATCATATACACCCATGTACATGCCGCGCGATTACTAGAATTTGTAGTAGCAAACCACATCAAACACTATAGAAGATATAAGGTGGCGTCGAATTTCGTCGTCTGGTTAGAACGCTATGGTAAGTTTTTTTCCCTTTCTTTTCAAGTGTGCTCGATAGTTCCTCCTTTTACTTGCTCTCAAACTTGAAGCCACGACAAGGCAGCTATTTCAATTGCAGAATTTTGAGGGTTTGGCAATGTAAAACATTAATACAGAGTACGACGTGCACTGTGCACTTTGCAGGGTTCAGGCAATGGGTTGGAAGAGTGCTTAAAGCTTCTAAGAGGTGAAAGGGATGAACAACGCCTAGCTGGGCTACTTCTGGCAACCAAATTCTGCCAAGGAGATGATAAGGACTCGGTTGTCAAAGTCTTTAATGCAGTGGGAGTGCCGTTTTTGGACCGCCTTTTGAAGACAGGTGAGCTCTACTTTTTCCGGTACTTTGAATTTTAATTGATTCTTAATTTTTTCTTATAAACAATCATTCTGTTAGATTGCTAGAATTATCTGAGTTTGAATTTAGTTTGAGTTTACATCTAATTCGAAATGTTCCGCAGGCAGACATAAATGTTTGTGGGTATTTCTCTAATATTTTTCTTCGCATGTAAAAAAATGGCTTATTCTAAAATGCTTGTGGGTATTACTCTAATATTTTTTTCATGCTGTTAAAAAATGGCTTGTACTGAATTTTTTATGAAATTTTTATGGCTACTACCGTATTTTTTTTCTTCTTGCGGTTAAAATGTGGCTTATACGATTTCATTAATAGACTATAATTAGAGACTTTATTCAGAAACCATACAGTATTATCATCATACTTATGTTAGAATAAGTCATAACAGAACTTCACTCTATAGTCTATTGTGCATGTATCAAAAATGAGTTGAAGACATGTCTTTTGGATTTCAGTTTGTTGTTGAACAGCTTAGTTAGCTGTCAATGCAACTAGCATAATTATAGGAAGTTGTTGAGTTATTAAGTACTTATAAATATGTAACTTTGTTTGATGAATAATGATGGTGTGACTCTGCAGCAATCTTTCCTCCGCTGTTCTGTTCTGTTCTGTTCAGTTCTCTCTTCTCCAGTTTAATTTTTTCTATTATGGTATCAGAGCCACCACAATTTTGTGTCTCCTACGTAGTGTAGCTGTTAGGAGAATATCCATAGAAGAAATCACTGAGCAGTGATAGAAGCTGCTGCTGTTTTTGTTAAAGAGATTGATAAGCGTTGTTGCTGGTGCATTGAAACTTCATGGAAGCCTTTTGCTTTGGGCGATGTCAAATGATCAATACATAGATTGTTGTATGTGACGAGGCCTGCAGAAAAACCACCAAATATTGGTAGTGATGATGATTTCATTGAAGATGAGGCACTTGTCCTATTTTGAAGAGGCCAATAGTTTGAAGACAGGGAGGGATGCAGTAGAGAATATTTAGATGCGCACCGAGGTGCTTGTGGATCAAAGTAACTATACTTCATTGAGGTTATGAGACATACATGTGAGGATTGGTGTCCGATAGTTCAGAGGGGGATCCAAAATCTGGAAGTTCAACATTATACCTTTACGAGGATGATGAGACACTTCATGTGCGAATGGTGCTCAATGATGTTGGGAACTTGGATTACAACTAGGTGACTATACCTTTAGTTGAGAGCAACTTGGAAAAGTCTTACTGGTCCGAGAACTATTTTCAAAGAACAACTTCTGCATAATGTATTGTTTTTAGTTTTATGTTGTTAGATATATTAAGAGTTCATCAAAATTCTGTTATTCCTTAAGGGGGAGTGTTAGAATAAGTCATAACAAAACTTCACTCTATTATGCATGTGCCAAAAATGAGTTGAAGCCATGTCTTTTAGATTTTAGTTTGTTGTTGAACAGCTCAGTTAGTTGTCAATGCAACTAGCATAATTATAGGAAGTTGTTGAGTTATTAACTTATTATGTGCTTATAAATATGTAAGTGTGTTTGATGAATAATGATGGTGTGAGTCCTGCAACAATCTTTCCTCTGCTGTTCTGTTCTGTTCAGTTCTCTCTTCTCCAGTTTAATTTTTCCTATTAATTTATCTATGGACTAACTGATCAAATATATCATACACCTTGGCCCACGCAAAAATTCCTTATGGGGGTGATAACTATCAGATCTATGAATCCCACAAACTTCCTTGGGGTCATACACTAAACCAGATGCTCTGAGATGGGTATTAAACCATGCATGTATAATAAATCATAATCTTCTATTCTTAAATTTGTAGAAAAAAGATAATATGTGCTTCTTCATAACATCGATCAGCAAGTAACTCTACATGATTTAGCAAACAAGAAATATAACAACGGAACTTTGTAAATGCTCCAGTGTGCATATGTGTGTGTTCATCTGCATTGATGTGTGTCTGTGTGTGTGCACATGTGCATGTTTGTGTTTGTGGATGTATGCACACACGAGTGTGTGCGCATGTGTACAAACACATGAAAGTGTGTGTGAGCATGTGCACATCCACATGTGCATATGTGCATGCGCATCCATGGTTGTTTTAGCTACATTTGAAAGTACGTGACACCCTGCTTGTGCTTTAGTATCTAGCAGGCAAATTTATTTCCAATTCTGCCATCTATTCTCTTATAACTGAGATCATGCTAACTGTTAGATCTCTTGTCTATTTTTGCTCTTTTGAAGAGTTTGTACTTTATGACCACTTTCTTGTGATTGTGGCTGTTGGGTTGCAACATGGATTTCAACATAGCCCAAAATATTCACATCTGACTTTGGATCAGGTGTTGAGACTTGAGACCAATATTCAAATTGTTCAGACCTTGGCAATAGATGTGAAGCTATCGAATAGATACCCAAAATCATATACATCTCCATCTAAAATGCATTTGAAACTTTTTGCCTTGCTGCTGCATATGTATACCCATTAACCCAGGATTCTCAGGAAGCAGCTGAAATAGGCTTCCTGCTTCTGTGTTCTTTCCATGTGTAGCTAGTAGGTGCGATCTGGGGTTGCTTGAGCTTTGCTTCAGAAGGTGAGTGGTGTTGGCATAGCTTCTAGACTTCTATTGCACTCACAGTGCTGTGTGTCAATGTTTCTCCTGGGTTTGAAATCTTTCTGTGCTGTATTCTATGTGTTGACTTGCCAAAACTTCCTTCCTATTTCAGTATGGAGTCTGGAGGATTTGACTTAACACCATCCTTAGCTTCTGTTCAAAATATCTCTTTGCTTATCTCAAAGTGGTTTGTTCCACAGCAGCTGATCCTCTGAGCAGTTTAATGCCTGAGAATTCACTGAAAGCAATGCCTGATGATTTTTTTGTGGCTGTTGTTTGACAGAAGCCTAATATTAGCATCTTAATAACTTTGGGTGGGCTGATTTTGATACATTTGTTATGGGTCCAATCCCCAAAAAAATTATTATATAAACTATACGGTGAGCTATTTGCCTGGTCTGTTGTAATGTCCCAATCAAAATACTTATGCAAATCCGCCTTAATCCTTCTACAAACACTTATTATTTGGATAACACCTTTATCAGATTCTAATATTGAAATCAGATCTTAAATAACTCAGCTTGAATTCACTTTTTACATATTAGCATTAGCATCACATTCTAAACAGCAAATGACATCTAAAATAATAAAACCATTGATCTCCTTATTACAAATGAATAGCAAATAACAAATATGATTCTCAAACTCCTTATTTGAACAATGACTGTATTACCATTCAAATAGTTCAGTAACATCAGCAATTATAACAGCAATAAGCTCTTATATTCATACCGACAGCAATAGCAAATTGAACCAATGCAGTGTGGTTGGATCTGTGATTGATGAAGCTCAAACGTGACCTAAAAAATGAGACTGCTCTCGGAAATCAATAGAGTTCTCGTCCTATGATCTCCATGCTTGAACACAAGTGCTCAAAATGGTTACTTGAAAGGGACTTGTGTAAAGTGTAGATGATAATCCTTGAATAGACGTGCTTGCTCTTTTATATCATTCACAAACAATAACAAGTCAATCATAGTAATTCCGCAATTCCAAATTTGAACAATTATAATGGGTGGGAAAGATCCTACTTTTGAAAGATATGGTTCCAAAAACAGACCACTGTTGACATTATCACACATGTTGGGGAGTTGGAAAGAGAATGGAAACAAAGGTGTAAATATTGAGGTTCGAGGGTAAAAAATGCCGCAAGACTTGTAATGCAAGTTGAGGTGCATTTCGGTAAAGATAGGTTTTAAAGTCTGACGAATACAAGGGGGAAGTGGAGGAACATTAGAGGACATGAATGGGATGGAGAAATCTGAAACTTTGATAGAATGGAAGGAAGAGTGGAGTTGGAAGGAAAGTCATACTTAGAAGGGGAAAACACACAACAGATGGGACCAAGGGAGATACAAGAACAAACCGGATATGTACATACTTAAATTGACTGGAAATGAGACATGACAAGTTTGCCTTGCTCAAAATTGCTTGTGCTCAAGCAATTGCAGGTTTTGATGTTTCAATTTCTAAGGGCCTTCCCATGTCGCATCCTCCACGGGAAGATCTTTCCACCGAATCAAATACTCTTTGGTGCTTTTAGTTCTCAACTTTCTCTTTGTCACATCCATGTTTGTTTCGGGAATCAAAACCAGCTTGCCTTCTTCATCAATCAGAGGTAGCTTGATCGAAGGTACTATATGCTTGCCTAGCGCTCCTTTGAGACAAGACACATGAAAGACATTGTGCATCTTACATCCCTCCAGCAGCGCCAACTCATAGGCCACTTTGGTAATCCTTCTTAGAATTTTGTAATGCCTTTAAAAATGCGATTTGAGTTTTTTCTATGCATTTGCCTTAAAGGAAGATTGCTTGAATGGCTGCAATCTCACAAATACCATGTCTCCAAACCCAAATGTTTTCTCAATCTTGTGGCGGTCTGCATACACCTTTTGATGATTTTGAACCTGCTAGATATTATTCCTGAGTGACTTCATGATTCTTGGCTTTGCTTGATCAGATCACTAGCTCTTGGAACTCCGCTGTCCAATAGAGTGAGGTCAACAAAGCTTCGGGCTTCATACTTGTACAAAACCTTGAAAGACTTCATCTTGATTGACATGTGATAAGTAGTGTTATAATAGTGCTCTCTTAGATTGAGCCATTTGATCCATGTCTTTTGTTGATTAGCAGCATAATTTCTCAAGTAACCTTCCAAAGATTTTTTCACAATTTCGGTGTGGCCATCTATTTGTGGGTGGTAGCTAGTGTTGGGTGTGAGCTCGGTTCCTGCCAAAAGAAAGAGCTCTTGCCAAAACAAACTCATAAAGCAATTGTCTCTATCACTCACAATGCTCTTGGTGGTCCATAGAGCTTTAGCATTTCCTTGAACAGATTGGCAACCTGTGGCACCTTAAATTCCGAAGAAATAGCAAAGAAATGTGCATACTTTGTGAGTCTATCTACAACAACATATATGTAGTCCTTACCTTGGACTTTAGGAAGTTCAATGATGAAATCCATTGAGACGCTCTCCCACTTCTACTTTGAAATAGGTAAGGGTTGCAAAAGTCCTACTAGGAATGCTTTCTCTATTTTATTCCTTTGACAAATGATGCACTCTTAATATGATTGAGGATGACATATTTGAATTTGTTCCATGCAAATCTTTCCCTAATATGCTTGTAGGTCTTGGAATACCTAGGGTGGCTCTCCAATGGAGTATCATGAATTGCTCTCAAAATCTTTCCTTTCATCCTTGATTATGACACCGAGAAGATTCTTCCTTTGTAGAGAATGAGTTCGTTGCAAATTGTGTACATGCCATTCAACAACTTCCCTTCTGACACATCAGCTGCAAACACATTCTTAGCATATTTTGTTATGATTTTAGCCTTCCAATTAAGAGAAACATGAGACATTGAACATAGATTTGGCCTTCAGAATAATGCATTAGCAACAACCTTTTTCTTTCCTTTAACATACTCAATGTTAAAGTCATATGCTTGAAGTTTGCTAACCCACTTTTGTTGCTGCTCATTTAGATCCTTCTGATTGAGAAAATACCTCAAGCTATTGTGATTAGTCTTGACCACAAATTGGCCACCCACCAAGTATTGCTTGAATTTGGTTAATGTGTGCATGATAGCTAGCATTTCCTTATCATATATAAAGGATTGCCTTTCCACTTCTACGAGTTTTTTGACTCTTGAAAGCAATCAAGTGCTTGTTTTGCATAAGCACAACTCCAATTCCTTCTTCCCCAAGGCATTTTATTCCAAAGTGAAAGGAAGGGAGACATCGAAAATAACAAATATGGGACATGAGCTCATTACCTCTTTCAATTTGTCAAATGCTTGTTGTGCAACCTCATTCCATGCGAAAGCTCTCTTCTTTGGTAGATTAGTTATGGGATTGGCCAATTGAGAGAAACCCTAAGCAAATATTCTATTGTAGTTACAAAGGCTAAATAATCCTTGCAACTATGTCAAAGCCTTTGGGGGAGGCTAGTCCCGAATAGCTCTGATCTTCTTCATGTCCACCTGCACTCCATTTGCATTAATGATGTGCCCCAAATACAAGATCTCTATCATTGCAAACTCACACTTTTACTCCTTGCAAACTGAGTTTGTGCTTCTAGAATTCCCAACACTTTATCAACATGTCATAAGTGCTCCTCCCACTTGTTGTTGTAGATCAGAATGTCATCAAAGAAGACAAAGACAAAATTCTTTATTTGCTTGCAAAAAAATTAATTCATGCATGATTGGAAGGTCGTTGAGGTATTTTTTTCAAACCAAACGACATGACCAAAAATTCATAGCGCTTGTAGTGACACTGAAATGCTGTCTTACTTGAATCTGATGGTATCTTGATCTAAGATCTTTTTTTGAAAAATAGACCACTTTGTGAAACTCATCTATCAATTCATCGATTATGGGGATTGGGTATTGGTTTTAGATAGTCTTCTTGTTCAATGCTTTATAGTAGATACACATCCGCATTGTTGCATCTTTCTTCTTCACCAAAAGTATAGATGAGGCAAAAGCACTTGAGTTGGGTTTGATGTGCTTTATGTCTAGTATTTCCTTTATTGCTTTTTCAATTTCCTCTTTATGTGAAAGATACCCTCTCGAATTTTTTGATTTTTCAATGACAATTACAATGTAATCAAGCACCCGTTAAGGTTAGCTGTAAACCAAAACGATGCAGAAAAGAACTCTAACCAAGAATGCGCCCTAAAACCACTTAAGGAGGAGGGGCGGGCATATGGTCAGAGGATCTAGTTAATCAATAACTGAAATGATTACAATTGAATGAGAGGAATTAAACTCAACACCAAGAATGTGCACACAAGATCCCTTAGAAGGCGAGGTGCTAACATATGGTGGAGTGCTAATAACAAAATTGAAAGTACTTAGGCAGATAACCAACCATGAGAGAATTTCCACTCTTCCACTAAAACAGTGGGGGGAAAGAAATTACAAATAAATGATTCATCCGTTGCGGCAGGCATCCACTCAAGAGTGGGGATTCACCACTTGACAGTGGGTATAAGAAAGCTTAACAATTCATTTCTCCACACTGGCGGTATACCATCCAAGGGTGCTTAATGTGAAATTAAGAAATCAATGCAGCAATAATAAATTGGAACAGTACTACTGTTTACAGTTTTTACAAATAGGAAAGAGCTGCAAATTACAAGAGTTTTACAATGATTTCAAAGCACCAAGATATAGAATGATTTCATGTTAGATATCAACAATAATTGATGAAGAAAGATTGGAAATGCAAACTGAAATAAGTCTGATTTAGAAATCTGCAATTCTGGAAATGAATTATCAGCAACTGCAAAATCAATCAAATGCTCACAACTTCACCAAATTACCTCCGATTGGACTAAAATCTTTTACAAATGACCTCTAAGAGTATGGTGCGCAAGAACCAATCAGAAAACAGCATCGAAACCTTCACATTTATTTGGCATGAATCCCAATGCCACTAAGAAAAGTACGGCCCTCTTTGAGGGGTGATTTTGGCATTAAAAATCAGAAACTCCAAATTTAAATCTGCAAATTCATGAGCATGGTCGCCTCTAACATAGAATGCAATTGATTAAATACCCATCAGTAAAATAAATTCACCATGAGAGCTGCAAGTGAAATCGACTTACAGCCATGTCTACAACAACAACTCCAAAATTGAGAAATATCATCAAAACTTCAATTATAAGGCTCAATCTGCTAGTCTGGATGAGAAGCAGCAATAAAAACCAACTAGGTGTTATCTTTCAAACACGAAATTGGATTGTAACTAGGAGGTCAGCATTCCTCGAAGTGAAAATCAATTTGTCATTTCGATAGCATAACAATAGCATAAAATATTGGATACCCAATGCTGTAGCAAAGCTTCATCTTTATAGAAAATGGGATGACTCTTCAGATTCCAGGCAAAATATGATAGACATTTGAATTATTTTCAACTTCCAAAAATATAAAACTCCCTCAAAAGGCGTTCAACTTCAAGGCATAAGATCTTCATTAAATGTTTCTTTAATTAATTCCTTAATGATGGCGTCCCCCTTCATGGCCACTTTTTAACACAACTTAAAGTTAGTTCACTAGGCCAAGGGGTCAATTGAAAATCAGAACATTAATGCCTTATATTCAAAATCTCATCAAATAATGTTTTTAAGCCATAACTGAGAAACACCTTATTGCTCCAACTGAAGAGGAACTTAACTGAAGAATTGATAATTGAGATATTGCCAAAAATAGAACTATAAATAGTAAATTCCGAGAAATACCACAAAACCTCCAATAAAGGAAACCCTAATTTACCTCAACGAGCCTACGGGCCTCTGGAATAGGCTGATGAGTAACTGAACTAGTTACTGATGAGAAGGGGACATTACATTATGCCACTTGGGGTGGTGGTAGGGAGTAATGATGATGGGCTTAATGCCCTTCTCTAGCTCAATGACATGCTCAAAGCCTTTGTCTAGTGATCTCCCTGGAGGAATGTTGTTGAAGACCTTACTGTTCTTGTCCAAAATATTTTGTACATACACATGATATGCTTTCTTACCTTTGGTGGGTTTTGTTGCAATCACCAAACATTGAATTGCCCACATTGATTGCCCATGACAAAAGATCCTCTCCATTCTTTTAGTAGTTACAATCCTTAGTGCTCTATTTGTCATTCCTCAAAGTATCACTTCTTTCCCTTCAAATCAAAACTTTAGTTCCATGGTTTGGAAGTTTTATGTGATCTCGCCTAATGAGTGCAACCATTGAATACCTAGGACCATATCTGTGTCACCTATATTGACAACATGGAAACCGTCCTTCATATTATATCCTTCGAGTTTAAGGTTTAGTTGAGAGATCTTTCTAGTGCATTGGAAATGGATATTGAATCCATTAGTCACCATGTCATTGGACTTTTCAAAATCATTTGTATTGAGACCTCACTTTGACACTAGTCCCTCATCTTTGAAATTATGAGTGGCACCAGTGTCAAGAGCATAGTCACCCTTTGACCTCACAGAAACCCACGGATGCAAAAAGTATACTACCTTGGAGTACATAGATTGTAGCAAGAGTGCCTCTCGAAATGTTCCTTCCTCTTTTTGTTTGTCTTCTTCTTCACCAATCTCTAGTTTGGGTTCTTTAGTTTTCGATTCATCTTTAGACCTTAGCTCAATGCAATGCACCTGTCCTTTTCCAAGACATCTATGTCCAGGTGACTTGGACTCCTTGTAGTTGAAGTATAGAATTTTCCTTATTAGCTTGTTTCTACCTTAATGTTTGGCCTTGATGGGAAGCTTTATAATGTCCGCTTTTGGAATAATGATAATTCTTGCCCTGATTTTCTGAAGATATCCTTTTATGATGGTTTAGTGTTCAAGACTATATTCTTTTTCTCCTTTTCTTTATATCAACTTATATATATATATATGTGCTCTTGTAACTAAATACACCAATCACTAACTGTTGCTGCATTTCCTAGATGCAGATTTATTTCTGAATCTTTCTCCTATTGCTTCCTGTTCTCCTACTCTTCTTTCTTCCCAAATCTGCGTTTATCATGTTAATATATCTGTTGCTATGCTCAGGGATATACTCCAGTTTCCTTATTTATTTCTTCCTTTCAGATTTCCTATGAATGATTCCGTGCTTATAGTATTTAACCTTAATATATTTATTCTTTCTTTCCAATCTGCCCTACTATCCTTATTCCTTAATTCCTTTGTGTCAGCTCCTTTTTTTTCTCTTATTCTCTTTTTTCCCCTTACACATGGATAGATCCCCCTTTTATAACTCATAAGGTGGAGGTTGTGTCCTTTAGTTTTGAAAGGTTACATCATATGTTATTGTTAATCCTATAGTTTCCCAAGCGCTGTTTTATTTTAATACCAATCGCTGGCTTCTTGTGATCCAATGATATTTGTAATGTGCAGCCTCCTTAATGCTGCTTTTATTTAATACGAGGCCTGCCTTATTTTCAAATTAAATCGCTGCTTGCCTTATTAATTCACTGCCCTTATGACCTTTAATATATATTGTATATTTGTATATTCATATTGTTTCTTAATATATATATTTGTATATTGGTTTTACATGTATTTATAATATTATATTATAATGACTATAATTATAATAATATTTAAACTGTTGATATTTATATTTATATTTTTATATTGCTATTTATTTTATTTATTTATTTGCATTTCGATGCTCGAGTTTTTGGTGTTGCAATTTCGGGGGCATGACAGTCCGCCCTTCCCAAAATTGCTTGTCCTCAAGCAATCACAATCTAGGATGCTCCCTAATTTACCAAGATATAAAATCAACCAAGTAGGCAAGTAGCTCAACTAGGCAAACAAGTAGCTCAAGCAAGCAAGCAACCAGCTCAAGCACATAGGCAAGTAACTCAAGCAGGCAAGCAAGTAGCTCAACACATAGGCAAGTAGCTCAAGCAGGCAAATAAGTAGCTCAAACAAGCAAGCAACTAGCTCAAGTAGACAAGCAGGTAGCTCAAACACGCAAGCAATCAGCTAAGTGAGTAGGCAACCAGCTCAAGTAGACAAGCAGGTAGCTCAAGCATGCAAGCAACCAGCTCAAGCAAGTAGGCAACTGACACAAGCAAGTAGGCAAGTAGTTCAAGCACACAACCAAGTAGCTCAAGCACGCAAGCAACCAACTCAAGAACGCAACCAAGTAGCTCAAACATGCAACCAAGTAGCTCAAACAAACAACCAACCAGCTTAAGCAACTTGACAGACAACATTTTTAACATTTTCATAGTTTTTTAAGCATAAAGTAATCATAAACACAATGATGAGTTCTAAATACAGAGTGACTAGCTCTAACATTCATCACATACACAATGGCTAACTAGCACATCACAATGGCTGACACACACATGTCCATAATGCATTCTACTATCCTTGGAGGGTTCAACCATTAGAGAGTATGGGGAATCATGACTTGATGGGGAGCCTAGGATCCATCGTGCCAACTCTTGCCCTTTCTCTTATGATTTAGCCTCTTTGGGTTTGCTTGGTCCCCCCCATTATAGAAAAAGTTCTCCATTATAGGACGCAATGTCCTCCTTATAGGTCGCAATGACCTCCCTTATAGGTTGCAATGACCTCCATTATATTACGCAATGTCCTCCATTATAGGTCCCAATGACCTCCATTATCGGTTGCAATGATTGCCATTATTGGTCGCAATAACCGTTATTATAGGACACAATGTCCTCCATTATAGGTCGCAATGACCTCCATTATCAGTCGCAATGACTACCATTATAGGTCGCAATGGTGGCTCAACTCCTCTAGACCCAAGGGCAGTACCCTCAGATACCCCAGAGGCAAGTACCCCCTTGGCCCAAGTGGGTTCATCTTGTCCCCTCTTAGGTGGCGTATCTAGAAGAGGACTTCATTGTTGTCTCCCTTTGCAACATCCTTGTAAGTTCTTTTGACTGCATTGGTGCCTTGGTTTCGTACATTTCCTCAATCACAACAAAGTCCTTCCTCCTTAGTTCCTCTCGGTTATGGTGTGGTTCCGTGCATTCTTCCTTCCATGAAAGTGCTCCTTTCCTTTTTGCTTGGGCGGTGTCCCATTACTGGTAGTCTTTGAAATTTAGATATATAATCTTCAATGGATCTTTCTTGTTTTAACTTTCTTCCACAAGATGGCAGGATTATGCTCTGATACCATTGTAATGTCCCCTTTTGGAATAACCATAATTCTTGCCCTGATTTTCTGAAGATATCCTTTTATGATGGTTTAGTGTTCAAGACTATATTCTTTTTCTCCTTTTCTTTATATCAACTTATATATATATATATGCTCTTGTAACTAAATACACCAATCACTAACTGTTGCTGCATTTTCTAGATGCAGATTTATTTCTGAATCTTTCTCCTATTGCTTCCTATTCTCCTACTCTTCTTTCTTCCCAAATTTAAGTGTATCATCTTAACATATCTGTTGCTATGCTCAGGGATATACTCCAGTTTCCTTATTTATTTCTTCCTTTCAGATTTCTTATGAATGATTCCGTGCTTATAGTATTTAACCTAATATATTTATTTTTTCTTTCGAATCTGCCCTACTATCCTTATTCCTTAATTCCTTTGTGTCAGCTCCTTTTTTTTTCCTCTTATTCCCTTTTTCCCCCTTACACATGGATCGATCCTCCTTTCATAACTCATAAGGTGGAGGTCGTGTCCTTCAGTTTTGAAAGGTTACATCATTTGTTATTGTTAATCCTATAGTTTCCCAAGCGCTGTTTTATTTTAATACCAATCGCTGGCTTCTTGTGATCTGATGATATTTGTAATGTGCAGCCTTCTTAATGCTGCTTTTATTTAATATGAGGCCTGCCTTATTTCAAATTAAATCGTTGCTTGCCTTATTAAAATCGCTGCCCTTGTGACCTTTAATATATATTGTGTATTTGTATATTTATATTGTTTCTTAATATATATATTTGTATATTGGTTTTACATGTATTTATAATATTATATTATAATGACCATAATTATAACAATATTTAAACTGTTGATATTTATATTTATATTTTTATATTGTTATTTATTTTATTTATTTATTTGCATTTCAATTCTCGAGTTTTTGGTGTTGCAATTTCGGGGGCATGACAAACTCTTTGTTTGCGTTACATTTTTATGGAAAGGCTTCTTTGAAATAAAAGTCTTGGCTTGAAACTTATTCTTCATTATTGAAGTCTATAGTGCCAAATCTTGCTTGATTCATAGGGTGGGTGGTTTGAAAGCTTTGACTAGTCCCTTGAGAGATTCAGTTAACCCTTCAATGAAGAGCATAGTCAATCTTCTCTTCATGATGTTTGGCACCATTAAAAACAACTTTTGAAACTTTGTTACTCCATTTTGATCATTTCGATCAAACCTCTCAATAAGCAGTTTGTAGAATTCATCATATGAATTGATGGATCTGTGAACTTAAGTGATCAGTTTGTGGTACCACTAATCATGTGTAGTACCCTCCAAATGCAAGGTAGCAAACTTCATTGCCTCATCTTTATAGGTTTGAGAGATAGATATGTGTTTAGCTTTTGTATCCACACGAGTTGTGCACCTATTAGATTGATCATAGGGAGAGAGAGTCAACTTCCCCAGAGCTTGCTGCACATCTCTTTGAAAAGCTTGCTGTCTAGGCTTAGGTCTAAGGCCATTTTAGGCCTTCTTCATGTTTATAAAATTGGTGGGTGACATATCACTTCAGATCTTTGGGAGAGCTTTTTACTTTGCATGATAACCTTGATGTCATCAATTAGTGAGTTCCAAGCTTTGTTTTCTAAAACCTCTACCTCCTTATTAAGAAAGGTAGGTTGGGCAGATTTTGTATCTGAAACAAGGACAATATTTTGGTTGTTGCTCTAAATGGCATTTGGATTATTGGCCCTAGAAGTGCTTCCTTCACCAATTTGTTGTCCAGGCTCATTCATATTGTTATCTATCTTGTGGAGCAATTGTGCCATTATATCCAACATCAAATTAAACTTCCTTTCAACTCAACCATTAGGGTTGTCCATATTTGCTATCCTTTCCCTTTTTGACATACAATTATGTTCTACAATAAATTTTGAAGGAGGAGAATTTGGTTCTAGATTCTCTGGAGATTGACGTCGTTTTCTAATTTCCCTCAAATGATAGATGGTTGCTTTGTGATTGTACTGCATCAAAAACTCAACATGTGAATGAAATATCCCCCAACAATTTTTTCAAAATTTTCACAACTTCACCCGTTAGCATTAGCAAATCCAAATAACTAGCTGAAAGGAACCCTTAAACTTTTTGATCACCCAGATCCCGATGAGGGCAAGGTGAGAGCATACGGTAGAAAGGGGATTGTTAGATGAAATTGAACTAAAAGATGAATTAAACTATGTAGATGGCTCGGCCGATCAGCTATGAATGCAACACAATTCGACCACTTATTTAGCGGGAGTGTAATACAAAATGCAGAAAGTAAATGTCTGGGCGGCTAGCCGACTTTTTCCGCTTTTCAGCGGGCAGTATAAGAAAGTAAATACAAAAAGTAATAGATGGCGATGCTTGTCTCTTCCACCAATCGGTGGGAATAAAAGTGCTTATGCAAGAAAGTAAATAAGGTGGCGAGGCCAACCTTCTTCAACTAATAGTGGGAATACAAAAGTAAATGCAGAAACAATGACTAATCAGTACTATTGATTTTAGTCTTACAATATGTGAAGCAATCTGCAAGTACAATGATATCAAGATATCCAACACTCTCCAAAATGATAGAAAAAGAACTCCAAACCCAAACAAGCTATCTAACACTAAGTCATAGTATTCGTTGAATGTCATGCTTGAAATTTGGATTTCAGCGAATATCAAACTTTTCTATAAAATTTGTAGAAATTCGACTTGAAATTCGTACAGAAATGGGGATAGGATTTTTATTAAAAAAATATTTTCAAAAAGCATTTTCTAGTGTTTTCAGAATGCATTTTTAAGGGTTTGCGATGTATTTTTTCGTGAAATGCTATTGTTTAGTGGACTAAACGCAGAAAGTGAACCGTGACTTTAAATAAACCTCTTGTGTAGCTGCCAACTTTTGGTTATAGTTGCTAAAGCTTGAGCCGCGAGGAAGGGAGACGCCATTCACTTTTGCGACTTCCATCCTTGCGACGCCATTCATAGGTGTATTTATGAGAGGTGCTGTAGTGTGCTTTCATCGGGTGGGAGCCGATGCTATTGTTTCTCATCGCGTGACCCTCACTAAATCTGCATTTTGGTCCGCCCGAGCATTGGGCTAGTTGTTTGGTATTTTTGTTTTTTATATGTTTAAATTATTTTTTCTTTTACAATATTAAATTATATTAAAAGTATATTATTAAAAAGTTAAACATATAGTTAAATATAGATCAAAATTTCAAAATATATTAATAAACATATAATATTATAATCAATTAGATGTATTTTAAATTTTTAATACTATATGCCTGTAAATTTTTATTTGAAATATTATTTTATTTACATTAAATTATTATCTAAAAATATTAAATATTTAATATAATTTTATTTTATTTTTATAGTTTTTGTTTTTAAGTATTATCATTTAATAAATTAGAAGTCATTTTTAACTATTTATATATAATTTTTTGTGGATATATTGTTTATATATATATATATAAAAAATAAAAATTACATAAGACGAATTTAATCCGAATATTTTACTTTTCAAAAATTTCAGTTGCCGAATTTCATCCGAATTTCAATGTTGCCAAATTCGAATTTGAATTCGAACCTTGTGACTTAGATCTAACATATGAAAAATAGCAAAGAGGAAAACCCCAAGTCTGATATAAAATGGCAGCGATCAGAAATTTAGACCAGCGATGCCCTAGATTACAAAAATGATCACAACTCCACCAATACTCCTCCGAATGACATGAAATAAGATGCAAATGAAGCATGGGTCCAAGTACCAACCAAGAAATGGCACTAATCAGCTCTCAAATATTCTGCACGTTTCCCAATGCTGCTGTAACACGAAGGTACGACCTCCAAGGTAGGGTGACCAGCAAGATGAAATCACACACTTCATCAAAAATACCCAAACTTGTGAAAAGGGGTGCCTAGCATAGAGGAAGAGAATGTGTCAATACCCATAACCACAAAAAAATCATGCAAGGTGCTACGAGCAAAAAGGTGTTTCCAGCCAAGCCAAACCAGCAACTCAAAACCTCAGAAAACTTCATGAATCTTCATCTTGATAGGATCAATTTGCTCTTCAGAGTAAAAAACAGTCACAAACTTAGCTAGGTGCTATCTTGCAAGCACAAAACCAAGGGTGTTAGGAGGTATGCATTCCTCAAAACGGGTCTGAAATAATTTCAGCAGTACTTCGTTATAATTTTCATGGATAATAAAAAATGAAGGCAAGACCTCTTATTTATAACTTTTCTCAACTCCAATTCAAATCTTCTTTTCCCTCCAAAAAGGGCGTCCAAATGAGATTCTCAATTCACTTCAAATTTGCATTTGAATTCCAACTTTGACCCCTCCTTGACTTAGGCGTCCAAAAGCACATAAGGAATATAATTTTATTAAAATGCAATTCCTCACAAATATAGGCGTCCAAATCACTTAAGTGAAATACTCTATAAAATTCAAATATATCTCCAAGCTGTCCAATTTAAATAAGTAAAATACCTTATATTTTAACTTAAATATTTCTCCAAAGTCGTCCACCATGCCTTAGCCAGGCTATTTCAGTTAAAACATTATTTCATCAAATATCAAACTTGCCAAAACGAGCACCACAAATGCTGGAGACCAAACTGAATATATGGCCCTGCCAGATATAGCCATTCTACCAAACTGCTGAAACACTGTCAGAAATAGCATTGCTAAAAATAGCAAGTAACATCCCAAAAGCTCAAACTGGAGAAATACCGATATGCGCCGGAAATATTGATATGCGTCGGAAATACTAATATACATCGGAAACCCCAATACTGAATTGCTAAAAATAGCACTTACTATAAATAGCATATTGCTAAAAATAGTAAGTGTCTCCAAATGCATTTTAACCACATTTTGAGCAGCCATCGTAACTTACTGAAACTAGTAAGTCTGGAAAAGTTTGTTGGATGCAGATGCATGTCACACCATTGCGAAGCTCTCCGAAAATCCAAAAAGAAACCAACAACCAATCTGCAAAACTCCAACATGCAAACCCTTGAATCCTCAAAAGAAACCTCCAAGTAGCTGAAAACCCTAATTTTGCCTTTGACTAGCCTACGAGCATCCGGGAATAGGCTAACGGTCACTGGAAAGTGTAGTGGTCAAAATGGGGACATTACAGCGAAGTTTAACTTTGGAAACACAGGTAGGCAAGATCAGCAACTCTAATACCACCGTAATGTCTTGGTTGAAATACTTATGCAAATACAGCCTTAATCCTTCTACAAACACTTATTATTTGGATAATAACTATATCGGATTCTAATATTCAAACCAGATCTTAAAATAACTCAAACTAAATTCATTGTTTATATATTAGCATTAGTATCACATTCTAAACAACAAATGACATAAAAAACTATTGATCTCCTCATTACAAATAAATAGCAAATAACATATATGATTCTTGAATTACCCCTTATTTCAACAGTGATTGTATTACATTCAAATAGTTATGCAACACCAACAAGTACAACAACAATAATCTCTTATATTCATACCAACAATAATAGCAAATGGGACTAATACGGTGCAGATGGATCCATGATCGATGAAGCAAATGCAACCTTTGAAATGAGACCACTCTCTAAAATCAATAGGGCTTTTTGTCCTATGATCTCCACACTCGAACAAGTGCTCAAAATAGTTTCTTGAAAGGGATTTGTGTAAAGTGTCGATGATAATTTCTGAATGGACCCATTTGCTCTTTTATATCCTTCACAAACAATAATAGGTTGACCACAAAGTAATTCTGCAATTCTAAATTTGAACAATGATAATGGGTAGGAAAGATCCTACTTTTGAAAGCTATGGTGCCCAAAATAGACCACTGTTGACATTATGAAACATATTGGGGACTCGGAAGGAGAATGGAAACAAAGGCAAAAATATCGGGGATTGTGGGTTGAAAATACCACAAGATTCACACTACAGGTCAAAGTGTTAGGGGTTGAGGTACATTTATGTCGATAAAGTTAGGTCTGAAAGACCGACAAATACAAAGGGGAAGTGGGGGAACAATGGAGAGCATGATGGGATGGAGAAGTCCAAAACTCTGATGGAAATGAAGGAAAAGTAGAGTTGGAAGGAAAGACATACTCAGAAGAGGAAAACACATAGTAGATGGGACAAAGGGAGATCCAAGAATAGACCTAACCTATACAAACTTAGATTGACTGGAAAGTGGACATGACATCTGTTATCCTCTCGAGGTCTATTGGTAATAGATTATTTATGTTTGTCATGTATCATTAGGTACAACTTCTGCCTCATCTAGGACAGTTTTCCTATCATCAGGCACAACTTCTGCATCATCTAGCACAATTTCCCTATCGTTAGGCACAACCCCTCCAAATGTTATAAATATATTACCAATAGACTTGTATATTAACTCATTCAAATATCATACACACTCACACATTACCAATGGACTTGTATATATAATAATATATTATATATATATATAACATTTGGAGGAGTTGTGCCTAATGATGTGGAAAATGCATGACTTGGGCCAGGCAAGCTGATTTTTGCATTGGACTTTAACTTGGCACTCATACTCGGCCAAGACTCGACAACTTGAAAAGGCCATGAAATATAAAGATTTTAAAGCTTTTATTTGCACCCTTCAATAAATAAACTTAAGACACGATAAACTAATCAAATATAAGTAACTTTGATCACATACACAAGTAAACATTGATCACACGAGTACAAAGCAGATTTTAGCAAAAGGAAATAACAATTTTAAATATATAAATTTTGTTAAGTTTATACAAAACTCACGGGTTATGAAATCCGTGGCATCAAAACAAAATATGAAACTAAAACTAAATGTATAATTAGGGCTTTGAGGAGCTTGATCACATGTCCTAACATTCGTAGCTGGACAGCAAGTCTTGGTCAAGCATCTATGGTAGGTCCTTGATGATAATACAACCATGATATTTGTTTGTGTATCAGTGACATCAACATTCCAGGGTTCTTCTTGTGCTCTATTCTCCTTTAGCATGGCTACTACCTTTGTCTTTAGATCTGCTTCATCAGCACATGCAAGGTCCTCTTCATCGAAGACAAGATCTTGTAATGTCCCTACTTGGGAAATTCCTAATTTTAGGCCTGCAAAACAATATTAATCACTAAAAACTCATATTAGTAGTAAAAAGTATCAACTTAATTATAATATTCAAATCCATACATAAAGCATTATAATAATATAATATTGAGATCAATAAATCATAGCTAAAACATCATAATATTTAGATCAATAGTTCATAGCATCATAGTTGGAAAACTCGCCCCAAGAAAAAACTCGCCAAGCAAAAGACTGGAGAGTTTTTAAAACTCGGAAAAAACTCGAAAAAAACTTGGCAAAAAACTCGGGAACTTAAAAAATTGCATAAATTTCATTAGAAACACATTTTTTTTGCAAAATTCAATGACAAGATGAATCCAATGAATCCATAAATGAGTACAAAAGTGTTTTCTATAAATTTTGATTGACTTCAATGTAAATTGATTACAAAATCGCATTCTTATGCGGAATCCCGATGGCTAAAAGCCTGAAAGTCTAATACATGAAAGTTTGAAACTATGAAAGCAATAAAACTAGAACTAGAAGCAAATACTAAACAGTAACTAAATACAACATGCTAGGCTTTCCTCTTCCCTAGTCTAGCAGCAGCTAGGGAAGAAGGGGTGGGTCCTCTAGCCCTCCCACGTGTGCGTGGTGGTGGTGGCAGTGATCGCACTCGCGGTGCTACTGCTACTGGCTCCTCGGCTGGCATGGAAGGCTGTGTCTGTGGCTCTAGCTGAATCTCATCGATATCCTCAGGAATGTCCTCCAACCCTACATCTCCTGATGCACCCACGTCCTCCATTGCTTGTCTCTCAAAGTCAAGGATCTCGTCCGCGCTAAACAATGGAGGCTGCTCATCTCGCCCTGTCCAATCACTATAAGGATCTATCTCATCTAAATCAATAGGATCTAGTGTTTTTTCTTCTACTCTCTTTGTGCGCAACCGAAGGTTGTATTGCACAAAGACAAGATCATTGAGGCGCTTTTGTGCTAACTTGTTCCTCTTTTTCGTGTGAATGGACTCGAACAAGCTCCAATTGCGCTCACAATTGGATGCACTACAGGGCTGACATAATACGCGGAGGGCAATTTTTTGAAGATGTGGGGTTTTTCCACCCCAATTTTTCCACCAAACCTCTACAAAATAAATAAATATTGAAGAGTTAGAAAACAAAGTCAAAGACTCAAAAGTCAAAAGTAAAATACATTTTATCAAATTATAAGATGCATGTGAAATAAACTTAAAAGTTAAAGACTCCCAATTTTATACTTGGTGGTAGAGTGTTTCTTCCTCTAAGAGCCATCTCCGAAGAAAAGAGATTACCAGTTGCTTCCTTGTACATATCCAACTCGATGACGATGTGGTCTCTCGCTACAACCTCGGATTCCATCCTCTGAAAGCATGTCATGAGCCCCTCCATAACCTCTCCATTAGGATCAGAGAAGTTCTCTGAAAGCATGTCATGAGCCCCTCCATAACCTCTCCATTAGGATCGGAGAAGTTCTCTGAGAAGAGATAAGAAGGGTTGAGGAAGTACCCTGCTGCATGGATGGGTTGGTGGAGTTGATTGTTCCACCTCCTATCAACAATTTCCCATATGGGATCAAATTTCAGGCTGTTCCCCATGTAGTAACTTTGGATAGCCTCTTTGGCCCTATCCATGGCCTCATAAATATATCCCATGGGGTTTTGATCCCCATCTACCAAGCGAAGGACTCTTACCAAGGGCTCCGACACCTAGATTAAAAATACAAAAAGATCAAAGTTAGAAATTTATAATAAAAGGCTTAAAGCCTTAAAGTTAAATTAAAAAAAATAAATATTTATATTCAACTTGAGTTTAAAATTAAAATCAAAGTTTTGAAGTTACCTTCACGATCTCTATAGCTTTTTGTGCAAACAAGGGGTCGAAGACTACTGTAGCAACTCTCTCTCCTTCGGGCTTCTTTGAATATGAGGAGTCATTCCATGCTTGACTCACAAACATTTGTTTTAAAAAGCTCAAAGAATCCAAAATGCTTTGCAACGTTATGAAAATCGTTGCAAACCTTGTGGCAGCTGGTCTTACCAACTCCTTCCCTTGTGTATGATCTCTCATCAAGCTAAGAACCCAAGGGTGATTGTAGATAAATTTTGTGATGCTCCTTGCATCATCTACAATCGGTGCCACCCAAACAAGTTTGCCTATGTCCTCCAAAAGAAGGTCAAGGCAATGGGCCGCACAAGGTGACCAAAAGAGTGATGGATGTCTAATCTCAAGCATTCTTCCTGCTGCCACATATGCTGCTCCATTATCTGTGATAACTTGCACCACATTAGCAATCCCCACCTCCATCACAACTTCTTCCAACAATGTGCACAATGTATTTGTAGTTTTTATCTTGTTGGAAGCATCTATCGACTTCCAAAACACAACTTCACCTTTGCAGGCAACCAAAAAGTTAATGATGGTGCGATTTCTCCCATCCGTCCACCCATCAGAAAGAATGGAGCAGCCATATTTCTTCCATTTATTTTTTTGTTCTTCAACCACTTGCATTGCCGTTTGGGTTGCATTTGTGAGCAACCTGCAGGTACAAAGTAAAATAATTAAATAAGTACAAAATTGTAAGTTTTAAACAAAAAATAGCTTGAATTCAACATAAATAATAGATTATAAATTAATTTGATTTAAAGAACATAAACTTAGCATAAAATTTAAGTTTACTTTCACTAACCTCCCACTCAAATCTTTGCGAGAAGGTGGCTTGAAGCCTTTTCCCGCAACTGTCAATGCAGTGACCATATTGTGCCAATAGGGACTACTCGCCACATTAAATGGTATGTTATTGAAATACCAAAAGTCAGCACATGCCGACTCGGCATGTTGATGCACCTCCTTGTTCCACCCTGTAGCCTCCAATGATACCTGTGCTCCTGGTGTGTTTCGAGGCACAAAAAAACTCTGTGGGTTGCGTGAAGATGAAGGTGGTGGTGGCACTGGTAGTCTACTCGAAGTCGAACTAGAGGAAATGGGGGGCCTAGAGGACAATACAGTTGTGGTTGTGCTATGAATGCAAATCCGTGGACCACGAAGAGAGCCCACAATGCCAATATCTCCCTCCTCATCTGACTCTATCTCCATGTGCTCAGCCCCGAGCTCCTGAGTTTGGCCATGGGCATGCGCATGTCCACTAGCTATGGCAGCTGCTATGGCTTTTTTTGCCCTCTCCCTTTGCATTTTTCTTTCCTCGGCAATTGAAAGTATGTGATGTTCCGACACTCTAGCTGATTTGTTTTCACTTAATTTGTAGGTCTGATTTTGTTTGTCTTTGTGTTTTCTCTTATGCTTTGATTTCATTTGCTAGAAATACTAGAATGATACATAAAGAGCATGTGCGTACCATGAAAGCTTCAAATAAACTAGGCTAATGGAATAACTTGAGTACATTGCTCATTTCAATGTCTAAAATAGTTTCTTCATTACATAATAAGTTGCTTACAATATATAACTTACATTAGATTGGAAACTAAGTATTCCATAGATCATACTTCAACTTATAGCCATACAGCACTGTGAATAGTGCCCTGCTACAGTACCTGCGCCCAATGAAATGCTGATTACTCTTCGAAGATGAACTTCTCCCACCAAAAACCGTAATGGAAAGCTTCCTAGGGTAAGGGCGCCCCCTCTGGGTGAAGTTGCAGCCACTCAAGATAGGCGTTTCTTTTCTTCTTTTGCTGATCTAACCCTCAAGAAAAAGCGGCTGGCTGTAGCTTCAAAAAATAGTCCCAAAAATTTCTCAAATGCGAATAGCTCTTGTATAATCGTGATTGGAGACAATGGCAACTAGAAACACTCAAACCCAAGCTCAAAACAACCTGCAAACCAACAAGTAGATCTCCAAAGAAGCAGCAAAATACAGATCAACAACTTTAAGGTGGTGTTTCACACCCTCAAGCAACTCCAAACGAATAACTAAGCCCCACCAGGCTCACCCACTGCAAGAAATAAGGAAACCCTAGCCTCCTTCTTCCTCCAAGCTTCACTCCCAAGTTTTCTTCAAGCCAAAATGATCATCTAATGAAGCAATTTGCATTTCTCTCTTGCCTTTTATAAATTTACAAAGGAAACACTATTCATTAAAGTGAACACTTTTCACTTAAGTTATAACATTTTTACTTTAGTAATGAATAGTAACTTAAAAATAGAAAGTGACCCCTTCATATTAAAACACATGGTCCTTAGGCCGAGGATGGTGAAATAAAAGGTGAATATCATTAGATTAAGCACCAGTATCATGCCAAACGCCACAATTCACCCTACCACCATGCTCCAGAGATCAACACTGAAGTTTGACGACCAAGTGCCCATCTGAGAAACGCTCTATCCAGAACTATTAGCCTACGAGGGTCAGGAAATAGGCTAATCCCCCAACTCTGATGCACGTGAAAAAGGGGACATTACAGTCCGCCCTCCCTGAAATTGCTTGTCCCCAAGCAATCTCTACTGCAAAGAAACCTCACTCGTCGGAAGGTCGAAAAGAAGAGCTGTGAAATGTCCCATGCATCACTGACTAACTCTGGAAGCACCAACATAAATGCAACTGCGCCAAATATCCCGGGATCCCAACACCAGAATGGAAGTCTGCCATGTCTGATAACCTTTGACTTCCTCTGCGCAAATCTGATCACAACTTCACCATGCTAGCAAATGGTGAAGCAACCTATCAGAACCCATCCAACTACAGTGCGAGACCTGTCACCACCTGGATCTCTATACGACCAGAACTCACATCCATCTGTCATGAAGAGATAAACATATCTAGAGACATCTGCAATACAACATCTCTCTACAGTCTCTCCAAAACACCCATGGAAGTGATAACCAATCCAACCATCATGTCCGTTGACATCGTAATCACCCTGTAACCATGTATCCGTAGGAAGTCCTTGTGGCATTAAAGTGGCAACCCCTGTCAGATACATATCAGCATGATGGATAACTGATTGTTGTCCTTGTAAGTAATCCCCTGCCAACAACTGAGTCAGGTACTTGCAGCCTCTAGTCCCATCTTCTGAAGAGGGTAACTCTAGACATAGTAAGGAGTTACTCCCCTTGACTGCACCAAGAAAAACACCCTCCGCACTAGGATTGTGCATCGAATACGAGTCATGTATAGGTGGATCAAAGTCCAAACTGCAAGCATTCCTCACCTGGTACACACTATTAAACTCCTCTGTGTGCCTTGTTTGGAATCCCGCTGCACTAGGACTATCCCAAACACTGCGATTATTGCTTAACCCTGAACTAGAATCAGGAGTATGATTGACTTCCAGCTCGAAGAGTGGATTATCATAGATCGAACCACCATCAAACTCAGATAAGGGATTATTCACAAACTGCGCAATCACTCCGTGCGGATCTAAAACATCCATCTCTGAGTCCCTGGAACAATACCTTGAATCGTCCTCCAGAATTGGCTCATCAAGCTACCAATCATAATCAACTGTATGGAATGAAATGCCTGTTTTGCTTCCAGGAAAGGGAAACAAATCGACATAAGAACCAATTTCTCAACTAGATGTTGCTCTGCATATCTCCTGTGAAGTGGACGAAGTAGTGTCATGAGTTGACACATAACTTTCTGGTGAGTCAACTTCCATGTCACAAGAGCTATCAATGATTTGTTCTGCATCACCTGTCATGGGACTAAGCTTAGGAGAACCTGGTGCAACACATGGCTCTCTGCAACTCTCAACCCATGCACTCATCCCATTTGTATCAACTGCATCTGAAACCGTGATGGATGTAGTAACCACATCCTCATTCTGCTCACAACCACAATCCGTGGACATATGTTCATCACCCACTGCTGCCATGGAAACCCGAGCTATATCAGAAGAGGGTGAAGACTGTGCCAAACTCGATACCATGGTAAGCTCCGCGTCCAATGACTGTGACTCCTGAAGGGCCAATTGAGTGCTCTTCAAAGTATCCATAGTCGTCTCTAGCTCATAAGTGAGCTCATCAACCTACTCTTCTTTTCCCTTCAATGTCTGATGACAGATGCAACCCCACTCGAGAAGGAAATCTCTATCTGCAAGTAGCTGTAGGTAATTTTGTTTCATAATTCCAACTGCCTCTCCAAGTGTATGGAACTCTGCGAGGGAAAGACTACTAACACCATACTCATCTGACATAGGAGTACTCCAACCATAGGTTGCCAGCATCTGTCGAGCAACATCAAAATGTTCCAAAGCTGTAGCAATCATATCATCACTAACCTTCAACTGTCCCGCCAGATGATGATACCCCTGTGACTCATCATTTCCACCCAATTCCACACTATAGTAAGAGGCTGAATCCTCATTGCTCACCTTCTGATCAGCAACATCATGTGTGCTATCATCAGTGCACACATCAACTAAGGTACTGCTGCTATGTACCTCAAAGGACGGCTCAACTGATAAGGTAGAAGCTGCTGATATGATAGTATCTTCGTACACTTCCCCTTCCAAGGCATCTGCACATCCACCCGTCTCACGATCCTGGGATTCTATGTCAACGCATGGATCATCAAACCTATTCTCTGAGACCTGATCTGGAAAATCAGACTCACCATGACACGAATCCACGCCAAATATTGCACTCTTAGTACCCAATTCCTGAGTACTTTCATGTAACAGCTCAATAGTAGCATCTTGCACATGTGTAGCCACTGTTGTCTCATGCTGTTGCAAAGTCTTATCATCTTTTAACCCAAACACATCATAGAGACCTTTGGATACAACACCAAGTCTCTCAATCTTACTTCGTGTTAAGGTTCGTCTTGAAATGTTATCTTCGTACTGCTGCATGCTACGAGCTAATCTTCGTTGTGAAGGCGTGAGTTTCCGTTGGGTGTTATTCAAGATGCTCTCAATGCTGATCCTAACTCCACCATACCAAAAGTGGTGAAGCAATACACTGGGACCCCTCCAAATGACAGTGCTAACTCTATCTCCACCTGGATCCCAAAATAAGCAAGACTCACATCCATCCATCATGAGGAGGTAAGAATATCCGGAAGCATCTTCTACGCAACATCTCTCCATAACCTCCACTAAACTCTCATGGATGTGATATCCACTTGTGCCATCATGCCTGCTGACATTATGATCCCTCTGTAACCATGTATCCACAAGTAGTCTTTGAGACAAGGAAGCAGCCAACCTTGTTGGATACACATTAGCATGATGGGAAACTAAATACCGATCCTGCAAGCACTCACCCACCAACAACTGAGTAGGATACTTGCAACCACTAGTTCCATCCACTGATGATGGTAACTCAACATCCCAAAATGGATGGCATACATTCTGAACCAATCCACACCGATGCGTCAACCAATCCTCCATGTGTGGACTAAAGGAGAAGTGATGGGTACTCCTCACTATGTAGTCGTGGTAAAATGCTCCAACCTCTGTCAATGGCTCATCACGAACAACACTAGAATCAAATGAGAGCTCGTGCCTTTGATCCTGCAAATTAGACCTGTCTGATTCGTGAATTGACAATCTTTGCACATAAACTGAATTGGCATCTTCAAAATGATCATAAGTCTCATCAGCAATTGTTGATATAGAAAATTTAGGGAGCTCAAAACCCTCATTGGTCTCATATGGGGCCCTTTCTTCATGCGCATGTCCCTCAACATGATCATCCTGCAACTCTACCTCATAAAGTGGATTAACATCAGACATATTAGCTTCTATCTCAGAAAGTGGATTATTAGAAATATGAAAGTCACTTTCAGCATTTTGTTTAGGCCCATCACCCTCGTGTTCTAACTCTTCTTCATCTTCAAAAGGACTCAAGTACTTTTCCCCTACAACTGCCTTAGAAATTTCAACTTCATCATCAACAAGTAGATCTTCTAAAGTCTGATTTTTGCTCTCCACAAGATCAGCTATATGCTGGTCATTAACTCCTGAGAATTCATCGTAGAGGCTTTTGGATACTGAAGTGTCCTCTTGTTTCTTCTTCTCTTCGTTTTGTGATGTAGACCTCTTAAAAATGGAAGCCATACACCGTACTGCTCTGTCTAGTTTTAGAGGGTCTGAAATCAATTCATTCAACCGTTTCTGATTTCGTCCAACTTTTTCAAACTTTGTTTAAGCTTCCCCATATTCTTATCCCATTGCTTCTGGGAAATAGCCATGTTGTTCAACTGAAACTTTTGTAGCTAAAACTCACCCAACAGGTTGGCAGGAAACCGCTTTGATACCACTATGATGTTCCGACACTCTAGCTGATTTGTTTTCACTTAATTTGTAGGTTTGATTTTGTTTGTCTTTGTGTTTTCTCTTATGCTTTGATTTCGTTTGCTAGAAATACTAGAATGATACATAAAGAGCATATGCATACCATGAAAGCTTCAAATAAACTAAGCTAATGGAATAACTTGAGTACATTGCTCATTTCAATGTCTAAAATAGTTTCTTCATTACATAATAAGTTGCTTACAATATATAACTTACATTAGATTGGAAACTAAGTATTCCATAGATCATACTTCAACTTACAGCCATACAGCACTGTGAATAGTGCCCTGCTACAATACCCGCGCCCAATGAAATGCTGATTACTCTTCGAAGATGAACTTGTCCCACCAAAAACCGTAATGGAAAGCTTCCTAGGATAAGGGTGCCCCCTCTGGGTGAAATTGCAGCCACTCAAAATAGGCATTTCTTTTCTTCTTTTGCTGATCTAAGCCTCAAGAAAAAGCGGCTGGCTGTAGCTTCAAAATAACAGTCCCAAAAAGTTCTCAAACGCGAACAGCTCTTGTATAATTGTGATTGGAGACAACGGCAACTGGAAACACTCAAACCCAAGCTCAAAACAACCTGCAAACCAACAAGTAGATCTCCAAAGAAGCAGCAAAATACAGATCGGCAACTTTAAGGTGGTGTTTCACACCCTCAAGTAGCTCCAAACGAAGAACCAAACCCCACTAGGCTCACCCATTGCAAGAAATAAGGAAACCCTAGCCTCCTCCTTCCTCCAAGCTTCACTCCCAAGTTTTCTTCAAGCCAAAATGATCATCTAATGAAGCAATTCGAATTTCTCTCTTGCCTTTTATAAATTTACAAAGGAAACACTATTCATTAAAGTGTACACTATTCACTTAAGTTATAACATTTTCACTTTAGTAATGAATAGTAACTTAAAAATAGAAAGTGACCCCTTCATATTAAAACACATGGTCCCTAGGCCGAGGATGGTGAAATAAAAGGTGAATATCATTAGATTAAGCACCAGTATCATGCCAAACGCCACAATTCACCCTGCCACCATGTTCCAGAGATCAACACTGAAGTTTGACGACCAAGTGCCCATCTGAGAAACCCTCTATCTAGAACTTTTTGCCTACGAGGGTCAGGAAAATAGGCTAATCCCCCAACTCTGATGCACGTGAAAAAGGGGACATTACAAAGTAGTGCAAGCATCTCTCTTCTAATCTCTTCTTTGGGCTTCTCACAAGGCTTGGCATCACGCTGAGGAATGCCTGCAAGATGGTATTTGAGGCGATTTATGCCTCCATGATATGTTTTCTTGCACTCACTGCAAACAACTGTTCCAGGTATGTGCCCTCTCACACCATACTTCCATGTAGGGTTTCTAGCCCTTGCAGGACGAGTGCCTGGAACCCATGATGATGGTGTACACGGGGTGGAATATGATGGGGCGGGAGTGGAACCTGATGCTGAACCAGAGCCAGAAGCCATTATAGTTTGTATTCAATGATCAATGATCAATCTACACACACAAAAAATATGTACAACATATTAGTCTTTTAATACAAAAAAATTTAAAAAACAACGTAAATCATTAAAAATTTAAAACTTTAAAGATATAGAGCTAAATTTGATTTAAATTGATACAAATGTGTTTAAATGAATTATAAATTAACATTATTAACTAATCTTATCATTCTACACAAAAAATGAACCTAGATTTGAAAATTTCAAAAAATAGTGAAAAAATGAAAAAAATCAGCAAAAATCAACAAAAAATAGTGATGAATCTTGTTTTTTGGATTCTAAATGCAAAAAAATTGTTTCTTTGTGCTCTATCATGACTTTATTTCAATTTGGAATGAGTATTTTGCAAGAAGAATGAAAGAAAATGATTAAGCAAAAATAAAAAACAAAAACAAAAACCCTACCTGTGAATCGAATTTCTCTTCAAAATCCACACAAAATGGCGTTTGAATCTGCTCTCCTCGATGGCAAATCGTTGGAAATGATATTTCCTTGCTTGGGGGGGGTTTTTAGCTCCTCACACAAAGTATCATGCTAAATCGAAATGAAATGAAACATCAAAAAAACGTTTTTTGCTTTATGTTCTGCGCGGCCGAGTTTTTCTGTCGGACTCGCGAGTTTTTTTAAAAACTCGAAAAAACTCGATTTTTTAAGTTGGCAAGTTAAACTCGAAAAAACTCGTGATGGAAAAAAACTCGGCGAGTTTTTCGCGAGTGTGCCAACTATGCATAGCATCATTAGTATTTAGTTCATAGCATATTCCTCATAGCAAATCACATAGTGAATCCCTTGGAAATGCTTGCAAACCGCCATCTCAATGCTGGTTGTCCTTGTATTGCGAGAGCATGGAAGTTGGGCCGTCCTTCCATCCCTCATTCCACCGTGGAGGCTGGCCTTTCTCCATGATCAAGCCCAAGAGCATGGAAGTCCGGTCTTCCATTCCACCTCCTGGCCCACGTGCATGGAAGGCTGGCCATCCATTCCATTTTAGGATGGCGCACTTGATAAGAGCATGAAGGCTGGTCTTTCTTCACCTCTCGTGAACTTGGAAGGCTGAAGGCTGGTCTTTCTTCACCTCTCGTGAACTTGGAAGGCTGAACAACATTCCTATTTGTAAGACACTTCACGAATTCAAGGTATGATCCCTTAAGGAATTTGCTAGTATATTAATAAATAAATACCTCTTGATGGAATGATAATTTTAGTCTTAATTGGCTATCACCAATTATTTTTTCAGAATATTATCAATGGCTGTTCTCAATCTCTTTTCCCAAGAGATGCCTTATATTTCTTATTCTTATCCCTCTTATTTCTTGCTTGATATCCTTTCCACAAGGAAATGATCTCCCTTTTCTATCTCATTATTGAGGGAGTCACACAACCTTTCATATTTGGAGTCACAATATTTCACATTAAGAGTCACAATCTTTCACATTAGGAGCCCCATCATATTTATTCTTAATTGATTGATTGAATGATGTTATGGGTGTCCTTTTCAAATGAATTGTTCTCCCTCGTATATCTTCAAGTTTGAGGGAGTCACACCTCTTCATTATTTCTGCCTTTTTGGAAGAGTCACAACTATTGCTCTTAATTGCTGGCCTAAAACCCTCTTAATTTAATTTTTAATTAAATATCTTTAATTCAAGGAAATCGCTGCCCTTGTTTATTCTTATTATCTTAATCGATCCCCTTATTAGAATCACTGTCCATGTTTACTTTATTTGCCTAGACTTAAAGTGCTGCGACCCAACTAAATATTGTGATCTGTTTCTTTCTTTGATGGGGGCATGATCCATAGCCTTAGTGATCCAATCTGATTGTAGATCAATCTCCTCTAGAGTAATGGCAGATAAATTGGTGCTTAGGATTTGCTTGTGATAGAGGCAAAGGTTTCAATAAACATAAACAAAACCATTTTACTTTCTCACCTACAACTTGTTGTGCCTCTTGGAGTTTATGTGCTTAAACATACTCTAATTGCTTTCACATTTGATGTGTTGTAGGGTTGAATCAAGACACAAATTGCAATCCTTTGAAGATTTGACACCTTAGTAGCATACCTCTTCCACCATTCATCTAAGATGAGAAAAAAAGAATTCAATCTCATTGTTCAACTTCAATTTTAAACGTTAATGTAAGAAAAATAATTTTTTTTAAACTTAAATTAAGCCCTTACTAGATTTTTACCTTGTTGCAACTTTGTTCGAGTTGCCTTGCATATATCTCACGCAAAGAGGTCTCCATGCACAAGTTTATAGATCTCAATCTCAGATATGATCTTCACCCCAAGTCAAGGATCAAGTTCCATTTTCTCTATGATTGTGTTGAGCCAACTCAACTTCCTCATCCACTTTGAAATCTAGGTGGAATTGGAATGCTAAATTCAAGAAATTCTTAAATAGGTAGTTGCATGTAAGGGTCTCTAAAATTGATGGTGCCATTATTGATCAATAATGTTCCATATGGGCCAATATTTATCCTCAACCCCACCGTAGATGGATTTAATGTCCTCCTAGGCCCTATCTATGCCCTCACATACATAGCCCATTATGGGCATCTCCCCATCAACAACTCGAAGGATGACAACTAAAGGCTTTGTGAACTGCAATTATTATTAAATATTAACATAAATAAATATGAAAAAAATAAAACAAATAGAATAGAAATAATAACACAAATGAAAAAAAAATAGAAGGGAAATATGAACTTACATCAACAATCTCTTTTGTTGAAAGCTAAAAGCTTTGTCCATTGGAAACCTAGTTGACAATGTCACATTTGTCTTAGCATATCAAGATGCAAATCACTCCTTGTTAACAAACATGCACCTCAAAGTGGCTTTTGACTAAAACAAAGATTGCAACGTGATGGAGTTTGTTGCAAAGATAGTTATATTAGGACGCGTCAACTCTCACTTGTCTATGTATTTCCTCATTAAGTTGATGACCCAAGCATGGTTGTATATATATTTGGAAATGATTTTACGATGCTTTACACATGCTTTGATGCATGGGATTTTGCCAAGATCCTTCAATATCAGTTCAAGGCAATGAGTAGCGTAAGGAGTTTAGAATAAGGATGGGTGCCTATCCATGGGAATTCTACTTTGTAGCGACATGATTTGTTGTATTATCTATAATTATTTACACAACACTTTCCTCACTTGCCTTGGCCAAAAATTATTTTAACTCACAAAGGAATTCAATATTTTTTTGTCTTGCCTAAAGCATCAATGGACTTCAGGAAAATTGTGCCATTTGAGGAAAAAACAATGATATTTGAAATGCTAATGCAAATCACCAAAGCAAAAGTTAGAAATCTTAATCACTAAATCAATGGATGAAGAAATAAGGAAATTCAACAATGTCCTATTCCTCCTCTGTGTCCAACCATTGGTCAGAATTGTGCAACTCTTCCTCCTCCATATTTGATTTTTCTTCAAAATTTTGGCTTTAACACTTGCCAGCTATTGAATCAAAATGGAGTTCTTTATCTCTTCGTCATTAGGTGCTTTGAACCCTTCCCCACAATAAGTAGTGACATTTACCATATTTTGCCAACAAGGAGACCGAAAACAAAGAAAAATAAAGAAAAATTAGAAAATAGGTATTATAAAATTTAGAGTATAAATTGTAGAAATTTTTAAATTTAAAAATTCAAGAGACAAATAAATCAAACAATATATTTTAAAACAAAAATGATAATTAAATATCTCGCTGCTGTATCATGCTTGTCCTTGTTCCTGTTGATGTTATTAGCAGCTTCGGGCTGCTTCTTCCAGCCTACACAATTTGAGATTAAATCAAATTAAATAATAGCCTATCGGCTATTTAATTTGATATTGAGATTATTAATATCTACTTGTACTTGGGCTGACCTATATTGTTATTTTGGAAAATACTTATTTTCTTGGTGGCCGACCTAGTTGAGGAGTCACCTAATTTTGTATATATACAAGGTCGAAGTTGTCATTTGGAGACAATCAAGTTCATTCATCATAATTCGCATTCTTAGAAGAAGTTCATACTTGAGCAATGAATCATCTTCAGCAGTAGCAGCAAATCTTTATTGTGTAGCAGCAGACTGAATTCAAGGAGAAACATATTCGTTTGTATCATTGCATCTAGGAGAGGTGCTATTATTCATTGTATCAAATTCGGCCATTGCTGGGCTTGTTTTGTAAGCAGATTTTCTGCTCTTGTTCTTCATTATATAAGAGAAATATTTGCTGGGTTTTTCTCCCTCAGGAGGGTTTTCCCAGGGTATTTTGCTGTGTTTATTGTCTTATGTGTTGCATTTTCTGAATGCTTTCTTTCTATATATCTGTTCTTGAAAACAACAACATGGTATCAGAGCAGGCTTAGTAAAGATCCAAACAGATATGGCAGAATGCAAACCAGAAGAATGAAGGATTCATGGAAGATATGCCATTGGGAGTAGGAACTAATAATGTGTTAATCTTCTCCGTCTACAATCTAAAGGAGAGCCATTGAGATAGCCTGAGCATCAAGCAATGTGCATCTTTGGTGTCACATAAGACATAGGATATCGAAGTCCTACCTGAGGCGTATCATTAACTCACTCACGGGGGTACTTGCTGGGTCAATTCAAGCAACAGATCACTTAGCGATGTTGCTCCAAATTGCATCGAGTATCATCACTGATTGGATGCGTCAGCCAGAGGAATGAACCAGGATTTAATACAAAGTCAGAGAGAACAAGTCAGAACATCTCGACTATTGTCCCCTTTGATAAAAGCGATCATCTGCAACAAAGCTTCTCTATGACGGGGTTTAGAGGAGATGTATCAATGACATTTCTTTATGTCATTACAGGATTGTTACGGAGGTAACCTGGGTCGGATCTGGATATTTAGAATCAATATCAAGATAAGTTTTTGAGAGCTGGAAGTTACTCTAATTATGAGCCCTTGAAAGGAGAAATAATTTTCTGTACAATGTGAAGACAGAAAGAGATAATATTCCTCTTTTGGTTATATTTTTGAAATCTAGGTTGTGCAGGTCTGATTTCGTTGGTTCGAATTATTATGGTAGAAAAGATCACTAAGATAAGATAAGATAAGATAAAATAATTGAATTTTTTGTTGTTGTCTGATCATCGAGGTTATGTAGACCAGATGTTTCAATTCCGTGAAGATTTCAACTCCAGTAGTTGTGTGATCAGTTACAATTGAAGTCAAGAGGTTGCATTGAGAGTAGCAGCGATCGACGTCACTGTAAAGGGCGGAGAGAACATATATTGTGATTGATCATTCAGATTCTGACTTCATTAAGGACGGATCATGACTTCATTAAGGATGGATCAAGGAGCAATATGGTAATGAGAGATCGCATAGAAGAGCTTAAGGCATCTTGTGTGGAAGTCATACCGAATGAAGAGATGTTCAATCTTGGAGTCATAGCTTGCAGTCATGGGACTATATTGATGGCTGGAGATATCTCTCAAAGAGAAAGTACCTTTCAGGTCGTCATTGTGTTCAAGCTGTGAAGGGTGCGGACTGATCTGAGCTCAAGAACAGCGTATCATACTATGTCTAGCATTTGGACCCATCAAAATATTTAAAGAGATAAGTGTTCTTTGGTTGTTGAGTTATATCATTTATTTTTTGGATCTTGTAATTAAGAGAGATAGTGGATTCTCTTGAATTGTGTTGTATTCACTAGCATAAGATCCTTTGAAAATTTCATTCATGATATAACTTGTATGATTCTAACCTTGATATTTCTTTGGATAATTATAGACTGTTAGTAATCTCTATCTAAAATGCTTCCTGGACAGTTTTAGGGGCAAGAAGATGATAAGAGATTACTTAGTGATGAAAAGCTTGAGGCATCTTGTGAAGAAGTCATGTAAACCAAAGAAATGATCAAGAGGGAGTGAACACTAGAGGGACTGAGTTGGTGGCTAGAGGAAGTGCACCTCCAAAAGTTTTCTTTGCAATCTCTAAAGCCGAGATCAAGAGGGAGTTCTATGATTCACTGAGAATAAGTAAGGATTGTAGTGTTGTAGGGCTAGATTATTGAAGTACCTCTTCAGCAGTTGGGTTCTGAATTGCTCAAGTTACGTCAACCTGGATTTAACATTGATTGCTCCGCAAACCTATTCAAAATAGAGTGATCTAGGATGCGGTCGAAGAGGACAACCTTGAATCTCTACAAAGGTGTGCATTGGAAACCATTTCTCTAAGGCAAGCGTTGCAGGCAATCTTGGACAATGAGGTCAAGTGGTTGATGCAAGTGATTGAAGATTCAGAGGGAGCCTACTGAACCTAAAGATGATGGTTGTGTTGCTCTGGATGCTGTTTCAGTTGAGGTCTGCGATGATATCCTAGTATAGAAGGAAGCATTCTTCTGTTGCACTGAGTATAGCAGAGGCCGAGTACATTATAGCTTGCGTGGCAGCTCGAGAAGCAGTGTGGCTTTGAAAGCTCCTTGCAGGATTGGTTGAACAAGCATTGAAGTCAACTGTAATGCATTTCTCTATTGAGAGAGATTTGAGGTGCAAGCCCTTGTTAATGCATTTCTCTATTGAGAGAGATTTGAGGTGAAAGCCCTTGTTCCACCCTCTGGGAGGGCCATGGTGGATGTCATGTGTGTGACTCCATGACAACATCACGTGAGGGAGTCCTTGATGATTTACTTGTACTTGTGTTTCACCCCTTGGGGGAGCCATGGTGAAAGTTAGGCTGAGGTGACAATATCACATTGAGTGATGAGCACTTGTACATACCATCTATGGAGGTAGCCATGATGGTTGATATCACGATGAGGTGATATTCGATATCATGATGAGGTGATATCTTATTTGCTTTCACGATGAAGTGATAAGCTCCGTATCACGATGAGGTGATATGGTTTGTGTAGCTGGAAGTATCATCCCTAGCTGAGAGGGAGTGTTGATGTTATTAGCAGCTTCGGGCTGCTTCTTCCAGCCTACACAATTTGAGATTAAATCAAATTAAATAATAGCCTATCGGCTATTTAATTTGATATTAAGATTATTAATATGTACTTGTACTTGGGCCGACCTATATTGTTATTTTGGAAAATACTTATTTTCTTGGTGGCCGACCTAGTTGAGGAGTCACCTAATTTTGTATATATACAAGGTCGAAGTTGTCATTTGGAGACAATCAAGTTCATTCATCATAATTCGCATTCTTAGAAGAAGTTCATACTTGAGCAGCAAATCATCTTCGGCAGCAGCAGCGAATCTTTGTTGTGTAGCAGCAGATCATACTGCAGCAGCAGACCAAATTCAAGGAGAAACATATTCGTTTGTATCATTGCATCTAGGAGAGGTGCTATTATTCATTGTATCAAATTCGGCCATTGCTGGGCCTGTTTTGTAAGCAGATTTTCTGCTCTTGTTCTTCATTATATAAGAGAAATATTTGTTCGGTTTTTCTCCCACAGGAGGAGGGTTTTCCCAGGGTATTTTGCTGTGTTTATTGTCTTATGTGTTGCATTTTCTGAATGCTTTCTTTCTGTATATCTGTTCTTGAAAACAACAACAGTTCCAACCCATGTTTTCGAGTGATTGTTGGGAATCTGTGGTAGTGCGTGGTACAATAGATGAATCAATTTGGGATACACAAACTTTAGGTCCAATCCTAACACTATCATTGCCACATGGTTGAAGATCTAGGGAATGGAGGAATTGAAGAAGAACCTCCATGAAGGGCTGTCATCTTTTCTCTTTGCCTCTTTTTTGGTTCCTTTTGTTAGTCAAAGGTCTCTAATTGACTTTGCACCTCATGCACAACATTAAGAGGTATAGTTGGGCACAAAGTAAAGCCTTGGCATAGAATTTGTGCTAGATGATATTTCAATCAATTAATGTCTCCACAAATTTTTGCCTTGCAATGTTTGCAAACCAACTCCCCTTTCTTTGCCCCCTGGGATGACATGTTTCCAACAAGGGTCCTTTCTAATCAGGGCCGTGCATTAGAACAATTGATAAATTTGAAGTATGTTGCATTAACAAATAAATAGAAACTAAATTAACATTTAGGATTTCTAGATAATCTAAGATAAAAAAATAAGAAAAAAGCAAAACTAGGTAGGGTTTGCAGCCAAAAAAAAACCAAAAAAACAGCTAAGGTTTGCTCTATGAATCAAAATGAAAAAAATCAAACAAATGTAGAAGACAAGTGAAATAATTTTTTTTTAGTTAGGGTTTGCAGCCAAAGAATAGATAAAAAATTAGAAAAACAGCTAGGCTTTGTTCTATGAATCTAAAATGAAAAAAATTAAACAAATGTAGAAGACAAGTGAAATAAAAAAAATTCAAAATAAGAAAATTCTAGCATTTGAAAGCTTCTAGATTTGATCATGTAAACATTTTTCCATCTTCTACAGTCCATGTTATTGCATTTGAAAGCTTTTGAATTTGATTGTGTAAACATTTAAAGGAAAATTTTATGTCTTTAAAAGAAAATTCTTCTTCAAATTTGCTTCAACTTGACAGTGGGCTGCTCCAAATCAAAGGTGGGCTCTTCCAAATCCACCGTAGGCTCCTTTAGATGCACCAAGGGTTGCTACTAGTTTACCCAAGTTGCATTCAACCAATGTTTGCTGCCCAAGTTGTCTGCTGGTTTTTGCTTCAATGGCATTTGATTTCAGTTCCAATACTTTTTTTTTTCTCTTCTTTGTGCTTACAAATAAAATGAACGTGTTCTTAGAGTCTTAGAGGTTCTTTTAGAGCAATAAGCATTACTGATATTGTATTTTGCTTTATTTTTTGATTTCTGTGGATGACTTAACTGGCAGAGTTTCAAGGGTGGGACTTGCTGGGTTTGAAAAAATTGGCAGTCTTGGCAAGTTTGAGTAGATTCATTAGGTACCTTGGTCTTGGGTCTTATGAACTTGTTTACCTTCACCCGCCTCGGGAATTGCTGAATTTTGGCAAGTCTTGTAACTCTGATATATATATATATATTACAATATAGAAAATTTACAATATAGGTGGGCCACATCAGTCAACACAAAATGCGAACTAGAACAGTATAATAATAACAAAATGCAATAAAATCTCCCAGGAAAATAAGGATGGCTTTGGAGTCCAACACATTTCATAGATTATACCTCTTACATCATATATCAAAAAGGAGAAATGACTGGCTTATAGACAGCAGTACTAAGTAAAATACAATTAACATATATTACTATTAACAACATTTTATATCCTTATTCATGCCACAGTTGTTGAATTCAGTTTTATGATTTATCATCCTTATTTTCATGCATTTCAGAATCAACATCCCATTCAGGATTGTTCTTTTTGAATCTCAGTTGATCTTCTAGTTCCATATCATCATTCTTCCTCTGATAAATGCTGCTAGAAACTGTCTGCATGAAAGTCAAGGGGCTCAATACCATGCCTGCTCATATATTCTGATTTCTCTTATTCATCTTCATTTTCTGCAGCTTTGCCACCATATCTCTCTAGATATGGCCACCATCCATCCTTTTCACTTCAGATTTATAAATCACAATGACCCAACTGGCCAGTATCTTGTAGAATCTTTCTTTTGGAACCTTCAAGATCATTGTAATCTACAAAATGATGGAGAGGAGAGTGAAATCACAGTGAGATTCCATAAGGCACCTTCATTTGCCCTGAAATACCTTGTCATTTTTAACTCTTCATATCTGCCAGAGGATTGCAGAGGATAAAATAAGCCAAAACTTGGTTGGTTCTTTTTCACACAGTCTTACAAATCCAAACAAGATTTTATGCTAGGTAATAGCAGATTTATTTTTCCCAATCCAAAATATTACTAAAAAAACATGGACCATAAACTTTTGGCATATTGGCAGGCAAAAAACAGATGTTCGAAAGACAAAGAGGAAATGTGGATTGATTTAACACATACACATACACATACACATACACATACACATACAATATTACTCTGATACCATATATTGCATATTTCAATGTATAACATTATATGCTCATGTCTCTTGTACATATATCTCTATTCACTCTTACTTATCAATTCACATCTCTGTTATATATCATTCATCTACTCCATAACTTATATATTTTTATTAAAATATATATCCTTTATATACTATATTTATCAGCATGCAGTTTAGGCAGAAGTTGTTAATTTCTCTTTAATTTAATTAATCCAGTCAAGGATAAATTTTAACATTTGATTAATGTAGTAATGTTTTTAGTGTGGTTCGTGAAGGAATCATAGGGATATGTACCCATGTAGGCCCAAGCCAATTTCATTTAGTGTGTTGACTGACAGAACTTATATGTAGTCTAATCTCTAGTCCTCAGGGATTTTGTTGGTCAACACACCATAAGAAGATGACTCCACATCTGAAAGACTGTTGGGATTACTTTAGGGACTTGCTAGTTTACAATATAAAAACAGGTAGCAATCTACTTGTGCCCAGCTATTAATGCTATTCCTTAAGCATATTGCCATCTACTAAGTTATTCACGTTTGTATTTTCAATGTGCAGGAACTGGGGGAAGTACCGGAAATATTCCTAATAAAGACCAGCAAGAAGCATATTTACAGCTTGCCCTCACTATTTTGGCAGCTTTTTGTCGTGTTCCTGAGCTTGCTTCTATAGATGATATTATTTCTAAAGTTCCAGTTATCTTGGAAATTTTGTCAAACAAGTATGTAATACACTGTCTTCTTGTTGTTTTAGTTTTTCTTATTATGCAATAAATACTTTCCAATTGTTTTGTATCTTATACATCAACGGATTTTATAGATTACAATATAGCCTTTAAAATTACTGAATTTATGTTAGCTGGTTGTTTTGACTAATTTTATTAATCACGACATCATTTGACAGGGTTTTCTTGTACATGGAAATTAAAAAAGCTTTTTGGATTAGATTATTTGAAACTGAAAGTTTCAGATGTTTTATAGCTTTGCACTTAGAATTATGAGGGGCTGATCCCTGAATGTTGCTGCCTTGGGAGGACCCTGCTCCTTCTCATCCAAATATTCAATAGTATCTTGAACATATGGGATTAGATTTTTGGTGTGTTTCTTTGTAAGATCCTCCAGTCACTCAACCTAAACGCTCCATATCCAGGGTTCGGGAGAGGAACATCATCCAAAAAAGAAGAGGACTTATGAAATCCACCATCTGTACCAGCAGCAATCTGGTCAAGAGCATTTTGGACCAAATCCTGCTTATTTGCCAGCATATTGGCAAAGCCTTGAAGACCATCTATGATCCTTCCAGTAGCAGATTCAGGAATAGAGGAACCCACAACTAGGCCATGCGTAGCCTCAAGAAACAGCAACGTCTGGTTCTTAACAATGGGAGTTGTATCATCACCCCCAAAACCATAACTCAAACAGGATTCTTATCAGACTCAGCCTCTTCAAGGATTGGAAAAACCTTCGGGAATGCACCAATCTCCCCAGCACTCTTTCTGAACAGTGATTGTACCTTTTGCCAAAATCTCCTTTAATTCAGCCTCGGGAACTTTCAGAAAAATATCAACCTGCAAAGCAAGAAGAAAGAAGGTGACTTTGCTTTTGAAGTCAATAGACACCCTCTTTTTACCCTGAAATACATCATCGTTCCTAGTTTACTGTTTTTCATAAAAGCACAGGACATCTGTGGAAACAACTAACCGTAACATCCTAAAGAACTTCAACATATACTTGCCAGAATAATAAAACCAAAAATACTTTCAAAACAAGAAATAGAAGCTTTATTTGCTAATTTATCCCAGGCAATGATTATTTTCTTCTGAATAGTTTTAGGCTTTTAGCAAAAGGACATAAAAAAAATGAATAATATATTTATTAGACGAATAGGCATAACTACAAGGGCAGCAAGGGGGTTGTAATGGAGTGAGTGCATAACAAAAATCCCTTTAACATAAGTTTGATGGTCATTTGCATGTTAAACATTCATTAAGCTCAATTTTATATAAATGTATATAGAAACCTAATAAACTAACATATATATTTTAAATACATCTGTATAAAAGACACTGAGAGACAGCAATCTTGACATGCCTATCTAACCTATGTCACAAATCCAATATAAGTGCCTTGATACTGATATCTCTCGTCATCCTTCAGGTAGATGTATTGAAGATATCTACACTGGTCATTATGAGAAATAAAACAGAACCAATGCTAATGCTACAATTGTTAAGAGTAGAACCAGCAACAGGATTTTTAGTGCAGCAACATCCATCCAAAACAAGTCTATTTGGGTTCAATACAGGAAGACCAAACAACGTTAAACCTATCAATCCATCTCCTAGCAGAGTTAGCTAATTTTCATTTAGAGTTAAGTATGCTAAAAATCCCTTGAGAGAAGGATAAGTTATCTCTTATCATATATTGTCTTGGAAGAAATTTCTAATAATGAATGGATGGTTTGCCCAATTCACTTTATCAGAGGCCTTACCTTTTTTATAGTGGGGAGAAAGCTTTGGAGAATGATTGGATTGGCCCTATCCATCCAAACCCCTTTACATGGTTGGCCCCCCATTATAGATAGGGCCCTATCCCCTTACTATCTATAGGGCTTGGCAGGGGACATTGCTCTATTGAATTATTGACTTGTACTCGTTCTGCATTCCTTGTCCTCTCAATTATATAGGTAGGGGTCCCCTATCCACAGTTAGGGCGATGGCTTTTCTTGAATTAAGCGGCATGTGCACTGAACTCTGGAGTGAGACATAATTGCTCCTTGACTAGTAATATCCTAGATTTTATCAAAACTGAATTTGACAGAAGAAGAAAGGCCCTTTAAAGCATGGTGGCAAAAATCTTTCTCAGGAATAACTTAGCAAACCAAAAGATACAGATTTTTTCAGCAGAAAAAAGGGAAAAAACTACTGTTTTTCTATTTAAAGGCAATGTAATTGTATGGAGATCGAGAGAGTGAAGGGAAATGAAAGTTCACACCTTAAATTTTCGAATATTGTTTTTAATTTTTTCATTAATTTTCGTATTGCTGATTACATTGCACAATGCTTAGTACATTACTTCATTGTAACATACTACAATTACATAGGTCAACTTTGAAGTTTGAACTTGAATATCTATTACAATCTAATGATAATCTACTAAATACAAAGTACAAAGTAACAAAAAATGAAGTGAGCCAATAACTCTTGTTGCTGCGAAGTATGCTACACTGAGTATTGCAGGTTTTGATGATGAAGCTCTTGGGGCAGAGCCTCTCCCAATTCAATCAATATCCTTAGGATCATAATTGGCTTCTGTCAAGATATTAAGATATTTGTCGTCAAAGGGGGACTTATCATTTGTGATCCATTGGCAATGGGATCAATCTTGTCAAGGTCAAAACTGATCTTCCTTGATGCTGCCTGATATTCTCAAATCGAATGCATATATTAGTGAGGTAGACAAAATAAGTTTTAGAAAAATAGGAATTAACTTTAGAAAATGAATCCAGACAACCATTATAATTTATAAGTAATAATCAATTGCAACTTATCTAACCTTCAGATTTCTTTATCTTAAGGTGGAGGTTTTGGTGAACAAACATCAAATCATTCATCTGTTGTTGCATCAAACAGTTCCATTTCTTGGAATTAATGTGTTCAAGCACACTCCAAGTATGCTCGCAAGTTGATGAACCCACCATTGCATTGAATTTTTTATATCTATTTATCAAGATTCAATCATCTATTATTTAGTCAAAAATTCATACCTATAATGTATACATGAACAGTATATAGAAATTGTCAAAACTTTTTGGAGTCTACTTGTTTTGAAGGTGATCTTGTCTTCTGCAATAGACATAATAGAGAAAAAGCCCTTGCTTGCATGTATATCGGCAACTCTCCTATAGGTGTATGTAGCTCTTGTGGAGTAGGAAATAATATTTCCATGCATTTAAGTAGGTATTCAGTGACCTTTGTATCATCTCGAAAGGAGACGCTAACGAACAATGATGGATTTAGATAGTATCTAGTAGCATGGAGGGGAGAACACATTTTCCAATTCTGTTTGTTATTGATTATCTTCCACAACAGCATGTACTTGTCCTCGTTATTCTACATTCTTCTTCTAATTGCTTTCTTGGCCCTATCCATGGCCCCATACAAATAGCCTATGGGGGATTTAACCCCATTGACTTGTCTCAAAACTCTTTTTGGATGCTCTGAGAATTGGATCACTAGATTTTCCTAATCCCAAAAACTCACTGAAAAAAAATAGTCTGTAGGTTCTATCATCCATTTGACTAACAAAGCTACTAATCTGTAATTGGTATAGGTCAAGTTTTGTGGTTACAAAACAATTCAAATTACTAACTATGCAGTTTAATTAATCTCAATTCACTATATAATTGAAATCATATGGTAGTTCATCTTAATCTATTGGAAACAAAATCAAACACATGCCATGAAATCTCTACACAATATCTTCATTTTGGAAACCCCAAGTTTGGGAGGAAAATCCCAGGTTGATAGGTGCAACAACAATCCTATCAGATTGTATTAATAATGTGCAAATAGTAAATACAAAGAGTGAGCACAATGTTTATACTATCTTGCTCTCATTCTAGGCTAAATTGTTTGTCCAATGTCCACAACTTCTAAAGCTCCTTGTGTCTCCATTTTGTCCAACAACCATTAACTATGTTTTGCTTCATCTTTTGTATCTTTTTAGATGCACTGGAGTAGCCCAAATTACTTGAATCTCAAGAGTCGGGTATTTTCTTTACTCATATTTTCTCGACTTACTGCCACAAAGCTGCTACTTATTAGGCAAAATTGCTTGTGATTTATGAAATTGCCAGGTTGATTATGTTTCAACCCCTATTGATTTTGCTACTGCCTCCTGTTCACAGTACCGCCTTGGCAGATTTGTAATTGTGCCAGTGGAAATGTTTCCTACCACCATAGATTAAGAAATCGCCTCTCTTGTTATAATTAGTGTTTCTGACTGTGTCAAAATGATGAGTATTTTTCAAAGTCCAATTTTTCTACAACTAACTTTTTTGGAATCTTGAGACTATCTTGATCCTTTTTGGATCATAACTCCCTTCACAGAGAGGTTTTGGTCCCTCAAAAGCTTACTTATTGGGAAAATAGATTAGGAAACAATGTACCCATCCTCTCCTTGGAGTACCAATATGTCTGATCGAGGGTTTGTCATTTAAATCTCACTTGCCAAGACTTGCAAACTCCTTTCTTTGTTTTAGTTTGCTGTTGTTGTAGCACCACGTCCTTAGGAAGTATTGCACCGTTATTTTATACAAGATCTTCCATTGAAGGTACTACCCATTCCTCCTCTTCCGACATAGAAGATACTATCAATTCCTCCTCTTCTGACATAGAAGATTCGTATAGCTGGAGATGTTCACAATTCACCACCGAATGGATTTTCATGTAGGAAGGAGATCTAGCCTAAATGCATTCTCCCCAATTGCCTTAATGATTGTAAATTGTCCATACCTTAGAGGTTTAATTTTCTTGGCTTGTCTTTGCATTCTTTCTTCACCTAGGGACAACCATACCTTGTCTCCAACTTTGAGACCATGTTCCAGACGATGTTGGTCATGCTTCTCCTTATACTAGATTTGTGTCTTTTCTATTTTTGTTTTCACTTTGAGTTGGATATCATAGATCCTCTCAATTAATCAATCTTGTTGTGTTTGCCACTTTTGATTCCAATTGTACTTGCTCATCTTGCTGTTCCAATGCAATATCAAGTGGACTAATTGGAATGTAGCCCAAACATACATCAAATGGCAATGCCCTATAAAAGAATGGCTTGCTTTATTGTACATAGTGCAAAGGTTCATCCCATGTCATTGGCATCTTACTATTGTAGTTTTGTATGAGTTGTATGAAATTATGAATGTCCTATTCATAGTTACGAGACTCGGACTCGGCTTGGACTCGGCGAGGGTGACTCGACTCGGGGACTCGGGACTCAGACTCGGCGCAGACTTGGCAAAATGAAAAAAAGTTGAAAAAACCCTAGAAATTTAGAGATTTTTAAGGATTTAAAACTTGTTTCAAGCACCCTTTATTGAATACAACACAAATAAAAGCAAATTTGATCACATACACAAGTATACAACGATCACATAAGTATAAAGTACACAAATTGTAGTTGCGCTGCTGAAGGAAATAGCATACTTAGATATATAAAATTAGTCAAATGTATACAAAACTCATGGAATATGAAATCAATAACATCAAATGTTCCATACAAATATGAAATATCAAAACAATAGCTATAAGTCTATGACTCTATGGCATAGTGGAGCCAACATCCTTCCTACGAAGGTGTCTAAGGGTCCTGGATGATGTTGCAGCTGCAGCCATAGTCTCTGCCCGTGTCTGACTCTCCATGCCACTCTCACCAACAACAACCATGTCTCCTCGTGCTCTAGCCTCCCCCTCAGCCATGGCTACAACCTCGGCCTCTCTCTCTGCCTGGTCCACCCAATCAAGGTCCTCGTCACTAAAGATTGCATCTGTAGCCTTAGTGATCCACTCAGACTGTGGATCAACCTCCTCTAGATTGATCGGGGTGTTGTTGTGGTCAAAAAGCTTCTTGTATTTGAGCCGAAGGTTGTAACGAACTTATACCAAGTCATTCATCCTCTCCACTGTCAATCTATTGCGCTTCTTGGAGTGTATGTGCTCAAACATACTCCAATTGCGCTCACCACCAGATGAACTGCATGGCTGGCTCAATATACAAATGGCAATATTTTGCAGGTTCAGTGTATCATAACCAAACATCTCCCACCATCTATCTGAGATGAGAAAAAGAAACAAAATCAATCTCATTTCAAGTTTCAAGTTCAAGTTCAACATTTAATAATAAATTATAATATAAAAAGATGAAAATTATACCCTTAAATATATTTTTACCTGGCAGTAATGTTGTCCTACTATCTTTGCACATTTGACATGCAAAGAAGTCTCCTTTTGCCTTAGTGAAGGCATCTATCTCGTGCACTATCTGTGTAGTAACAACGGGCAACATCTGCTCTATCGTCGAGTAGAGCCCACTAAGAATTTCTCTAGCTGCACCGAAATCACGGCAGAATTGGACGACCGGATTTAAGAAACATGCGGTTGCATGGATGGGCCTATGAAGTTGGTTTTGCCATCTCCTATCAATGATATTCCAAATGGGACGATACTTATCCTCAATTCCACCATAGACTGATCTAATGGCCTCTTTGGCCTTATCCATGCCCTCATATATGTAGCCCATTGCGGGCTTCTCCCCATCTGCAACTCGTAGGAGAACTAGCAAGGGCTCAATAAACTGCAAAGTGCAAACATGTTTCACAAATAAGTGTGAACGAAAATAAACAAATAAAAGTAAGATATGATCAAAAATTAAAACATAATAAAGAATTAAATTTTACCTTCACAATCTCCTCCGCTGGTATCCAAAACCCTTGCTCATCAAAAATGCAATCAGCCATAACAATCCCTGCAGTGCTTGTAGAAAAGGATGAGGAAGACCACTCCTCACCAACAAACATGCGCCTTAAAGCTGCCTTTGACCGAATCAAGGATTGCAATGTGATAAAATTTGTTGCAAACCTAGTGATGCCAGGACGAGACAACTCCCTCAACCTCGTGTATTGCCTCATAAGGTTAAGCACCCATGTGTGATTGTATACAAATTTGCAAATGTTTTTTGCTGCATCCACACATGTTTTGATCCATGGGAGCTTGCCAAGATCCTCTATCATGAGGTGAATGCAATGGGCGGCACATGGAGTCCAAAATATACTAGGGTGCCTCTCCATCAATAATCTACCAGCAGCAACATAATTTGTTGCATTATTTGTCACCACTTGCACTACATTCTCTTCCCCCACATCAGCTATCACCTCCTCTATAGCCTCACACAGGTATGGCACTTTTGAATTGGGTAGAATCATCAATGGACTTCATGAAGACGGTGTCACCTGAAAAAATAAGCAAAACCAATTATTCAATAAATTAAAAAACATAAATCAGCCATATTAAATTATTAATCACTAAATCAAATTCAAATTTCAATGCATTGAGGGAAGTACAATTACCTCCGGAGGAAACTAGAAAATTAAGCAGCGTCTTATTTTTCCTATTAGTCCAACCATCAGTCATGATGGTGCAACCAATCCTCCTCCACTGCACACGCTACTCCTCTAATTGTGCTTTCACATCTGCCACCTTTTGAGTCAAAAGTGGGCCCTTTAATTCATCTTCAGTAGGGGCTTTGAACCCCGCCCCACATATGGTTATGGCATCAACCATGTTTTGCCAAAAAGGTGACCTAAAACATGTCATAAATAAATTAATAAGTTACTTACATAAGTATTGTAAAATGAAAAGTTTTAAGTTTTTAACTTTAAATTTGAATTCGTTAATGAGATACATCTAGATTCTAAAATAATAAAATATAAATATAAATTTTAAAACAATTAAACAAAAAAAAATTACCTGGCTACATGGAAGGGAATGGTGGAGTAGTACCAAAAGTCTGCAATTGTCTTTTTTGCTGCATCATGTGCATCCTTGTTCCAACCCATGTTCTCAAGCGACGGTTGGGAACCAGGAGTAGTGCGTGGTACAAAATATGAGTCTACCCTAGATTTATGAACTCTAGGGCCAATGTTGATACTGTCACTATCACTAGCAGTAGCAACGCCACCATCACTAGGAGTACGCATAGGCATAGCTGGTGCAGAAGCAGAAGCACTAGCACTAGGACGGTATGGAGGCATGGAAGAAGCATCTCCAACAGCACCAAGTCCGTGTCCAACTCCAACACTCACCAACTCCTGCCTTTGTCTATTTTTCATTTTTTTTTGTATTTCAAAAGTTTCTAATTGCACCTGCACTTCATGAACAACCTCAGGAGGTGCTATAGTGCAGCCCACTGCATCATGGATGGGTATGCGTGCAATATGGTATTTTAATCTATTTATGCCTCCATGATATATTGTTTTGCAATATTTACATTTTGCTTCTCCTTTTTTCATTCCAAGAAAGATTTCAGCATGTTTCCAAGCACGGTCTTTTCTACCCGGGGTTTGAGACATTGTGAAAATAATAATATGGTTTGATTTGCAAATGAATGTGGCTGTAATAACAAGTAGGGTTTGTAAAAGTTGCAAGTAGGGTTTGTAAAAAAAAAATGCAAACTCAAAAAAACAATGATTTTACAAATTACAATGAATTATTTGTTAAAAAAACACAAAAAAAACCAATTAAAATCAAACTTACCTCTTAGATTTGGCTTGGAATGCAATGCAAACTCCTCCCAATCACTGGTAATGAGCTCTTAATGCACCTCCTTGCTGGTATGAAGCTTCCCAAATGATATGACCCTGGATTTGTCTTCAATAGCTTGCTAGTTGCGCTCTCTTCTCCTATTTTTTTTCACAACTCTCTCTTCTCCTCCTATTTTGCCAAATGAATGAAATGAGGTTGCTTTTAGGGTTGGGGAGATAATATAAGACCAAAAAAAAAAAAACTTAAACTTTAATTTTATGTTTTTTTATTGGCTTTTTCACTTGCTGCCTATTGTCACCTTTTCACACATCACCCCATTCAAATGGGGACCCCCCTAATTTTTGCTCCATTATGGTCTTTTGGCTTTGGTTTTGCATCTCTCTCTCTCTCTGATCGTTCTATCCTTCCGGGAATGTCCCATCGTTTGACCTAAGTTGGGAATTTTGGTTAAGTCTGTGAAATTAGGGTTTTTATTCTTCAGGCTAGTTTGAGGTCAAATTGAATTATCAAAGTGAAATCTGAGCTTAATATTGCGATCACAACGCTTCAGGCAAAATCCTACTGAATTTTCACTAAGTATTGGCGACTTACTATTTTTAGTAAGTACTCAATCTGAGGTCTTTTCCTCAGAATTTTGGAATTCTGACTACTTCAGCACATCCGGGTAACTTCAAGGCGCTTGCACGCAAGATTTGAACAGATTTTGACAACTTGCTATTTTTGGCAGTTTCGACTTTAGGAGCCATTTTCAGGGTTTGCACGTATGCTTTTCAAATGCATGTCTGGGGAATGTATCTGGGTTTTTCAAGACCTTCATGATGATATAACATGCAATCTGGGATGATGACTTTCAGTAGTTCAGCCTTCAAAGGCTATTTTTAGGGTTTGCATGCGAAGTTTTTCAGTGCATGTCAAGATATTCCTCGTGGGTTTTACGAGAGCTTCGCAGTGATATGACATGCAAACAGGATGGATCATTTTCCAGGGTCTTACTATTTTTAGCCAGTGCGTGCATGCAGACTAGTTTTCTGGGTTTTTTGAGATCCCACGGGCAGTTTAACATGCAAACCCATTCGACAGTTGGTTAGTCACTTTTCGGGCGTTTACTATTTTTAGCAAGTACACTCTGGGCAGCTCCCCGCACTCCAATTTCACAGGGAGACAATGCAATAGGAACCAAGTCAGGCAAAAGTTGTTTGGGGCATGTACAAACCAAATTAGGGTTTCCACCTTTATGCCTAAAAATAGGGGGATGAAATACAGAAGTTGTCAAATAAAGTGCACCATCATGATCAACATCTTTTAGGCTGCCTACTGGCAAAATTTGAGTGAAATCTGAGTACAGGTCACTTAAAACATCAGGATCATGTGGAACAAATTTCAGGTCAAACGAAGTTGTAGAGGTCAATCAATTTTAGGGTTTGCTAAAAATAGCAGGATGGCTAAAAATAGCAGACAAGCTTGGACAACAGGTATAAACAAGGTAGCAAGGTCACAAGAAGCATAATCACACCAGCTCCAGTTTCAGAACGGGTGAAAAGGCACGGAAAGGCACACGTCTCCAACATTTACTAAAAATAGAGTGCCGAGGTAGCTGAGGCATTGAAGATTTTCAAGTTGAAGCTGACAAGAGGAAGGGTGGAATGCGCCCAAGAGTGGAAGATGCTTGATAAAAAGTTCTAAGATTAAAATCCTCCTCATCCCTCCATATGCGCCCAAGGCATGAAATTTCCTTCACCACATGGGAAATACGCCTAAGGCATGAAAATTCCTCCACCATATCCTAAATGCGCCCAAGCTTGATTGAAAATTCCTCCTCACACCTTGAAATGCGCCCACAAGGAGAAGGCATGGCAAAAATGTTCTAAGGCGTGGGATTTCCTCACACACTTTCAAATGCGGTATCACTTGGAAGTTGACATAAGGCCCTCAAGAATTGAAGTTCCCCCTCATAGGGTGAAATTCGCTCTAAAGTTCCTCTAGCACATGTGAAATGCGCCCACAAGAGGATAAGGCAAGAGGAAAATATGCTAAGGCATGGGAATTCCTTCCCACCCCCCTAAATGCGCCCTCAAGTTCCTACACACCACATGAAATGCACCCAAGAGTGGAAGTAGCCTAGATAAAACGCGCCCAAGGAAGAGGTGAATAAAATGTTAAGTGTTGGTGGATTTCCTTCTCCACCCCCTAAATGCGCCCTTAGGTGAAAGTTAACACATGAAATGCGCCCTTGTTGGTGGTAAAGGTGAGATGGAGGTCTTGGCGTGGGAAATGTATAGAGAGTGAAGGTAAAATGAAGTGCGCCCAAGGTAAAGTTGATTGAATTAAAAGTTTCTAAGGCATTACAAGGTGAAAGTGTAAAGTACGCCTAGGAGAGATAGAATTAAAATTTCTAAAGGCAAGATGAAAGGCGCCCATGAGCAGGAAGGAATTTCTTCAAGAAGTCAAGGAAAAATGCCAAGGCATGAAGAATGAAGACTGCTGGTGTGGAATACGTCTAGAATAAAATGGAATCAACCTTAGCAAATTTTATTATTTTCAAAAATAATAAAAATTAAACTTACCCCTTTGTTCGGATACACATGAAAATGATGATTTCTGAAGGAAAATTTCTTCTGGGTATTGGACATTTCTCAGTGGGAGAGGATTTAAACTTGTTCTGCACCTTGCTCGTGCTATTTTGATAGAGATTTTTGCCTGGCGCTAGTTTAATGAATTTCGTAGGCGAAATTAAAATTTCTCTAAGGCAAATAAGAGAAATGTTTTTACAAAAAATGCTCTGGCTTATGAATTGAGCTGGATGACTGAAATAATTTTGCCAGAGTAAAATCAAATGCCTTAGCCAGTTGAAATGAAATTGTTTATGAGAAATACTTGATTTAATATTTTAAAATGCAAACATGATGAAGCAGGCCTGTGCAAGAGTGATGAATTTTCAAAGTTCTAGAAGTCAAATATTCCGATGCTTTGAGTGACAAGTGTTGTGATTGGCAGAGGAGGGAAAACAAAAATTCAAATATTTGCTAAGATTAGCCTCTTCCAGAATTCGACTGGGCTATAAGGATTCAAGTTCTATTCATTTTCTTCAACAATTGTTGAGAAGTGCGAATTTGAGAAGAGGGAAGAGTGAAGTGAGTTGGTTTAAGAGGAGGAAATTTCTTAGTTGCTGAAAGTGTGCGAATTTGAGAAGAGTGCTGAAAGTGCAAACTCGACAGGAAAAGTTTCAAGTTGCTGAAAGATGGCTGAAACAAGTAGAAGAGTTGTTGGAAGGGGAAATCATGTTGAATCCAATAGGGCAAGTGCATCGAGGCAGGCTGTAATTAAGAAGCTGAGCAAATCTTTCTTGCCAGAGTCAAAGTTTTCTTCGAAACTGGGCAAGTTAAGCGACACAAATCTTGGCTCCTTCAATTTGGAGACTTTCAAAAGATGAATGATGGGAATTGGAGGCCATCATCCATCAGTCACTTTGCACAACATCGTCAGAAGTGGACTTTATGCAGCTGCTGGTTTTCCACCAACAATCCGGTGCCCAAAGCTGATTACAGAGTGTGCAAATTGCTACAACATGGAGCAAAGGACTATCATCTCACCTGATGGCAAGCTGTGTGCCAATCTTACGCCTGAAGCAATTGGAGAGGCATTTGGAATTCCAGCCCGCGAGAAGATGATTTACAAAACAAGAGAGAGGGCTGAGAAAATGTATTCATCCACATTTGATCGATGTGCTGACCTGATAAACTCCAGATGGATGAACAAGCCTAAGCCAACTCGCACAAAGCTGTCGAAACAGATAATCTCAGAGGACTTGAGGCAAGAATTTTGTGACTTGATCATGATGCTTAGCAGAGTTGGAGGGTGCCCCCAAGCGTTCATCTTTGAACCTTGGATGTTTTACTATATCAATCTTGTGCTGGAGGGCAAGGAGTACGTAGACTAGGCATTGATGATCAGTGATAATCTACATGAGCAGCTCAGAAGTCTAAGGAGAACAAAAACATTTTATATGAGCTCATATATTGTCTACATGCTGGTCCGGATGACAAAATATAGAGGGATATCATACAAGGAGCCGATTGGGTGTGGCTCTCAACAGTTCAAAATTCATGAGTTTTGTCCGCAGTTGCATTTGACAAGCACTTCAAATTACAAGAGAGTCAATGACACCTTCACAATGCATATAACGAGGACGTTGTAGCAAAGGGCTCATCACAAAATATCCAAAGAAGCGTAGGAGTTGATTGAAAAATACGGAGGCTAGTTCATCCAGTTTCCGAAGTTCACTTACATCAGGCTGCAGGGGTTCTCTTCTTACCCATACAAATTGCCCCGGTATCCCACGAACAGAATTGTGATGCTAGAGATATCTAGGCAGCTCATTGCCTACGATAAGATTCAGAAGAAAAAGAAGAAGGGTGGACTTGGATTCCCTATTACAATGGGGAATTCAGATGAGGTTTGTTCATCATTGCAGGCAGCTAGAGAAGCGGAAAATGAGCTCCAATTCTTCCACCTCTCCTATGACACCAGCAGATAGCATTATGATCCTCACAGAAATATCAGATGGATAGTGTCCGAGGAATTCAGGCATAAGGCACAGATTGAAGACTTCTGGGTGAGTGCAGTGGACGAGGCTAAAATTAGGAAGAGGATGTTTTCAAGGATACCACTGGATATGATCAGAGAATGTGAGATTGTCCCGGTGCCAGATCAGGTTGAGGAAGATATAAACGTGATACAGGCTGATTACGAAACAGTAAGGGATACGCCACTCCCACTTCTAGACTGGTCAGAGCTAGAGGTTACAGATTTGGATACGCTTTGCATTCCAGTCTTGACATTTACACGGAGTTGGGTGGAGAGGCGTGTAAACCGGCTTAAGGGTAGGTCAATTCCCCTTACTTAAAACTCAATGGGAGATCATAGATCACCAGCTGCTAGGCAAGGGAGGCAAGTTGCTCAAGCTCCGGAGCCACGAGGAAAGGAGCCAATTCAGCCTGAACCTCAAAGAGTTGAGGAGGCATCACATACACCATCAGGGGCACATTCTCCGAGCATGCAGGAAGTTTCACTGTTTGCTGATCAAAGAGAAAAATTGAATGAAGAACAAAGGATACGAGAAACAAATCAGCCAGCTCGTAGGGAGTCAGTGGGCCAAAGCATCAATATGCCTAGAGAAGAAAATCAGCAGGAGTTAGAGGAAGAAACGACCATTGATACTCATTTCTAGCATGAGATTGAGGCAACTCTTGAGGATGATACTACTTCAGAGCAAGAGACCCAAAATTCAGGAGATACCGAGCCTATAGAGATTGATGGGCCTCGCTAGGATGAAGGCATACAAGAAGTTCGTGAAGTAGAAGCTAGAAATGAACAACCATTCATTATTTCTGAGTTGCAGCAAGAAGTGCTAGAATGGCTAAGGGACATGATGAGACATGATCCTATTGATGAGACTGATCCAGCAGTTGAGATGGAGGAATTGTTGAGTAGGATCAGTGCACCTCCATCGAAGAAGAAGGCCAGAAATTTTTCTAAGATTTCAACTGATGAGGATGGCTCTCGTACGCTTCACGTGGCTGTACCTAGGATTGAATGTGATCGGGATGAAGTTGTTCTAGAAAACTATGTGATCACTACTATGGAGCTTGGCTGCCCTACTAGGGCACAAGTGATTGAAGAGTGCGATAATTCTTTTCAGGCACTCAAGGATAGATTGCTCCATATTGAAGGCAAGTACAAAAGGTTGAAGACGGAGCACAAAACGTTGATTGGTTATGTACAACACTTGTCCTGTCCTTGTGGGCAAGAAAATCCGGCAATTGAGCTCCCAATCGAATTTCCTAGAGAGTTAGTCAGTGGATTGGAGGATTTGAGAAGGATGGCACAGGAGGCGGATAAGTGGGTTGCCAATGTTCGTACAAAGACATAAAAGTTTATGGAGGATCTTGCACATGCCTATCGGCAAGCCTCTGATATTATGGCACGGATGGAGGCAGTTGATCAGGCTTGGGGTGAGGCTCGTATCTATTAGACCAGGGTTGTTCTTCGCCTAGAGGCTTTGATGCACACGCCTTTGCAGACTTTGGTTGGGGGAGGCATGATTCAGGATGGTGATAGATATGACTTCGCCACTTGGTACTCTTCAATGGTCACGGGCCGGGGATTCTATGATGTAGCATGTGCGGATTCGGTCAGGGTAAGAAAGGCCATGACAAATATTTTTGATGGAGTCCTCAGTACGCTAGAGGCTATCTTTGCCAGGAGGTTGGCTTCTAAGGAAATAACTACGGACGACTTGAAGAGTAGATTGACACCCTTCTTTTCTGAGGTGAAGGGCTTTGTTCAGGATGATTTTGAGAACACCTCCACCTTCTCCAACATTGTTCAGAATACCCAGGATGCTCTAGTTGCTTGGAAGAATCTTGTGCTCGACATGGGCAAACAGTTACAATGTTGGAGTTTTAGTTGGATGACATCCCGCCTATTTCTGATCAAGAGGTTGAGGCTGTACTAGCCAGGTTCATTGATTTTGCAGCTAGGGAAAGGGAAAAGGGAAACGCCCTTCTGGATGCCGATCTTCTGCAGGAAGATGATGTGCATTGATTGCTGGTAGTGGTTGCTGCAGAGGAGTGGAGAATCTTTTGTGCATTCATTGCCCCACTCCTCTCAGTGGCGGTTTTTAGGGCAGAAACCCTAATCGGGGTATATGTGGCTCAATCTGAGCCCTTCATTGTATTTGAATCTAAGCCATCCACTAGATTGGGCTTAATATAAAAGGGGCATCCCCCCCTCATTTGTAAGACAGTTAGACATAAAATCAGAGATAGAGTTGAGCTAGAGAGTAGAGAAGGCATAGTGAATAGCTTAGAAGTTAGCTTAGTTTGAAAAGGAAAGAAAGCTTTCCCTTTGAAAGTTTTGTAAGAAGTTGTTGTGGAAAACTCTCATAATACAAAGGCTTATCATTGCTTGGTGGTTCTATCTTCTATTGTGAGTAGCTAGCAAGGCTTGTTTGTCTTTCCAATTCAAGTAGATAGAGTAAAGTAGATTTTATTTCATGCAAGTAGATGTTAGCTGTGGAATGCGTCGTTTAGTTTGAGCAAGTTTCACTCATCCATACCACTAGCGGGCTCGCTGACGGTGAGTTCGCCCTGCGTGGTCAACTGGATTATTTTGCACTTAACTTCGATTGTGACTCATATGTCCATATGCATCATTGTGATGGTATGTGCATGTCACGTTACAGTTTGAATATCCTTTCCATCCTTTGAAGATTGCACCGGTTTTGTAGAAGTTGTCCGAAGGGAGGCAAAGCAGAATCTGGTTTGAAGCTTGCTGAAATTGACCCTCGTGTCTCGCCTTTAGGAGTAGTAAATAGAGTCTCTATCCTTATCCCATTTAATTTCAGCATTTTTCCGGTTAGTCTAGGAATCAGAGCATCATCGTCAAATCATTCGCATCTTAACTGCTTCAAAGTTGAACAATTGTGTAAGTCCCCTTGAAATACCTAGCAAAATCACATCAAGCCAGCCGAGACTATCCCCTTGCATAAGGAACCTTGGAGTTGAACGTATGATCTTTCACGCAATCTTAGCATACGAAATACTTTGATCAAGACAGGATAGAGTTACCGTTGGAAACTTTATTCTGTGTTGGTGTGGTCATAAAACACTCGTCAACATTGCCGCCGGCCGCATCTAGGGCTCGGGACTCTCCTGGGCGCGTCCAGCCTGGGGTGCTCGACTTGGGACTTGTCGAGTCTGGGCGAGTCCCGTTACAATGGTCCTATTCATTGGTTCGATTTGTCGGTTTGACTGTGGATGAAAGGTTGTGCTCTATTGTCCTCAGTGTTTGTAAAGCAAAAACTGGACAACCTATATGAATTTTTCTTTAAAATTCCTATTATGGTTTCTCTAATGCACATTTTTCAAGGGAAAGTCGTGCCTTGTATAATCTTTAATCTCTTAAAGCATTTTTGATCCTTTCTGTTTTAGTTTAGATGTCTTTTTGGTCATGTTTTCTGCCTTTTCTTTTCCAAATCGGGTTTTGAATGCCTGATTGCAAGTTGGGGATCTTGAATGCCTGATTGCAAGTGTTATGTTTTAAAACTTGCAATCGGGTCCTTGAGACCCGACTTCATATATGATCACTTTAACACTTTATGTTGCAAATACTACTTGTAATCGGTCTTTACAAACCCGATTTCAAGTGAAGTTATTTGAATTTTAAATTGCTTGTAATCGGTCCTTGGGAGTCCGATTGCAAGTTAACAAGGAACATTATGTTCTAGAAAGTCACTTGTAAGGAGTCTTTACAAACCCGATTTCAAGTGATAGACATATATATAACTTGTAATGGGTCTTTTAAGACCCGATTTCAAGTTAGTGAAAGTCGTTTCATTTTAAATCACTTGTTTTTGAGTTTATAAGACCCAACCATGGGTCTATTTCTGCGTTTTCAAGTGATGGCGTGTCTTTGCAAACCCGATTTCTTCCTCTTATATCTATGTCTTTAGAGGAGAACATTTATTATCAAGCTCTTTGTGCTCAAAGGGGAGTCTTCTTCTATGTTGCATATAAAAGTCGACCTTATTCTTACAAAGATTATTGATTTCTCTTTGAAGTTAAGTGGTTTTCTTCTTCCAGGTATGGTTCTTGCTTGGTTCTTTCATCTTTTTTTTGTTGTTTTTGGGGTTTTAAGTTTTTGGATGCTTGTTTCTTTTGCATGGCTTCATCTTTGCGTTCTTGCCCTCTTGGCTTACATTCGCCTTCCATGCTACATCTCCAAAGTTTCATTTACAAGTCGTTTCTATGAAGCAAGTTGTTTTTGTTTGCATACTCGCAATCGGGTTTTTGAGACCCGACTGCAAGTTAGTGAGAGATGTTTTCCCCCTCTTTGTATACCCTCAATCGGTTTTTCAAGACTCGACTGCAAGTAGGAGACAACGTTTATAAATTCATTTGGTTGCTTGCAATCAGGTTTTAGAGACCCGACTACAAGTAAGAAGCTCCATCAAACTTGGCGACCATTATCCACCTTGCCTTACTTTCAAGATGTTTTTCAAAAAAAGTCTTTGCATCACTTTCTTTTAGCCACTTGTAATTGGGTCTCTAAGACCCGACTATTAAAATAATGTTTATTTATTTATTTATTAATGCTCAATATTGTAAGATATTGTAAGATAGAGATAAGATCGTCTCCGATCTTATCTGGAGTTTCTTTTTAGAAACTTTCCAGTTTTGTAAATCTTGTAAACTATTTATTGAGCGTCTCGCTCATTGTTAATACATCAATTAATTTACCAATTACTTGCGTAATATGGTATCAGAGCCAGATTGCTCAACTGTGAATTTTTTAATTCATATAAAAATCGTTTAAGATTTTTTCTTGAATTTTTGAATTAAAAATTCTCAAAAAATCTCTTTTTGAAGATTTTTTTCTGTGAGTAAAAATTTCGAAATTTTTTTTCGGAATTTCTGTGGCTATTCGGAAGAAAAATTCGAGGGTTATCAAATCTGTGGACTTCGTGGCATGTTTTTTGCAAATCTCTGGCCGGGCGACGTGTTTTTTATCAGATTTCCTTCTCCAACCCGCACGTTTTTTGTCACATCCTGGACGCGCTTTCGTGTTTTTTCGTGGCATTTCTGGTGCGATTTTTTGAAAACACGTCTCTGTTCATCCTTTGGACGCGTTTCTTCACGCCTGGAGGTCGCGTTTTTCAGTCTTTGGGCCGCATTTCAGTGTTTCTGGGCGCGGATTAAAGTTTTCTTTTTAGGCGCAATTTTTTTGAGTTCTCTGGCCGCGACTTTCAAGACTTTGTGAACTGCGTTTTTTGACGTGTTTTTTTTCTGAAATTCGTGCAAACCTTGGCTCGGATTTTGATTCGTGCCGTATTTCCATAAGCATTTCTCCATTTTTCTGCAAATTTCGGGTTCTTTAATGGAGATCTAGGGTTCCAGATTTTTTCGATTAGGGTTTTTACCCATTTTTCGAAGACGGAAAATTTTTTCAATCATAGATTCCTGGTGGGTTTTTCGAGAGCTCAACTGGGTTGGTCTCGGAATTTTCTGGGTGCATCGTTTTCCATGCCTCGAATTTTGTGCCATCCGTACACTGTACTTTCTGCAGTCTGTACCTGAATCTGTCCTTGTTTTCTGCATTGGAATTCGTGCTTCGAGTTTCGTGCATCAGCCTCTTCTCAGTACCTCGTTTTTCGTGCCTCGAAAAGCGTGAAGATGGCCAGTTTAAGCAATTTAATGCTGGAGGGCAGCCAGCGATTTAATGGCAAAAATTACAACACCTGGAAGCAGCGGATGTTAACAATTTTTGAATACCGCTGCCTTGATCAGATGATCCTCGGCAACGCTACTCGTCCTGAAGCGGCGGGTAAGGATCAGGATAAATTTGATGAGCAGAATCGTGAAGCCGTCATGCTTATTAAGCTTTCGGTTACTGATGATCAGCTCCCTCAGATTCCACTGCGAAAATCAGCTAAGGAGATCTGGGATCACTTGAAGGATATGCATGAAACTTCCGACAAAAGCCGTGCGTTTTTCTTGAAGAATATGCTGTTTTCTATCATGATGGATGAGAAGACAACTCTGCAAGCGCACTTGAATAAAATCCAGGAGATCAGAGATCAGTTGGAGGCGATTGGTCGGAAAATGGAGGAGGAAGACATGGTTGTGATCACTCTGAAAAGTTTACCGAAGTCCTATGAACATTTCATAGAGACCCTCAACATTACGTCTGCTAATGTTGATCTCAAGTTTCCGAATTTGTGCACTATCCTGTTGCAGCAGGATCGCTGGAGACAACAGTTCGGTAGCAGTGACTCATCATCCTCCACGGAGCAGGCCTTTGCAGCAAAAACTCAGTCGAAGCATCATGGGAAAGGTCAGCCTTCACAGCAGAAAGGCTCAAGTCAGCGCTCCACCAGTCCGAAAAAGAAAAATATACAGTGCAATTACTGTCATAAATTTGGCCACATCAAGAAAGATTGCCGTGCTCGTTTGGCTTCTGAGCAAAAGAAGCAGGGAGGGTTTCAGAAAGCGAATGTCGCCGAGCACTCTGAGCAGAAGGAATCTGCCTTTTATGCACTGATGGCAAAAAGGCCCGCAGACCATGTCAAGTCCTCTGCTTGGTACATAGATTCTGGTGCTTCGCGTCATTTCTCACATAGGCGTGATTGGTTCACAAACTTTTCCCCTTGCACTGACTCAGTAATCTTTGGAGGAGGTGAGGAATACACAGTTGTCGGCACAGGCACTGTTCAGGTTCAATCTGGCGGGAGGGATCTCATATTCCTCAACGTATATTATGTACCTGATATCGAGCTCAATCTTCTCTCAGTCAGTCAGATCATGCGGCATTCTCCCCAGATGGATGTGGTATTCAGCTCGCATAGATGTTCGATTGTTGATCGAGAAACTCGCACAACGGTGGCCGTTGGGATAGAGGATCATGGCCTTTACAGGCTTGTGGACACTGGTGATTCTCCGGAGTTAGCCTTGGCAGCCAGAAATTCAGCTGTCACCAGTCTTTGGCACCAGCGGTATGGGGCACTTGAACGTGCACTATCTCTCTCAGCTTGCTCGAGAGGGACTTGTAGATGGCTTACCTAACATTCAGACTCAGCATCAGGGCGCTTGTGGTGCTTGTCAGGCTGGGAAGCAGCATCGCACACCGTTCAAGGATGGCGACTCTTGGCGGGCTTCTAAGGTACTTCAATTAGTTCATGCTGATATTTGTGGTCCTATGTCTGTTTCTTCTGTAACTGGTTGCAAGTACTTTCTACTTTTTGTTGATGACTATAGTAGGAAAATGTGGGTGTACTTTCTTAAACAGAAATCAGAGGTTTTTAATGTATTTCAGAAGTTTAAGGCCTTAGTTGAAAAAGAGTCCAGTTCTAGTATTATAACTCTTAGGTCAGATAATGGGGGGGAATTCTGTTCTAGTGCATTCTCCAACTTCTGTGATACTCATGGGATAAAACGTCAGTTAACCACACCCTACACTCCTCAGCAAAACGGTGTTGTAGAGCGACGCAATCGTACGATTGTTGAGATGGCTCGCTCCATGTTGCAACACAGGAGTGTTCCTACCAAGTTTTGGGCAGAAGCAGTCAATACATCAGTCTATCTCCTTAATAGGTCACCCACTCATGCTGTTAAGAGAAAGACTCCTGAGGAAGTTTGGTCTGGTTGCAAACCTAGGATCAGTCATTTGAAAGTTTTTGGCTCTCTTGTGTATGTTTGGATTCCAGAGGCCAAGAGCACTAAGTTGGACTCCAAGAGCCAGAAACTCATGTTCACAGGGTACAGTGACAATCACAAGGCATATAGGCTGATTGATATAGACACTGATCGTCTTATCTTCAGTCGAGATGTTGTCTTTGATGAGGAACGAGGTCCATTTCTCTCTTCCTCACCTGTTCAGCATTCAGAGGATCAGCCTCTACAGGGTCCTGATATGAGTGTCCGACTTCCATTAGGTCCACTTGATGGGAGGGATGACGAAGACCTAGTCTTTGATGATGCTCAACCTGAGTTTCCTCCAGATGATAATGAACATCCCCCTGTTGAACCTGTTCCAGATCCACAACCAGATCCAGCTCCTCCTGTTGCATCTGATGTTGGCACATCTACTCTCCGACCGAAATGGTGGGCTAAGACTATCAGTGATCTTCGTGCTGATGAGCTCATTGAGGGTAGATCATCCAGAAACAAGAGCAAACAGCAGTCTACAGTAAATTTTGCTCTCATGGCCAACATTCACAGTGTTTATGAGCCTCAGACATTTTCAGAGGCAAAAGGGATACCTGAGTGGGAAAAGGCGATGGAATCAGAATACCAGAGTCTTCAGAAGAATCACACTTGGGTCCTTTCCAATCTTCCTTCAGGGAAGAAGCCCATTAGCTGCAAATGGGTGTACAAGGTGAAGTACAAAGCTGACGGAACCCTTGACAAGTACAAAGCTCGTCTGGTTGCACGGGGGTTCTCACAGAAAGAAGGCATTGACTATGAGGAGACCTTTGCTCCTACAGCCAAAATGAGTACCATACGGCTCGTCCTTGCCTTAGCAGCTCAATTTGGTTGGAAGGTCCATCAGATGGATGTGAAGAGTGCTTTCCTCAACGGTGAGTTGAAGGAGGAAGTATACATGACGCAGCCTCCAGGTTTCAAAGTTGCTGGTCAAGAACAGAAGGTGTGCAGATTGGTCAAGGCACTCTATGGCTTGAAACAAGCTCCTCGGGCTTGGTACATAAAAATTGACACGTACCTCACAGATCATGGCTTTCAGAGGAGTCCATCTGACTCGAACCTGTATGTCAAGAATACTGGTAATGAGATTCTGCTTGTTGTTGTCTACGTGGATGACTTGATCATTACTGGCAGTTCAACACTTTTGATCATTGAGATCAAACAGGACTTGTGCAAAACTTTTGACATGACAGACTTGGGCCTCCTGCATTATTGTTTAGGTGTTGAGGTTTGGCAGACAGAGAGCAGCATTTTCATCTCCCAGTCCAAGTATGCTCGAAGTCTTCTGGATAAGTTCCGAATGCAGGATTGCAAACCTGCCTCTACACCCATGGAAAAAGGGCTTAAGTTGTCAGCTAAGTCCAATTCACCCGTGGTAGATGAAACATTGTTCAGGCAACTAGTAGGCAGCCTCATCTATCTTGCTGCTACTAGACCTGATTTGAGTTTTGCAGTGAGCTACATATCACGCTTCATGACAGCCCCCAAGGCTGATCATTGGGTAGCAGCGAAGCGTGTGCTGCGTTATGTGAAGGGCACTCCTGATTTTGGACTCTTGTACACTCGGAGTCACGATCCTAAACTCAGTGGGTTCACAGATTCAGATTGGGCAGGTTCAGTTGATGACAGGAAATCAACATCTGGGTATGTGTTCAGTTTGGGATCCGGTGCAGTCACATGGACGAGTAAGAAGCAGCAAGCAGTGGCTCTCTCCTCAACAGAAGCAGAGTATCGGGGAGCAGTAAAAGCAGCATGTGAGGCAGTTTGGCTTCGCCGGATGCTTGCAGATATGCAAATATCTCAAGCAGGTCCGACTCCCTTGTTCTGTGATAATCAGGGAGTTCTCAAACTTGCCAAGAATCCGGTCTTCCATGAGCGAACCAAGCATGTGGAAACTCATTGTCATTTCATTCGGAAGCTGGTTGAAGACGGATCAGTTCAGTTGCTGTATGTTCCGACAGAGGATCAGACAGCAGACATTCTCACCAAGTCGCTCAGTACAAATAAGTTTGTAAAATTCAGGGGGCATCTTGGTGTAGTTGATAAATTGAGCATTAAGGGAGGGTATTAAAATAATGTTTATTTATTTATTTATTAATGCTCAATATTGTAAGATATTGTAAGATAGAGATAAGATCGTCTCCGATCTTATCTGGAGTTTCTTTTTAGAAACTTTCTAGTTTTGTAAATCTTGTAAACTATTTATTGAGCGTCTCGCTCATTGTTAATACATCAATTAATTTACCAATTACTTGCGTAATACCGACTACAAGTATTCATTGTTGCTTACTTCCAGAATACATACTCATTGCTTGCAATTGGGTCTTAGAGACTTGATTACAAATAAAGCTTATAATATTCTCAGCTTGCAGTCAACCTTCCTAGATCCGATTTCCTTCAAATCGCTGTCCAAAGCATATCTGTAAAACATCTTTGAGTCATTCCAAGTTGTTGCAAGTTAAATACCCATCCAAATTTTGGTGGAAGCATTGATTTTTAAGGATTTGGCATCATGGAATCACCAATAGCTGCTGAAGATGTTCTTACCCTTTTGATTTTTCATCACAGTGTTTCAGATTCTTGTTTGATGACAAAAGAGCCAGCATCACCTCCAAACAAGAAAATGAAGTTTAAGTATGACAAATATCTGAATGAGATTGCTCCCTTTTAGATGGTTTCTCTCATTAATGAGATCAAAGATACAGAGATCGGACACGTTGATATGTCTGAGTTTTTGGAAAGAACTAAGGGTTCAGCGAGTCATGGGATGTAGTTGCTTCTCAATAGTTATATTCATTTGGTTTCTTCGTTCCTAGTAGCCGCTTTAAAACCTGAATTTGTGCTTGCATGTGCTGCTCATTTTGATCAAGAAACGAAGACAATCAGGGATGAAGATGGGAATGTTATAATAAGATTGGCTGTAGAAACAATCGAAAAGGTCTTCAAAGTTCCTGTAGCCCCTTTGTATGCTGAAATCACAATGAAGAGTGCTACAGATCACTACAATCAGAGAAGATCAGATTGCATTAGACATATTAATGGTAAGTGGCTGAAGACTCCCTGGACTTGTTTTTCTAGATGGCCTAAGTTGTATCGTTTTGACTTCATTGAGGAAGTAAGTGATATGATCATGCTTCTCAGCAGGATAGCAGGTTTAAAACTCTCCAATGTGTTTGAAATTTGAATGTACAAGTTCATCGTGGTTATGAGGAAAGGGCAGTCTCATGTTTTCTGGGGAGAGTTAATCAGTGATAACCTGTGTAGGCAATTGGCACACGTTCCCACTACCTACACTTTTTATATGAATTCATTCTTGGTGTATATTGCTGCATCACTTAGACAGTTTCTTGGTCTTTCTACCAAGGGTAACAGATCATTGGTGCCAGTGTGGGAATACTATGATCAACTGACTCTGAAGCCTAGTAGGCTTCATTACAGAAGAGTGCAGGATGCTTTCTTTGGTCACTTCATGTGTCTTTTTGATAAATCACTCAAGAATAGAAGAGTCTCCGAAGGGGCATGGAAAAAAGTGAATGAGTATGGTTGTTTGTTCCTACAGTTCCCTACTTTCACTTACATGAGGGTTGGATGTTTTGAGGGACAACTGTACATGTTACCTCAGTATCCCACTGATAGAATTCTTCTGATGGAGTTGGCGAGACAGTTAATGGTGGTTTATGCTGTACAACTTGCCAATCACAAGTTGGGTATTAATATTTCTTCACACAATCCATTGCAAATTGGTCAATATTCCTTGAACACTTCTCAGAGAGCCAAGGCAATGGAAGTTGAACTTAAAGAAATCAAGTTGAAGAAGTTCATCACAAGGAAAGATTTTGATTACCGAGGAATGAAAGACAAAATCAAGAGAGCCTTCACTCATGTTCATCGCCTCAAAGATATCAGGGTTGATCTCCGTACCAAAGAGGAAATCAAAAGAATGGACTATAGTAGGCTTACCTTGGAGCAAATTGTGGATCTTAGATTAACCAAAATCTCGGAAGGGATGGTGGATGGTGAAAAAATCCTTTATCCAGAGTACATAGAGCAAAAAATTGCAGAAGCTCCTCTCCCTTCTCCGCAATGGTCCAAAAAGGAGTGTGACTCAGTCATCGATAGATTTTAGCCCATCCTCGCTAATACTAATGCTTGGTTGAAGGATAACCATGTCAAGATCATCAATATCAAAGGTGAAGCAGAAAATGATTTGGTTGGGCCAGTCGGGCAAAGGTATAAAATCAGAGTTAAGTCTAAAGAAGGTGCTTCTTATTCTGGTACGAGAATTAGGTTAAGGGTTAGCAGAGCTTTGGTTATTGCTCCACCAGAAGTGTCGTTGAAAGGAAAGGAAACATCACAGATGCAAATTCATTTTTTTGATGCTGAGAATGATACTCATGAGGAGAACACAGCAGAATCACCTCCTTTAGTAGACTCAGATTTCCCTCATATGGCTATTCCTCAAATGCCCATGGATATTGACATAGATGTGGATTCTTTCTCCACTGTATTCGTGGATCCTTTTGAACCTAGTACATCTGTTGGTGCTAGTATGGAGTTACTTGCTGAGACTTCTCATGGAAATCTAGAGAGCATTTTTGATGTGAATCCCTCCTATGTGGTCATGTCCAGTGTTTCTTTTCATAAGGTTGATACTTCTGCTTTGAGTTTTGATAAGTTCATGGCAGAAGTAAGTCATGTGTTACCACTTGAGCAAAGGCCTCTTGCCATTCAGACAAAAACTTCTCCTAAGGTGACAACTATGGTACAAGTAGAGCCCGTTTCTTCAGAAACCACAGTTGCTGTCTCCAATGTGATTTCATTAGAACTACCCCCATTGCTGAGTTCAATTACACCCAAAAGGAAGAAGCAGGAGATCTCTCCTAATATTCTTGATTTGCAACAGCTTGCGAAAGCTGAGTCCAGAATTGCTAAGAAGGCGAAGAAAGTCTCGCGGGTGGTGGTAGATGAAAACAAAATGAAATATGCAGTGGTAGTTGAGCCATTGTGAAATATATTGGGCAATTTTTTTCAATCTTTTAACACAACTCAATTCACCTGTTAACGTTAATGAAAACTCAATTCAACTGAAGGGAACCCTTTCCTCTGATCAACCAAGATCCCAGTGCGGGCAAGGTTGAGAGCATACTCAAAAGAGGATCGTTAGCATTACTGAAACTTGTTGAAAGTTTAATAGAAAGGAAATACAATCACTCAACCACTTATTCAGCGGGAGGACTGAAATGGAAAGTACATTATTGAAATTAAGATGCAACTCGACCACTTATTCAACAGGAGCATGTTGACGGCTCAGCCGATCAACAAAATGATGAGATAATGCATTACATTAAGCAAATAGGCAGCAAGCCGGCCTCTTCCACTTGTTCAATGGGTGATGCAGAAATGAAACCTGAAACTATAGACTGAAATGATGCCAGTCTCTTCCACAAAAGTGGGGATACAAAATATAAAGTGCAGAAAGTAAAGAGCTGATCAGTACTACTGATTCAGCATTACAATGCGATGAACAATCCGCAAATACAATGAGATATAGATAACCAGTGAACTTCAGAATGTTAGGAAATGAACTCCAAACAAGTACAAGCTATCCAACATATGAAATATAGTAAAAGGACTAAAATATTAGGTCTGATATAAAAATTGCAGCAATCAGAAATCCATACCAACAAGCCCTAGAATCACCAAAACGCTCATAACTTCGTGAAAACACCTCCGATTGATGTGAAATCAAGTGCAAAGGAAGCATAAGAGAAGGGCGACCAAGTACAAACCAAGAAATAGCAGCAAACAACCTATAATATTTTATGCACATTTCCCAATGCAATGGCAGCAAAGTACAACCTCCAAGAAAGGGCGACCAGCAAGATAAAATCCAAATCACCTTTGAAAAATCTGAAAACTTGCAACAAGGGGCGCCCCAGGTAGACTTGAACAATAAGCCAATACCCAGAACCAACAAAAAATTGTGCAAGGAGCTATGATCGAAAATGTGCTTTGGCCAAGCACCAAACCAGCATCACCAAAACTGATAAAACTGCAAGAAACTCAACTACAATGTGCTCAATCTGTTCTCAAGGATTGAGAACAGCCAAATCTCAACTAGTTGCTATTTTTCAAGCAAGAAGTCAAGCCAAAGCTAGGAGGTATGCAGTCCTCGAAGTAACTTACTAACCATTCCGACAGCATAACATTACTATAGATATAAGATAATGAGCTAAGAGCCCAATGCTGTTATTTATAACATTTCCTGCTCCAAATTCAAATTCAATCTCCCTCCAAATGGACGCCAAAACCAAACTCAAATTCACAATGCCCATTTGTGTCATTTGCATTTCATTTCTCCAAGTCGTCCTCCAAGAAGTATTATACTTTATTAAAATGTCAATAAAGTATATTATGGCGTCCAAAGTAAAAATAAAGTGAAATACTTTATTAAACTGATTTAATTCCTCCAGGCTAGGCGTCAAAACAATAAAGTGAAATATAAATCTAATTGGCCACTTATTTCTCCAAGGCATCCAACCATGCCTTTTAAATATTTCACTTAAAATAATATTCTCATCAAATATCAAACTTGCCAAAATAATCACCTCAAATGCTGGAGACCAACTGAATATACTGCCCTGCCCGAAATAGCCATAATACCAAGTTGTTGAAACACTGCCAAAAATAGCACCAAGGGTGTTGGAGACCAAACCGCTCAAATTGACATGCCAGATATAGCCACTGAATTGAATTGTAGAAGCCTTGCTAAAAATAGAACTTACTAAAAATAGCATACTGCTAAAAATAGTAAGTTGTTCCAAACTCATTTTAACCACAATCCGAGCAGCCGTCGTACTTACTAAAAATAGTAAGTCCAGAAAAGTTCTTTGATTCAGTTGCATGTCATACCGTTGCGAAGCTCTCTGAAAACCCAGAAAGAATCTCGCAACCAGACTACAAATCTCCAACATGCAAACCCCTGAATCCTCAAAGAAAGCCTCCAAGCAACTGGAAACCCTAATTCTACCTTTGACTAGCCTACGAGCATCCGGGAATAGGCTAACAGTCACTGGAAAGTGTAGTGCTAAAAATGGGGACATTACACATTGGTTGAGAAGCCACCTGAATAGATGCAACTGTCGGATTACAGGCTTACCAGGATTGAACTTGGTAAACAAACACATTCTGTTCTCATGCATGATGCCATAGATTCAGTAGCCTCATTAGTTTAGAAGTATGATGAGTTATTGGCAAAGAAGAGTGAGCTCAAAGAGAAGAATTTACAGCTCATCACGGTAATTTAGAAAATAACGAATTCTTCAGAGCAAGTTAATCCATTGACTTCTTCTAATCGGTTAGGCAAGTGGAGAAGGTTGCCCAAAAGGCCAAGGCAGTTGATTTTTGGGTAGATTAGTTGATTGATCAAGGTACTTGTTGTGACCTTTTCACACATCACCCCATTCCAGATGGGGACCCCCCTAATTTTGCTCCTTTCTGGTCTTTTGGCTTTGGTTTTGGGTTGTTTTGCGTCTCTCTCTCTCTCTCTTATCTTTTTGTTCTTCGGGGGATGTCCCATCATTTGACCTGGTTGAAATTTTGGCTAAGTGTGTGAAATTAGGGTTTTCATTCTGCAGGCTATTTTGGAGATAGTTTGAGTTGGCTAAGTGACATCTGAGCTTAACATTGCAATCAAATGGCCTCCAACAGGTTCCCATCAAATTTTCACTAAGTTCTGACAACTTACTATTTTTAGTAAGTGCTCAATCTGGGGTCATTTCCTCAGAATTTTGGAATTTTGACTGCTTCAACACATTCAGGACACTTCAAAGTGCTTGCACACAAAATTTGAGCAAAATTGGACAACTTGCTATTTTTAGTAATTCCGGCTTCAGGAGCCATTTTCAGGATTTGCACGTATGCCTTTCAAATGCATGTCTGGAGAATATTTTTGGGTTTTTCAAGGCCTTCGTGATGCTATGACATGCAAGCCAAGATGATAACTTTCAACAATTCCGACTTCAAAGGCTATTTTTAGGGTTTGCATGTAGAGTTTTTCAATGAATGTTAGGATATTCTTGGTGGGGTTTTCGAGAGTTTCACAACGATGTGACATGCAAACTCATTTGACAGCTGATTGGTCAGTTTTTCAGACACTTGCTATAAATAGCAGGTTCACTCCAGCGGCCACCCGACATTTCAGTTCAGCAAGCAGAGCAGCATGTGGTAGAAATCAAGTCAAACGGAGATCATTCGAGGCACATGCAAGTCATATTAGGGTTTCCTACTTTGGTGCCTAAAAAGAGGGGTAAAAGGCCAGAATTTTGAAAAACAAAGGTATCCCATCACGATCAACATCCTTCTGGCAATCCACTGGTAAAATTTGGGCACAATCCGAGAATTTACTGTTTATAGTAAGTCGTCTCCAGAACAGGGCTATAAATAGCAGGTCAGCATGAGGGGTAGGTGTGAACAGGTCAGATAGGCGATGAGGACCACATGGTAAAAATCTCAAGTCAAACGGAGCTGCCGAGGTTTGAGAATCAGAAGGTTACTAAAAATAGAAAATGAGGGCAGGCAAGCTAAAATTGGCTAAGTATTCGAGAGCCACCACCAGAAGTCCCCTCAACGCTCCAGATGGAAATCTAAGGCATGCAGGTTAAAATGGAAGCTCCACCCCCTAAATGCGCCCATCTAAGAAGGAGTTGATGAAAATATTCCAAGTCATGAGAATTGGCAGTAGAAGAGCTCAAATGCGCCCTCAAGGTGGCTAGAGGCATATAAAATTTCTAAGTTGTGAAAACAAATGCATGCCTCCTCAAATGCGCCTTCAAGGAAATGTTGAAGGCTTGAAAGTTTTCTAAGTGAAGAGAAATAGAAGTTCCCCCTTCAAAATGTGCCCAAGGTAAGCAAGAGTCTTAGAAATTTTTCTAAGTCTTGAAGAATGGAAGCTTGATAGGCAAAATGCGCCCAAGGGGTGAGTATGTCAAGAAATGTGTTAAGGAAGGAGAAAATGGAAGCATGACCCCCTAAAATGTGCCCTCCTTGAATGAGATGTTGGTTTGAAATTTCTAAGTGAAAAAAATGGAAGGAGACCCCTCCATATGCGCCCAAGTTGTGAGGAGGCCTCAAAACTTTCTAAGTCTTAAAAACTGAAACCTCACTAGCTGGAATACGCCCTTGAGGTGAGGGTGTTGGTAGAAATTTTCTAAGGAAAAGAAAAATGAAAGCTCATGGGCTGAAATGCGCCCAAGGAAGAAAAACGCCTAAGGCATTGGGAATTAAAAGCTAAGAGGAAGAAATGCACCCTCACATGGGAGCTCATGCCATGAAATGTGCCCAAGGTGGTGGAGGTGTTAAAAACATTTTCTAAGACGTGAGAAAGTGGAACCTAGACCCTCAAAGTGTGCCCAGCTTGTGCAGGCAACTAGAGAAATTTCCAAGGCAAGGTAAAATAGAAGGAGGCCTTCCAAAATGCGCCCTCAAGGTGATAAAAAGTTTCTAAGTAAAGGAAAATAAAAGCAACAAGGGTGAAATGCGCCTTCAAAGTGAGGAAGTATAAAAAAATTTCTAAGGCATAGGCAAATTCCTCCTCATACCTCCAAATGCGCCCAGCTTGCAAGAAGAAAACGTGGCAATGAGGAAAATATTCTAAGTGTTGAACATTCCTCCTCCCTATGTGAAATTCGCCCAAGTATAAAGAGTTCCTCCTCATAGTGTGAAATGCGCCTAAGATTGAGAGGACATGGAAATAAATTTTTCTAAGGCAAGAAAGTTCGTCCCCACCTCATATGCACTCACAAGGAATAAAGGCAAGGCAATAAGATGCTAAGGCGTGGGAAAAAGGAACAAAGGGGTCCTATATGCACCTAAGTTATGGAGAAGATAAAAGAATTTTTGAAGTGTGGGAATTCCTTGTCACACCCTTATATGCGCCCTCAAGTGGAAGTAGGTACATGAAAATGCGCCCTTGTTTGCGGAGGCATGTAGTATGAAATGCACCCAAGGTAAAAGGGGCTTGGCTATGAAATTTGCTAAGTGTTGAAATTTTGCTTGACACCACCCTAAGTGCGCCCAAGGTAAGTTAACAAAATTAAAAAGTTTCTAAGGCATTTCCTAAGGTGAAGATGAGAAATACGCCCAGGGGAGGTAATATCAAAATTTCCAAGTACAAGATGAAATGCGCCCATGAGCATGAAGGGAATATCTTCAGGAAATCAAGGAAAAACACCAAGGCATGAAAAGTGAAGGCTACAGGTGTGAGGTGCGCCCATAATTAAAATGGAATAAACCTTAGCAATTTTTATTATTTTTCAAAATAATAAAAATTAAACTTACTCCTTTGTCTGGATACACATGAAAATGATGACTTTTGAGGGGAAATTTCTTCTGGGTACTGAACATTTCCCACTGGGAGATGATTTTAAAATTTTCCGCACCTCGCTCAAGATTTTTCTACGAAGATTTTAGCCTGGCGCCTGTTGATGAATTTCCTAGGCGAAAATAAAATTTGTAAGGCAAAAATAAAAATAAATGTTTTTACAAAGAAATGCCTCGGCTGGTGATGTCAAAGTGAGCGCCTGGATTACAGTGGAAGAAATTTATAAAGCAGACAAAATTGTCCAAGGAAAGGGAAGATAAAACAACAAGGGGTCAAATACACTCACAAGGAAGAGATGAAATTTGTCTAAGGCATGGAGGAATTTTGAAATATGTCAGCCAATATTTTCATTTTATTACATAGCTAAATTCACCCATTAGCATTAGTGCAAATATAAACTAGCTGAATGTAACCCTCTCCTTTGATCAACCCAGATCCCAATGCGGGCAAGGTTGAGAGCATACACGAAAGGGGGTCGTTAGAATAATCAAAACTTGTTGAAAGTAACAAAAAGGAGGTGGAATCACTCAACCACTTATTCAGCGGGAGGACATACAATGCAAAAAGTAAAATGCAACTCGACCACTTCTTCAACGGGAGCAGGTTGACGACTCAGCTGATCAGCAAGATGAGATAATGCAATTATACAAAGTAACAGGCGGCAAGCCAGCCTCTTCCACTTTTCAGCGGGTGATACAAGGAATTGAAGCTAACTAAGACTGAAACATGCCAGTCTCATCCACAGTCGTGGGAATTACAAGAATTAGATCAGAATAAGAGAAGTGCTGACAGTACTATTGTGCAACTTACAATATGATAGAGAACCTGCCAAGCACACGTGATTAGAAACCAATTAACGCTGCCATAATAACAATGACTCTCCTATACTCATGCCCGCCCAAGAGATGACTTCTCATAACCTGATATGACTGTAACAGTGACTGAAATTGTGCAGACCAGCAACATGTATCCTCACTAAATTGCTCATAACTTGCTCAAAACTCATCCAAAAGGCATGAGACAAAATGCATAATACTCTAATACTAATGGCGACCGAGACTAGACATCAAAACCCACCCAAACAGCCTGCATTAATTTGCACGGAATGCAAGACACTTTCAGCAAGGTGCGCCCCCTCTAGAAAGGGCGATTTTACCTTTAAAAAATCCACACTTAATATTAAATTCTGAAACTCAGCAAGTAGGGTCGCCCCTAGCAAAGAAAACATTAGGCAAAGCACCTAGAACCATACTATTTTTATTTTACAAGATATGAATGAAAACTACAATCAGCTGAAGAGATTCAACAACACTGAAAAATTGGTAAAATGCAAAACACATCAACTACAAAATGCTCAAGTTCAATTCAAGAACATAGACAAACCTATCTTAGCTAGTTGCTATCTTTCAAGCAAGAAGTCAAGCCTAGCTAGGGGGTATGCCTTCCTCGAAGCACTCAGTCACCATTCCGGCAACATAACTTTGCAATAAACTCAAGATGCTGAAAGAGAGAGCAAAGCCTCTTATTTATGACTTTCTCCAACCTCAAATTCAAATTCCTTTTCCCTCCAATTAGGTCGCCCCCATGAGATTCACATTCAATTTCACTTTGACATTTGCCTTTCATTTCAAACTCCATTCTCCATAACTTGGCGTCCGAACATAAGGAGGATAAAACTTTATTTAAAATGTCAATAAAAGGAATGTTAGGCGCCCCACTTAATAAAGTGAAATGCTTTTCAAATATTTCTCCAAGTATGGCGTCCAAAATACTAAAATGAGAAACCTTATAAAATTTGCTCTTTTTAATAAACCAACTTATCTCTTCATTTGGGCGTCCACCAAGCCTTAGTAAAAATATTTCACTTAAAATAATATTTTCATCAAATATCGAACTTGCCAAAATAACCACCTCAAATGCTGGAGACCGGCTGAATATACTGCCTTGCCCGAAATAGCCATAATACCAAGTTGTTGAAATACTGCCAAAGTTAGCACCAAAGGTGTTGGAGACCAAACTGCTCAAATTGACTTGCCAGATATAGCCATTGAATCGAACTGCAGAAACCCTGCTAAAAATAGTAAGTTGTCCCAAACTCATTTTAACCACAATCTGAGCAGTCGTCGTACTTACTAAAAATAGTAAGTCCAGAAAAGTTCTTTGATTCAGTTGCATGTCACATTGTCACAAAGCTCTCTGAAAACCTAGAAGGAATCCATAATCCAAATTGTAAAACTCCAACATGCAGCCATCGTAAACTACTAAAAATAGTAAGTCTGAAAAAGTTCTCTGATTCAATTGCATGTCATACCACTGCGAAGCTCTTTGAAAACCTAGAAAGAATCTCGCAACCAAACTGCAAAACTCCAACATGCAAACTCTTGAATCCTCAAAGAAAACTTCCAAGCAGCTAGAAACCCTAATTCTGCCTCTGACTAGCCTACGAGCATCAGGGAATAGGCTAACAGTCACTGGAAAGTGTAGTGCTAAAAATGGGGACATTACAAATTTGAAGATGAAATGAAGCTCGAACATCAAGCATTCAAGTGCGTCCTCAAGGTGAAATAATTTCTAAGGCACAAACTCCAGGCACAAGGTGGTGGATGCACCCTTGAAGAAGACCTCATGAAATGAACACAGTGCACCCATGATGAAATTTTACTAGAAAAGTGATGAATTTTATCAAATCTAGAGGTCAAGCAAGCCTTGGAGGTGAGAACATGGGAATTAGGTAAGTGAAGTGAATTTATATTATAAGTATTTAGATGCTCTTCTTTTTGTTTGTTTTGCAGAATGAACGTCGAGGCTAAGGCATTAAGAATGTGATACAAGAGGCAAATTTGCCCAAGGCAGTGGGCTAGAGAAATATGAAAGTTACGAGGAAGAAGTGCGTTCAGGAATTAAAGCAACAAGAGGACTTAACGGAGAAAAACTTTTTGCAAGGAGGGTTCGAACTAAGTGTTGTTGTGTGCTTGCCTCCTCCTAGCGCAACAAAATTGGTAGGCAGAACAGTGGGAACAAGTTTCTAGACGAGAATCTTCTGGAAGATGGTGGTGGGCATTAATTGCTCATAGTGGTTCCTGCAGAGGAGTGGAGAATCTTCTGTTCATTTATTACCCCACTCTTCTCTGTGGCGGTTTTTAGGGTAGAAACCCTAATTAGGGCATGTGTGGCTCAATCTGAGCCCTTCATTGTAATCAAATCTGAGCCGTCCACTGAAATGGGCTTGCTATAAAAGGGGAATCCCCCCTCATTTGTATTAGAGTTAGACATTAAAATCAGAGATAAAGTTGAGCTAGAGAGTAGAGGAGGCATTTAGTGAATAGTTTAGAAGTTAGCTTAGATTGAGGAGGGAAGGAAACTTTCCTTTCAAAGTTTTGTAAACGGTCGTTGTGAACACTTTTCATGATATAAAGAGTTTCATTGCTTGGTGATTTCTTCTTTTGTTATGAGCAGCTAGTGAGGCCTTTTCATCTTTCCAACTCAAAGTAGATAGAGTAAAGTAGATTTTATTTCATGCAAGTAGTTGTTAGCTGTGGAATACGTTGTTTGGCCTAAGCAAGTTTTCATTCATCCATACCACTAGCGGGCTCGTTGACGGTGAGTTCGCCCTGCATGGTGTTGGTGTGCGTTTTAATACCCCATCGAACACAGAATAAAATGCCCAAAGACACTCTATCCTCTCTTGAAAAATCACTACGTATGCTAAGATTGTGAGAAGATCATATGGCGATTCCAAGGTTTCTTTTGTCAGGTCTTGATGTGTGGATAAGATCAGTGGGCGTTGTGATTTGCTGGTAATCACAAGGGGTCTTACGTTAGAATTTATTTGCAACCTAAGGACTTAGACGGTTTTGACACTGAAGGCTCTTTCTTTTTGGGTTTTCTCTATTTTAGGATTTCCAAAAAATGTAAAAAAGGATAAGGGTTTAGGAGTGCTAATCTAATCCTAAGAATTCAAGAGACGACAATGATTGGGTGAAACAAGGAACCACACTTTGTTTCGCCTCCTTGGGACAACTACGCAAAGTGGGTGCAATCTTCTAGGGGTGTGATTATGATTTTCATGTCCAGAATAAGATTGAAGTTAAGCATCGACAATTTAAGAGCTCAGGCTAACTTTACGCATTGGATACAAATCATCTATCCAAAGAAAGTATGAGCTAGATTTCACCAATCACCGCTATCAGATCTATCATTAATTTAACAAACATTCAAATAAATTTCTACTCTAATTCTAATCTAAGTGTTGAAGGAGATATGTAACCTTACACACCACTTGAAAATAAAAGTGATTCAAAGCAAATCATGCATAAGAGCTTTTATTAACGGAAATGGTCTAACGCAACAATTTCATATTACTCACTTCACAATTTACAAATGAGGGGCGAGCTCAATTTATAGGCTCCTCGATTACAATTCAATGGCGAAGATTGATTTTGAATCAACGGCCGAGATTACAAAATAAAACCCTAATTAGGGCTTGTCATAGTTAACTACCCTTCGACCAATGAGAAAATTACATTTTGGGACAGTTGTCCTTCTTGCTAAATATAAACCAACTCCATGGATAAGTCAGGTTCATTGAACCTAGACATGTTGACTTGGAACAATTTGATTGGTTGGAAGATGACGAGGCGCCACCTCAGCGTGTTGGATGTCCTCCTTGGTCTGCTTCTTCTTTTTCCATGCACTTGCTTTAGAATATCCTTCTTTGCCAACGACTCTGTCCTTTGTGCTTGTTTCTTCCTAGCTTTGATCTCGGATTTCCTTTGAGATTTTGATTTCTTCTTCTCACTTGCATTTGAAGTCTAGAAGTCTTCCCTTGGACCAGTTATTGAACTTTCCTTCCTGATTGCTTTGAAATTCCTTCAAGTGCCTTGAATTTGGAGAAGAACTCTCCTGTGCTTTCGCCAAAATGGAGGAAATTGGAACTTTCTTTGTGAATTATTTCCCATACTTAGGCAAATTTTGGCTATTCAATTTAATTTTGTAATGCCTTCATGTGGACCATTCAACACTTAGCCAAGATTTTGGCCATCTTTATGCTCAAATGAACTTTGCTTGTGGATTTGTCTTCAATTTTGAGTGTGGCTTGTGCTAAGTAGGGCAAACTCCATCCTTGGGCAAGAATTTTATTTATTTCCTCCTTATTCCTCTTCATTTTTCCCGTTTTCTTTCCAACACTTGTCAAAATTTGATCCTTTTATTCTAGGAAAATTCCACACTTAGCCATTTTTTTGCTTCCTCTTGGAAATTTTTACCATGTTTGTTTCTAACCTTGGCAGACTTTGGCACATGTCATGCCAATTTTCTATTATGCTTGAGTGGACTTCCTCATTGGCAAGCCAATTCTTTTCTTTCTCCCCAGCGGACTTGGCTGTGTCTTGGACATCTTCAATTTAGCCTTGGCAAACTTCATGATTAGTTAGCCATGTTGGGCAAAGTTTCTCATTGCTTAGGGAATTTTCTTGACACTTAACCAAATTTTGAAATTTTATTCTCCAAGGTATCAACACTTAGCCAATTTTCTGAGTTTTCCTTGGCAGACTTCATAGTTGTTGCGCCACTTTGCTCATTTGCTAAAGTTGAGTTTGTCTTCCTTATGCTATTCCCATCTTACTCTGGGGCGGACTTCATCTTTGGCTAGACCATGTGTACTCTTTGGTGGGCGGACTTGGAAGCTTCTTTGCCATCTCACGTCTCTCCTCTAGGCACTTCATGCCTTAGATATTTTCCATCTTGCTTGAGGGCGGACTTTGGAGTCTTCTTGCCAGTCACGCCTTTTCCATGCCTTAGAAACTTTTATCATGCTGGGGAGGGGGGCGAACTTCAAGATTTTCATGCCAAGGGCAGAGTTTGAAGCTGGCCGGACGAGATGCATTTTCCTCTAGGCACATTTGATCCTGTGGTTGGACATCTTCATGGCGGACTTCACCAATGCTTGGACATGCTTCCCTGTTGGAAGGCAGACTTTGCCTTGTGCCTGCCATCACTCCCCTTGGTGTCTAGGCGGACTTCATGTTGCCTTAGCCATTTCTTTGGGTGAACTTTGCCAATGCTTAGACATTTCTCTTCCTGTGGCGGACTTTGTACTTGGCCAAACATCTGACTTAGTCAAAAATTTCAAATTCTCTCTCCTTCTGGGTTGGGCGAACTTGAAGATCTCTCTGCCATTTTGTATTTTATTCATGCCTTAGGAATTTATTTCATGCTGAGTTGGGTGGACTTCATGCTTGCCTTGCCAGACATTCTTCCTTCCGTGCCTTAGAATTTTATTCCATCATGCCGAGGAGTGAATTTTATGCCAGCTTGATCCCCTCGCTCTCTTGGCATATATTTTTTTATCCATGCCTTAGAAAAATTTCCTCTTCCAAAGTTGGGCTGACTTCAGCCTCTCCTTGACATTGGCGCACTTGGCATCTTACCTGTCCAAGGGCGGACTTGGCACTTCATCAAGCCATGGGCGGACTTGGAGGCTTGTCTTTCCATCCACTTCTCTTCTAGGGTGGACTTTGTGCCTTCTCTGCCAAGGGCGGACTTGGAGCTTGCTCATTCCATGGCGGACTTTGACTCTTTCCAAGGCATGGCGGACTTGGAGGCATCTTGTGCCATGGCAGACTTCAGCCTTGGCTCACCATTCCCTACCTTTGGCATGCCAAAAGCAAGGGCAGACTTCATGCTTGGCCTGCCATTCCTTCTCATGGGCGCACTTTACCAGATTTAGCCATTTTTGCTAACTTTTTACCATTTACCTTGATTTTCATGATGATTTCTGGAGGCGTGTTGACTTCATGATCAGTGGGACCTTGAAATAGAAACTTTTCCCAAAATAGAAACTTTCGAAAAATAGAAACTTTCTAAAAATAGAAAAAAACAAAAAGCATCCCTAAAAAGTAAGAACTCCAGAATGGCCTAAAAATGCCAAAAATCAAAAAAGCAAAAAGCAAAAAGCAAAAAAACAAAAAAGCAGAATCCCTAAAAAATTGGAAGTGTCAGAATTGACTCAAAGCAATGGCGTTCCTCGTCTACCGGTCCTTCTGAGCACTTCCATGACATCTAGGCATTGATACGGGTTTGAATTCTCTACTTGGCTCAGATGATTTCTACAAAACTCTAACTCCTCATTGTAAATAAAATGGTGATAAGCAGTTGCACTGCCAAGGCAAAAACCCAAAAAACAAAAAGAAGGGGGTCCCCATTTGCAATGGGGTGATGTGTGAAATAGTTCACAACACGTGGTCATCTGGAGTATTTGGTGCTTAACTTCGATTGTGATTCATATGTCCGTATGCATCATTGTGATGGTATGTGTATGTTGTGTCATAATTTAAATATTTATCCCATCCTTTGAAGATTGCACCGATTTTGTAGAAGTTGTCTCAAGGGAGGCGAAGCAAAGTCTGGTTCGAAGCTTGTTGAAGTTGATCCTCGTATCCCGCCTTTAGCAATAGAAAATAGAGTCTCTATCCTTATCCCATTTAATTTCTGCATTTTTCTGGTTAGTCTAGGAATCAGAGCATCATCGCCAAATCATTCGTATCTTGCATCTGCTTCAAAGTTGAACAATTGTGTAAGTCCCCTTGGAATATCCAGCAAAATCACATCGAGCCAACTGTGACTATCCCCTTGCATAAGGAACCTTGGTGTTGAACGTATGACCTTTCACGCAATCTTAGCATATGGAATACGTTGATCAAGAGAGGATAGAGTTACCGTTGGAAACTTTATTCTGTGTTGGCGCGGTCATAAAACACCCGTCAACAGTACTCAAGTGATTGAGAAGGCATTGCATGTTTTGAACACTGTTAGAGTAGAAAAGGTTAAGTTGAATCAGACTTTGTAAACTTTCAAGCAAAGTCTGAGTTCAATTGAAAAAGATTTAAAGATCTGGCATGAGATGGATCAGACCAAGCTGGAAATTCTGTGCAGCAATATGATAATACCTTTAAGAGAGAAATATATAGAATTTGAAGAACTTATGACAAACAAGTCATTAGTTTTTGAAGACCTCTCCAAAGATGTTCAAGCTACACTTGAAATGAGTGGTGAAGTTGAGTAGGACATTCTTTCTAGTTTTGATACAATGTCTTGCAAGATTCTAAGTCATGAAGGAGAGATGCTTGCATCAGATGCGGTTATTACTAAAATGAGGTGTTTTGATGTGATTCTTAAGACTGTTGCAATTGCCGGTAATACATTGGGTCCTGATCTTGATGAGTTGCAAAGAACCATCAGCAATTTCCAGTCCTTCAAAGCCAAAAATGAAATGGAATAAAAGTGTTTCATGATACTTTCTCTTTATTTTGTGTATTTTATTTTCGACAAGTTACATGTAAAAACAAATTTTGTAATTGCAAGTGTTTTTTTCGCTTGCATTTTTGTAAAATGTAATTACATGTAAGGCAACTACAAGTTGAGTTAGATTAGGACTGTAGTTGGAATAAGTCATGGTGGTTGAGGGAATTTCTCAAGTTAGTTGGGATCCTCCCACCTTTTTCTCAAGGCTCCTCTCCTATATATACTTGAGGGGTCCATTGTAAAAAGGATCTTTTTGGCAAGCAAGTAAATTCTGCAGAATTTTGTACTCATAAAGACTTTGAGCTTTATAGTTATAAATTGTTCCTTTTCAAATAATATCAAGTAGTTGGAATTTCAGACTTTGTGTTGAGATCCTACTTTGTGCCCATTGTGTTCTTGTGTCATTTTGGGGCATTTCTTTGTGATTATTTGAGGTTGTAGAAGATTGTTGAGAAGAGCTTCACTCCAAATATCTGTAGACTTTGTGCTGTAAATATTGAAGATTGAATTAGTTTGATTCATTATTAGAAGATACAAAGAGCTGCAAGTCTTTGCGCTTGAGGTTATTCCGAAATTAAAGTGATTCATAAGTGCACCATACTTGCAGATTTTGTGCTGTTATATGTTGCATATTGTTCTTAGGTTATCATTCTAAAAGGGTAGATAGGATTTTAGATACTCAAGACTTTGTGCTTGGTGATTGTTTCCCGTCTTGGAGGAAGTGACGAAAGTCTTTGTGCTTTCAGGAAACTTCATTTCCTCTCTCTCGATCTCAATTTAAATTGCTGTAATTTTTTTCTTAAAGGTTGTTGTTACTTTCTTGTGAGGAGAAAAGAACATAATCTTTCCTGAAAAATGAGGAAAGGTTGCTGTCATACCCATATTAGTTTTAGTTAGTTAGTAGAAAAGGGGGAGCCTTCCCTAAATTAGGAGAGTATCATACTCACACACTGTGGCTGAAACCACAATTTTGCATACCCTCAAGGTATACAAAATTTTCAACTAACATGCTCTTCTATAGCTTCGTAACCATCTTCTCCCACAAGTAGACAAGAATTCACTCACAAATTGAGCATCTCTATTTGGTGCTATAGATCTTATTAGCATAGTGCACCCAAACTCTATTAAAGAATAACTTTGATGTCTCTGTATTGGTTATGGTTTTCTTGCATGGTGATAGTATGTACATGTTGCTAAATCTGTCCACCACCACAAACAAGTAGTCATTTCCATGCGTGCTAGTTGGATAGCCACCCATGAAATCCATGGAAACACTATCTCACTTTTAAAAGGCACCTATAGAGGTGTGTACCTTTTTTCTTTCCACATCTTGGATTTGCAAGTGCAACATAACTTTCATCCTCTAATGAATCTTGCTATACCTCCATTTGCATTTGAGGCCAACATACATACCTTTGTATGTCAATCATGGTTTTGCTAACACCAAATTGACCTGCTACTTTGGAGGTATGTGCCTCCCTCATAAGTAGAAGATGTTCCTTTGGCACATGTAGTTTTCCGAGCCTATAAAGTAACCCATCCTTCAGGTAAAAGTCTAAGTTATCGAATTGCCCATTTTTCCTGCCAATTCCGGGTACGGTACGTCCTAGAATTGGGTATTGCCTGAAATCCCTGTGGAATCAAACAAGGTTCATATTGTTTTAGGTAGAAACATTTTGACTAATTTTTGGTTGAATCCCGATGAATCGATTGTCAATGTGGTGTTTCCAAGTAGATTCTGATGTGATTTGAGCATAGTCTTTTTTTAAAATTTTTTTTCGAATGATTGAAAACCCTAGTTGAGGTCTGACCATTTGCCAAGCATGAAAAAACCATTTCCTCAGCTTTTCATTGTTTCAAATGTTTTATTTAAAGTGTGAGTCTTCCTTCTGCCTTTAGTTCTAGACCTTTGAAAATGAAATGCATAGATTGAGATTTCAAAATATTCGTTGTTATTTATAGGAAGCGAATGCTTCATTTATAGATTACAAAAAGAATGTTTCAACGATCAAAGGTGGAGAAAATGGAAACATTAGAAAAAATAAGCAAAATAGAAACAATCTAAATGCAGTTAAATACGTTAAAAGATTTACAAGTGATTGAACATTAATAACGTAATTACTAATTTTAAAACCCTCCCTTAATGCTCAATCTATCAACTACACCAAGATGCCCCTTGAATTTGACAAACTTATCTGGGCTGGGAGACTTGGTGAGAATATCGGCAGTCTGATCCTTTGTCGGAACATACTGCAAGACTACTCATCCATCTTCGACGAGCCGACGAATGAAATGATAGTGAAGTTCAACATGCTTTGTTCTTTCATGGAAGACTGGATTTTTGGCGAGTTTAAGCACCCCTTGATTGTCACAGTACAAGGGAGAAGGACCTGCTTGAGACATTTGCATGTCCGAAATGTAATGTCCCCTTCTCAGCAGTGATCTAGCAGTTGGCCGTTAGCCTATTCCGGAGACCCGTAGGCTACTCGAAAGTGGAAATTAGGGTTTCCTACCTTGCAGGAGGATGTTTCAGCTTTTTTCCAAGGCTCGCTCTTGGAATCTTGGAGTTTGGATCGCGGATTCTTTTTGGGTTTTCAAAAAGCTTCGCAACGGTATAGCATGCATGTTTTGAGCAACTTTTTGAATTTACTATTTTTAGTAAATTTTATTTCTAGCAGTAGTCCTGTTGGCATCAACACATTTGGCTTTCCTCTTTTGGCAGTTCAGTTGGTAATGTGGATTTTTGGCATTATGGTGATTTTATTTGGAGGGATAAGTTATTTTATATTATGAATGTTATGTTTTCAATTTGACCCCTTGGCCTAATGACATAACTTAAAGTTGTTTCAGAAAAAGGGGCTAGAAGGGTGGACGCTTCATCAGGAGGATTGATTATAATATTTCTAAAGTGAAAAATAATGCCTTGGGAAATGGACGCCAACTTTGAGGAGATATTATATTTTAAAAATGAATTATTTCATTTTCATTTGGGACGCCAACTTCTGGAGGGAAAATAAGTCAACCGAAATTCAAACTCTCTCCTTGGTCTTTGGGCGCATCTTCTAGAAGCTTCTTCCAGAGTCTTTAAAAGGAGGAGTTGATCTTCATTTCATTATCTCTGGTCTACTGCAAAGTTATGGTGTCGAAATGGTGAGTGAGTGCTTCGGGGAATGCATACCCCCTAGCTTGGCTTAGTCTCTTGCTTGAGAGATAGCAAGTAACTGAGAGTGAGGGCTGGTTCTTGCTCAAAGAGGCAAATTGAGTTATTGTAATAGAGTTTTGTGAGATTTTGATGATTTTCTGAGTTGCTGGTCATGCACTGCTGAGAGTAGTTTTTGCTTAGAAGTCCTTGGGTGATTTTTGTATCGTTTTGGCTATTGTTCTTACACATTTCTTTGCTAGGGGCGACCCTTTCTGTCAAATTACAGATTTTATTATCAATAAATGAATTTATTTGAGTGAAATCGCCCCTCGTTGAGAGCTGTACCTTCCTGGCAGCAGCATTGGGATTGGTGCAAAATAATTTAGGGGTTTTTGGTGTTGTTTGGCCATTGGGATTTGGGCGCCATCTTGTGTAGGAGCAATTGCATTTTATTTCAAGTCATTCGGAAAAGTTTAGAGTGTTTTATGAGCATTTCAGTGGGTTGCTTAGTTGCCGGTCTATCATATCAGATTTTAGAAGTTCATCATTTTGAGTTGGTTTTGTGTGGGATTGAGTTTTCTGATGTTAGGAGTGATATTTTATCTATTTGCAGTATTGTGACATCTTCATTACAGAGCTTACTGCAGGAATTCTCTTTATTGTAAAGTTGTACATTAGTACTGTCAGCTACCTCTCTTTCTTGCCGAGCATTATTGTAATTCCCAAGATTGTGGAAGAGACTGGTCTTGTTCCAGTCTTCCTTTCCTGCATTTACTTTCTGTACTGCCCATTGAATTAGCGGAAGGGGTCAGCAAGCCGCCCATTTACTTTCAGCACTGCATTGTATCATCATACTGCCGATCGACTTAGCCGTCATCTTGCTCCCGCTGAAATACGCGGTTGAGTTGCATACAATTACTTTTCCCGCATTTACTTCTTCTAGCATTAAAGATCCTTGACGCCATATGACAACACCCTTCTCATCTTTAGATTGTGTGTGCATTCTTGGCGTAGAGTTACTTCCGTGCAGTTGGTTTATGATTTCCTAACATTAACGGGTGAAATTGATGTGTTAAAATTGAAAAAATTGGTGGGGATCATTACACGAAAGCACCTTACGAAGCCAAATTGCCTCACAAGATGCTGTAATAGTTCCTCGATATTCAACTTCAATCGAGGAAAGAGCCACTGCTTGCTGCTTCTTGCTGGTCCATGTGACTGCACCTGTACCCAAACTGAATACATACCTTGAAGTAAACTTTTTGTCATCCATAGAACCTCCCCAATCTGAGTTTGTATAACTAATCAACTTAGGATCTTTGCACCTTCCATAGAGAATGCGAAAGTCGGAAGTGCCTTTCACATATCGTAGCACACAATTCACTGCAACCCAATGTTTTGCTTTAGGGGTTGTCATGAAGCGAGAGATGTAGCTCACTGTGTAATGTCCCCTTCTCAACAGTGATGTAGCAGTTAATCGTTAGCCTATTCTAGAGACCCGTAGGCTACTCGGAAGTGGAAATTAGGGTTTCCTATCATCTAGGAGGATGTTTCAGCTTTTTCTGAGGCATGCTCTTGGAATCTTGGAGTTTGGATCGCGGATTCTTTCTGGGTTTTCAGAAAGCTTCGCAACGGTATAGCATGCATGATGATCTGAGCAACTTTCTGAATTTACTATTTTTAGTAAATTCTATTTCTGGTAGTGGTCCTGTTGGCATTAGTTTAGTGGCCTTTCCTCTTCAGTCAGTTTGGTTGGTAATGTTGATTTTGGCTTTTATGGCAGAATTGCTGGTGCATATTGAAATTATTTAAGTTGCAAAGGTTATATTTTAATATTATGACCCCTTGGCCTAATGATATAACTTAAGTTGTTTTGAAAAGGGGACTTGAAAGGTGAACGCCTCATCAAGAGGCTAATGTGAAATATTTCAATTTGATAAAGCTTGACTTTGGAAAAAGGGACGCCAACTTGAGAAGAGAGATATTTGTTTTAAAAAGTGAATTATTTCATGAAATGAAAAGGAACGCCATCTTGGGATTGAGTTGAAGTCAAAGTCAAAATACCTTCTTGGACCTTGGGTGCACTTTCTAGAAGCATCTAGAGGCTTCTTTCAAAATCTATAAAAAAGAGTGTTGGTTCTTCATTTGGTTATCTCTTGTCTACTGCAAAGTTATGCTGCCAGAATGGTGAGTGAGTGCTTTGGGAATGCATTCCCCCTAGCTTGGCTTAGTTTCTTGCTTGAGAGATAGCAACTAATTCAGAGAGAGGGCTGTTTCTTGTTCAGAGAGGCAGATTGAGTTATTATAGTTGAAGTTTCGATGTTTTAAACACATTTTATGTTGCTGGTTGTAGTTATGGCTGATTGGGGTTTTTGCTCGATGGAGTCTAGGTGATTTTATTCTTGTTCTGGGCATTTGAGTTATCCATTCCTCCACCCTAGACGCCCCTTCCTGTGCATTTTTTAGATTTTATTTCAAAGAATTGGATTTTTTAGAGGTGTTCGCCCCTCTAGGAGGGCCGTACCATTTGCCTGTAGCTTGGTAGTTGAGCAAAGAATTAAAAGGAGCACTTGGGTTGGGTTTTCAATGTTGTATCTTTGTAGCCATCATGAAAGTTAGTCAATGCATTTGGTTTCAGTTCATTCGGGTGTGTTTTGGGGGAGTTATGAGCAAATTAGTGGTCTAGTTAGTTGCTGGTCTGCATTTCATAGTTGCTGTTTTGTCATATCAGATTTGTAGAAGTTGGTCATTTGAGTGTGTTGTTTTTTGGAGAGGCATTTCAAAGATTTGCAGCATTTGGAGAACTTAATTACAACGTTATTTGCAAGATTATTCTTATTGTAAAGTTGTGTAGTAGTACTGTTAGCTATTTTAATTATCTTGCTTATTTCACTATTTTCCCACGGTTGTGGAAGAGACTGGTCATGCTCAGTCTACATTGTATTGCATTTACATTTTGCTGATCGACTGAGCCGTCACAAGTGCATAAGACCCCCAACGCCATATGGTAGCACCATACCCATCTTGGGTTTGGGTGCACATTCTTGGGTTGGGTTACTTTCAGCATTGCAACTTGCTTTTCCAATCCTCCCGCTAAATAAGTGGTTGAGTTGATTGTTACCTTCAACAATGTAATTTCTATTTCTAGTCCTCCCGTTGAATAAGTGGTTGAGTTGATTGTTATTTCCTTTCATTGTACTTTCCTGTAGTTCAGATTTTATGCTAACGATCCCCTTTCGAGTATGCTCTCACCTTGCCCATACTAGGATCTGGGTTGATCAAAAAGAGAAAGGGTTCCATTCAGTTGGTTTATGATTTCACTAACGTTAACGGGGAAATTGATGTGTTAAATTTGAAAAAAATTTGGTTAGCACATTTCAGTGGTATCAGAGCCATGATTCTGCCAACCTATGCCCAACAGTGTTCTATTAACAGATGAGTGACAAAGCTCACAGATACTACACTAGAAGTTAGGCCGGTAATCAACAGTTTCAGTTTCCACCTACACCAAAGGCAGATACCTTTTCAGGGGCCCTCCGAGAAACAAGAAAGTAATTGACATTGGTGAAGCAATTGAAAAGATGACAGACAATCTCAGGTAGACCATGGATGAAAGGGATGCTAGGATGGAGAAGAAGTTTGACGAGATGATTGATTTGATGACATGTTTGCTCTCAAGAATGGATCAGCAGGCTGCTAATAATCAGCCCCAAAACCAAAACAACACTAAGGGTGAAAATAGTGGAGTTAATGGGAACAATGGCAATGGGAGAGACAAAACTATTGGCCACCATGAGGCGACCTCTAGAGGATCAGCCTCTAGGTCACTTTTTCCCACATTCACACAGAGGGAAGAACCACAAGTTGAAGCTGCAACCCATTTTGCAGATGACGCCAGACAAGTCTACTTGGAGTACGCCTCCTTTCCTCATGATCTTAGAGAACAATGGACCTTTGATCAGTTCATGAATCAAAGAAATCGGAGAAATGGTCGAATAGCTGAATACCAAGGTCCTATGGGTCCTAGAACTGATTACCAACAAGCTCTTGGGAAGGTGTCCTTGCCTCACTTTGATGGAAGTGATGCATGTACGGCCAGGGCGTGGATGCAAAAGCTTGATAACTACCTCTCCTTGAGACCTATGTTGGAGGAGGATGCCATAAAGTTCGCCACCTTACATTTGGAAGGAGCTACCCATGAGTGGTGGTACCACGGTTTGGTCACCCTTGGCCACAACCTAATTCGTACATATGAAGAATTCACCAACAAGTTGATCAAAAGATTTGACACTAAAGATCCTTAGGTGAAGTTTAGGGAGCTTGCACAGCTGAAACAACATGGTTTATTGGAAGCATACATTGGAGACTTCCAAAGACTTTCCGTGATGGTGCCCAACATCACTGAAAGAAGGTTAGTGGTGCTATTTTCAGAAGGATTGATGGAACCATTGAAGGGATGGGTAAAGGCTTTTGACCCACCAAGCCTTGAGGAAGCCATTAAGAAAGCGAGAAGCATGGAGTTGTCCGCGCATAGGCCAAAGTTTCCATCCAAGCCTTTCCCTCATAAGCGTGACAAAAGGCATTCTTCAAATCAGCACAAGAAATTTCCTCCTAAGATGGATGATGAGGTTCGTGAGAAGCTTAGGAAGGAAGAAAAATGTTACACATGCAATGAACCTTGGTCAAAGGGACATAGATGCTATGAACAAGACCATTCTAACCACATGGAGGCCTATTCTGATTTTGGATCAGAATCTGATCACTCGGAGCAGGAATTTGATTTGGCTGAAAGTGAAGAAGAAAGAGATCCAAAAGAGGTTGAAGATGAGCAAGGGGGTGGGGGCACATTTGCAGAACTCTCTAGTTTCCAAAAGAATGAATCTTTCAAGGTTCGCGGCTTGATTGGGAAGCATCGTATAGTTGCCTTGATTGACACTGGAGCAACGCACAACTTCATTGATGAAGGAGTGGTTGCAAAGAGGGGACTTAAGACTGAAGAGTTTGAAGGATTCAAAGTCATGGTAGTTGATGGGTTTCACATTTCCTGCACTCACAAGGTTTCCAACATGTCCTTGTAGTTGGGTAACCATGAAGTCAAAGATGACTTCTATGTTATCAGTATTGGAGATACGGATGCTGTTCTTGGCATTCAATGGCTGTGTTCTCTCGGAGAGATCTCTCTAAATCTGCAAACAATGGAACTCAAGTTTCAATCCGATGGGGAGAAGGTGGTGCTAAGAGGAATGTCAAACGGGGGTCCTCAGATTGTCTCTTTCAAAAGAATGGAGAGGCTGATTCGGCATGATCAAGTTGAACGGGCTGCAGAGTGTATGGTTCTACCAGCCAGTCCAATTGAAACGAAGAGGGACTATCCACCAGATATTCAGTCCTTGCTCACCAAAAAGAGTAAGGTGTTTTCTGATCTACCTCTTGGGCCGCCTCCAGATAGGCTGTTTGAGCACGTCATTGAACAGAAGGAAGGAGCCAAACTAGTTATCACAACACCCTATCGGTATCCTAAGAAGCAGAAAGATGAAATTGAGAAGAACATAAGAGAGCTCTTGGAGATGGGTTTCATTCGTCCAAGCAAGAGCTCTTTTGCTTTAGTTGTTGTCCTTGTGAAGAAGGATGGCACCATCCGCATGTGTGTGGATTATCGTGCCTTGAACCAAAGCACAATTGAGAGCCGGTACCCCATTCCCAAAATAGATGAGCTTATTGACGAGCTACATGGTGCCAAGTTCTTTTCAAAAATTGATTTGAGATCGGGATACTATCAGATTCGGATGAGGGGATCAAATGGTCAGAAGACGACATTCCGGTGCCACTATGGTCACTTTGAGTTTTTAGTCATGCCATTTGGGTTGACTAATGCTCCAGCCACTTTCCAGCCTTGTATGAACAAAACCTTTCAGAAGCGATTGAGGAAGTTTGTGTTGATATTCTCATTTACAACAAGACTTCGGAGGAGCACCTCAAGCACTTGGAGGAAGTGCTTAGCATCCTTGAGACAAAAAGCTTCTTTGCTAAAGAGCCCAAATGTGAATTTGGCATGAGGGAGTTGCTCTACCTTGGTCACATCATTAGTGCAAAAGGAGTAAGAGTTGATCCGGAAAAGATCAAAGCAATTGTGGATTGGCCACCTCCAGAAAACTTGACTCATTTGAAGAGGTTCTTGGGTTTTTTGTGGTTTCTATAGGAGATTCGTGAAGGGGTACTCTCATATTGCTGCCCCCCTTACTGATCTCACCAAGAAGGGAGGATTCATATGGTTTGAGAAGGCACAAGGTGTTTTTGACAGATTCAAGAAGATCATGAGCTCTTGTCCAGTTTTGGCCATTCCAGATTTCTCCAATCCGTTCGAGCTGCAATGTGATGCTTCAGGAGAAGGCGTCGGAGCTGTTTTGATGCAAGAGAAGCATCGAATTGTGTTTGAAAGCAGGAAATTAAGAGGTGTTGAAAGGACCTATTCCATTTTTGACAGGAGATGCTTGCAATCATGCATGCCTTGGCAAAGTTTAAACAGTATTTGGTTGGGAGCAAATTTGTTGTCAAGACAGATCATAATAGCCTCAAGCATTTCATGCATCAAAAGGATTTGAACGAAAGACAGCAGAAGTGAGTGAGTAAGCTTCAAGATTACGACTTTGACATTGAGTATGTCAAAGGTAAGAACAATATTGTAGCAAATGCACTATCTAGGAGGTCTCATTTAAGCTCATTGTGTGAGCTTACTGCTGATTGGAAGGAATTGTTGCTTACTGATTCTGCCAAAAATCAGTTTGCAACCAACATTGTTGAAGGTACTTTTCTTGATGAAAGGTACAAGGTGGTTGATGGATTGATACATTACAAGGGAAGGATCTTCTTGGTGGCTGATTCTAAGCTTAAAAAGAAGATTTTGCAGACTTTCGATGACATCCCACTTGCTGGTCATTAGGGATACTTCAAGACTTATAGGCAGATCTGTGAAAGATTTTCATGGAAGGGGTTGAAGAATGAGGTCTTGAGCTACATCAAGGAGTGCCCTACTTGCCAAATGAACAAGAATGAGCATACACATTCAGCTGGTTTGTTGCAGCCCCTACCCATTCCCAATAAGAAATGGGAAAGCATTTCAATGGATTTCTTCACGGGTTTGCCCAAGACTCAAGGGAAAGACTGTATCTACGTAGTGGTGGATAGATTAACAAAGTTTGCTCATTTCTTTGCCATTACTAGTTCGTTTTCAGCAGCTCAAGTTGCAGAATTGTTTTTTCATGAGGTGTTTAGGTTGCATGGTTTGCCGAAGAACATTGTGAGTGATAGGGACAACAAGTTTCTAAGCACCTTTTGGCAAAAAGTTTTCAGGTTGAGTGGTATAGTGCTTACTCCAAGCACTAGTTATCACCCCCAAACCGATGGGCAAATAGAGATTGTGAACAAGTGGTTGGAAGGCTATCTCAAAAATTATGTCTTGGAGCAGCAAAAGGCTTGGGTAAGATTGCTTCACTTAGGGGAGTATTGCTATAATTCATCCTTCCACATGTCTATTAGGATGTCCCCATTCATGGTTCTTTATGGTTATGAGGCTCCTAGCTTTGCAGATTTGGTGTTTGGTGATAGCAAAGCTCCTCAAGCCAAGGATATGTTGCAGCAAAGTCAAGATATCTTAAAGTCCTTGAAGAACAACATTCAGATAGTGGAGAATCAACAGAAGATGTACGTTGATCAGCAGCATGTTGAGCGTTCTTTTGAGGTTGGGGACATGGTTTATCTTCGTCTTCAACCCTACAAACAGTCTATTCTCAAGAAGAGTGGAGCTGAGAAGTTTAAACCCCGTTTCTATGAGCCATTCAAAGTCATCAGAAAGGTTGGAGCAGTGGCCTATGAGTTGGAGTTACCAGCTAGCAGCAAGGTTGACAATGTTTTTCATGTGTCTCGCCTCAAGAAGGCGCTTGGGCACAACGTTGTTGCTTCATCCAATTTGCCTCTCTTGGATGAGGAGGGACAGTTGGTTTTGGTTCCGGAAGAGATCATTGATTCCAGAGAGCCTTCTTTGAGGAGAAGGACAATCAAAGAATACTTGGTGAAGTGGAAGAACTTGCCTTTGGAGGATGCCACTTGGGAGAATGAGGAGATTTTGCAGCATCCAAGCTTGCGATTGTTTGAGGGCAAGCAATCTTGGGGAGGGCAGACTGTAATGTCCCCTTCTCAACAGTGATCTAGTAGTTGACCGTTAGCCTATTCCAGAGACCCATAGGCTACTCAAAAGTGGAAATTAGGGTTTTCTATCGTCTAGGAGGATGTTTCAGCTTTTTCTGAGGCTTGCTCTTGGAATCTTGGAGTTTGGATCATGGATTCTTTCTGGGTTTTCAGAAAGCTTCGCAACGGTAGAGCATGCATGATGATTTGAGGAACTTTCTGAATTTACTATTTTTAGTAAATTCTATTTTTGGCAGTGGTCCTGTTGGCATCAACTCTGTGGCCTTTCCTCTTCAGTTAGTTTGGTTGGTAATGTGTATTTTGGCTTTTGTGGCAAAATTGCTGGTGCATATTGAAATTATTTAAGTTGCAAAGGTTATATTTTAATATTATGACCCCTTGGCCTAATGATATAACTTAAGTTGTTTTGAAAAGGGGACTTGAAAGGTGGACGTGTTATTAGGAGGCTAATGTGAAATATTTCAGTTTGATAAAGCTTGACTTCGGAAAAAGGGACGCCAACTTGAGAAGAGAGATATTTGTTTTAAAAAGTGAATTATTTCATGAAATGTAAAGGGATGCCATCTTGGGATTGAGTTGAAGTCAAAGTCAAAATACCTTCTTGGACCTTGGGCGCACTTTCTAGAAGCATCTAGAGACTTCTTTCAAAATCTATAAAAGAGAGTGTTGGTTCTTCATTTGGTTATATCTTGTCTACTGCGAAGTTATGCTGCCGGAATGGTGAGTGAGTGTTTTGGGGAATGCATACCCCCTAGCTTGGCTTAGTTTCTTGCTTGAGAGATAGCAACTAACTAAGAGAGAGGGCTGTTTGTTGTTCAGAGAGGCAGATTGAGTTATTGTAGTTGGAGTTTTGATGTTTTTAACACATTTTATGTTGCTGGTTGCAGCCATGGGTGATTGGGGTTTTTGCTCGCTGGAGTCTAGGTGATTTTATTCTTGTTTTGGGCATTTGAGTTATCCATTTCTCCACCCTAGGCGCCCCTTCCTATGCATTTTCAAATTTTATTTCGAAGAATTGGAGTTTTTAGAGGAGTTTGCCCATCTAGGAGGGCCGTATCATTTGCCTATAGCTTGGGAGTTGAGCAAAGAATTAAAAGCAGCACTTGGGTTGGGTTTTCAATGTTGTATCTTTGTAGACATCATGAAAGTTAGTCAATGCATTTGGTTTCAGTTCATTCGGGTGAGTTTTGGGGGAGTTATGAGCAAATTAGTGGTCTAGTTAGTTGCTGGTCTGCATTTCATAGTTGCTATTTTGTCATATCAGATTTGTAGAAGTTGGTCATTTGAGTGTGCTGTCTTTTGGAGAGTGATTTCTAGAGTTTGGAGAGCCATTTCAATTATTTGCAGCATTTGGAGAACTTAGTTACAGTGTTATTTGCAGGATTATTCTCATTGTAAAGCTGTGCAGTAATACTGTAAGCTATTTTAATTTTCTTGCTTATTTGATTGGTTTCCGACGGCTGTGGAAGAGACTTGTCATGCTCAGTTTATATTGTATTGCATTTACATTTTGCTGATTGGCTGAGCCGTCACAAGAGCATAAGACCCCCAACGCCATATGGTAGCACCATACCCATCTTGGGATTTAGTGCACATTCTTGGGTTGGGTTACTTTCAGCATTGCAACTTGCTTTTTCAGTCCTCCCGCTGAATAAGTGGTTGAGTTGATTGTTACCCTCAACAATTTAATTTCTATTTGCAATCTTCCTGCTAAATAAGTGGTTGAGTTGATTTTTATTTCCTCTTATTGTACTTTCCTGCAGTTCAAATTTTATGCTAACGATTCCCTTTCGAGTATGCTCTCACCTTGCCCATACTAGGATCTGGGTTGAATAGAAAGAGAAAGGGTTCCCTTTAGTTGGTTTATGATGTTACTAATGTTAACGGGGAAATTGATGTGTTAAATCTAGAAAAAATTTGGTTAGCACATTTCACATTGCAAAATTGAGATTTGGCCTAGTAGCAGTGAGATAGATGAGGCTGCCTACTAGTTGCCTGAACGCGGATTCATTTTCTACCGACAAATCTGATTATGCTGAAAGTTTGAGCCCTTTCTCCATAGGTGTTGATGCCGGTTTGCAGTCACTTATCCAAAACTTATGAAGGAAACTGCGAGCATACTTAGACTGAGAAATGAAGATGTTGTCAGCTGTCTGCCAAATCTCAACACCGAGACAATAATGAAGAAGTCCGAAATCTGTCATTTCAAATGATTGACTGAGATTGTCTTTTATCTCCTCGATCAAATATTCCGAGTTGCCAGTAATGATAAGGTTATCAACATAGACAACCAGTACAGGAATATCATCACTAGAATGTTTGACATACAAATTTGAATTAGAAGGGCTCCTCTGGAAACTATGATCAGTAAGGTACTGATCAATTTTCATGTACTATGCCCATGGAGCTTGTTTAAGACCATAGAGTGCTTTCACAAGTCTACAAACTTGATGTTCTTTACCAAGAACCTTGAAACCGGGAGCTTGAGTCATATAGACTTCTTCCTGGAGATCACCATTGAGAAACACACTCTTAACTTCCATTTGATGGACTTTCCAACCAAATTGGGTTGCTATAACGAGGACAAGCCGAATAGTACTTATTTTTGCCGTAGGAGCAAAAGTCTCCTCATAGTTAATGCCCTCAGTCTGTGAGAACCCTTTGTCTACTAGCTGAGTCTTGTACTTTTCAAGGGTTCCGTCAGCCTTATACTTAACTTTGTACACCCATTTGCAGCCAATGGGCTTCTTGCCAAGTGGAAGATCAAAAAGCACCCAAGTGTTAGTCTTCAGAAGGCTATGATGTTTAGGTTCCATAGCCTGTTCCCACTTAGGTACACCTTTATTCTCGGAATATGTTTGAGGCTTAGAGATATTATGCAAATTGGCCATGAGAGCAAAGTTAACAGTGTTCTGTTGCTTGCTCTTTTTCTGAGCAGTTCTACCCTTAATCAATTCATCATCATGAAGATCACTAGTGGTTTTAGCATACCATTTAGGTTGGAGAGTAGAAGTACCAATATTTGAAACATGAGGAATAACATCACCAGGTGTGGCTGGTACAAAATCAGCTCGATCAAGATCTAGATTGTCCTGAGGAGGGGTGGGTGGTGGAACATTTTGTTGAGGTGGCTGCTCAACTGCAGAATCCCTCCTATCAAGTGGACTCAGGGGAAGACTAACACCCAATTTAGAAGCTGTCAGAGGCTGATCCTCAGGATGCACAGGAGTAGAAGATTGAAAGAAAGGCCCAGTAGCTTCATCAACCACAACACCACGACTGAAGATGAGACGATCTGTATCTACATCAATCAACCTGTATGCATTGTAGGTAGTGAACATGAGTTTCTGGCTTTTGGAATCCAATTTAGTGCTCTTGGCATCCAAAATCCAAACATGAGAAGTAGAGCCAAAAACTTTCAAGTGGCTGATTTTAGGCTTGTGTCCAGACCAGGCTTCTTCAGGAGTCATCTTCTTACCCGCATGAGTTGGAGATCGGTTTAGAAGATAAATAGCAGTATAAACTGCTTCAGCCCAGTATTTCTTAGGAACATGCCTATGCTCCAACATAGAACAAGCCATTTCAGTGATGGTGCGGTTTCTACATTCAACGACACTAGTTTGCTATGCGGTGTATGGTTTGGTGAGTTGGCGCTTAATGCCATGTGCAACACAGAATGTGGAGAAATCAGAAGAACAAAATTCCCCCCCATTATTAGACCTAAGAGTAACTATTGGAGAACTAGACTCTTTTTTAACTAAGGCCTTATTCTGCCGAAATATACCAAACACATCTGATTTGTTTTTCAAAAAATACACCCACATTTTTTTGCTGAAATCATCAACAAATAATAGAAAATACCTGCAACTAGTGATTAAGGAAGTATTCATTGGACCACATAAATTAGCGTGAACCAACTGTAATACATTGGAAGCTCGCCAAGAGTTACTGTTCGAAAAGGAAGTCCGGTGCTGCTTTCCAACCTGACAAGCCTCACATACTCCATGATTCTAAGTCTGAATTCTAGGGAGGCCACCGACCAAATCATCACAAGCTAATTGAGAGAGATACTGCATGTTCAGGTGCCCATAACGTTGATGCCAGAGACTATTAATGGATGTACTCCTGTTTGCCATAGCATGCTCTTGAGAATCACTGGAGTCAATGAGTCTTTAAAGACCATGATCCTCAATGCCTTGAACAACTATGGTGCGTGTCTCTCTGTCAAGAATGTTGCAAGTGTGATTGCTGAAAATAACATCCAACTGAGGAGAGTGTGTCATAATTTGACTGAAAGAAAGAAGGTTCAATTCCATGCCAGGTACGAAGTATACATCGAGAAATATTAAATTTCTCCCTCCAGAATAAATCTGCACGTTGCCCTTGCCGACAACAATATACTCCTCGCCACCTCCAAAGATGTCTGCATCTCTGAAAGGCGTGTACTCAATGAACCGATCCCGACGATGAGTGAAATGTCGAGAAGCACCTGAATCAATGTACCAGGCAAAAGATTTCACAGGATCTGCAGAACTCTTGGCCATGAAGGCATAGAATGCAGACTCCTTCCGCTCAGTGTGCTCTGCAACATTGGCTTTAGGCTTAGACTTTGCCTGCTTGTTTTGTTCAGAAGTCAAGCATTTCCGACAATCTTTCTTCATGTGACCAAACTTATGGCAGTAGTTACACTGAACATTCTTCTTCTTCTTAGAAGAATCTGAAGATTGTGCTTGACTGGACTGTTGAGAGGGCTGATTTTTTCCCTTGTTCTTCTGAAAAGTCTTAGCAGGAAATGCTTGCTTTGTGGAGGACGAACTAGCATCGCTATCGAATTGCTGTTTCGAACGATCCTGCTGCAGAAGTATGGTGCAAAGATCTGAAAACTTCAAATCAAAATTAGTTGAAGTAATGTTGAGAGTCACGATAAAATGCTGGTAAGATTTTGGTAGGCTTTTCAGAGTGATGACTACCATATCTTCTTCCTCCATTTGCCGGCCAATAGCCTCGAGTTGATCTCAGATGTCCTTGATCTTGGTCAAGTGCGCTTGCAATGTTGTCTTCTCATCCATCATGATAGAAAACATGTTCTTCAGAAAGATTGCACGGTTTTTGTCGGAAGTTTCATGAAGATCCTTCAGATGATCCCAAATCTCCTTTGCTGATTTACCAGATGGAACTTGAGGTAGCTGATCATCAGTGACAGACAGCTTAATGAGCATCACCACTTCACGATTCTGCTCATCAAACTTTTCCTGGTCTTTATCAACTAATGCTGGTCTTGTCTTTTTACCTAGAATGATTTGGTCAAGACATCGATATTCGAAAATCGTCATCATGTGCTGCTTCTAGGTGTTGTAGTTGTGGCCGTTGAACTTCTGATTGCCCTTGAGCATGATGTGTGACAACAAGGCCATAGACAAAATCTGACGAAAATTCTGCAGAAATCCTTAGGTCATTCAAAGTTGACAGAGTATTCACAAATTAGTGAATAACCAGAGCATGCGGGAATATATGCACCAATGAGGATGCTAGATATCCAAAACAAGCCACACGGGATAGAAAAGACACAATTGATGGCCTGAAGAATGACGTCTCATAGAAAAAAGACAAATCCAACTCTCACTAGAGAAGATGATTTGCATAGGTCGCCAAACAAAGATAAAAATTGGTGGACAGGTAGAACACACGATTGAAGAAGAAATGCGTGTAAAAAAAATGATGTTCTAGATCACCTTCAAAGGCATCAAACACGTGATGTAGAACATAGGTGACGACCCAAGAAGAAAACACGATTTTTAGAAACCAACAAAACCAATGCCAGAGAAGTCGTGAATTATGTAGAAAAAAAAAACACATTCTTTTTCATAGAGCCATGATCACGTACAAACATTGACGCCGATCACAGACCCGTGCGAAAAAACAGATGGAAACACACAATATTCTCACGCGTCTTCAAATATTGCGATGACCAGATACCAAGAAGTGCTCACACAAATACAATGCCACAAACAAAGACGCACGCAAAATGTGACCACACACGAACACAAAGCCACGAATCACAGATGCACGCAAAATGTGAGAATCCCCGACCTTGAAAAACAAAGGCGCATGTGAACAAGGAAGAAGATCACGCAAAGAACCAGGTGCCTAAAAAAAATGATTTTTCAGAGTGATATCTTGCTCTGATACCATGAAACGAAATGCACAGATTGAGATTTCAAAATATTCGTTGTTATTGACAGGAAGCGAATGCTTCATTTATAGATTACAAAAAGAATGTTTGCACGATCAAAGGTGGAGAAAATGGAAACATCAGAAAAAATAACCAAAATAGAAACAATCTAAATGCAGCTAAATACGTTACAAGATTTACAAGTGGTTGAGCATTAATAATGTAATTACTAATTTTAATATCCTTGACAATCAATCAAATGGAATACCCCTCTCTGCACCTAGCAGCTAAATAGAAAAGATTGATCTGTGGGACGCATCCAACTCTAGAAGTTGTAGGTTGCTTGGTGGGGATGGAGATTTGGGCCGAAGGATGGGAATCAATAGTAGTGAATGGCCGATCGTTCCTCTCCTTGTGGTTGAGTTACTTTGTTCCTTGGGACCCAATGACTGGCTTTGATTATTGAAAATAATATTCCTTCATTTTTAATAGTTTTAGGTTTCAATATTGTTATATGTTAATTATAATATATTATTTTAATTTCTTAATATAATTATAATAATATATGTATTTTAATTTATAATGTTTAATAAATATTAAAAATATTAAATATGCATTGTAATAGATTAATAGGTTAATATTTATTATTTAATAATTTAATTTATGATTAATAAATCTAAATGTTTAATAATATATAATTATTATATATGTTGTTAGTAAATTATATTTATAGTTTAATAATTAATTATTAATATTGTATTGTGAATTTAAATTGTTATATATTAATATTATATAATATATAATCTTTTAATCTCTATTTATAATTTCTTATTATAATATTAATTTATTAAATTGTATATAAAATAATTAATATTATAATTACACTAGATTTTTAACTATATCAGCTGAAATCAAATTACGCTGATAACTGGGATCTGCGAGTGCTCTTACCCTTGTTTTCTTCACTTGGAGTTTAGAATGAATAACTAGTTCATTGCTTCTTGCTCTTGCTCATTCATGATGATTTTTGTGGCTATACAACCCCATTTCTCAATTTTGTTTGAGCTGTCCTCTATATCCACTTCATTTGGAAGAGTAGCCATGGACCTCTTGGAGTTTTCCTTGGGCTTACTCTGAGAGTGCAGCTTGGGGTGCAGCCTCCAACATATGTTATCTATGTGACCATCAATTTTACAATGTGAACAATGATTTTTTGAATCCTTGTTTTTGTGGACAACAACACTAATCTTCTGATTCTTCCCTTCTTGAATAGATTTCCCTTTTTGTCATTGGGCTGATCTCTAACTTCTTGTTGCCCCTTTTTAGAAGATTCATCTCCTTTCTTTTTCTCATTATCAATGTAATGTGCCAACACACAGGCCTCTCCAAATCAGCTGGCTTAGTAGTGATGACTTTCTTGCATAAATTTGTATGTAATCCATTGAGATACTTAGTGAGGATATCACCTTCCAAGTCCAAGTCCATGATTAGCAATTTAGCATCATGGTTTGTGTAAGTGGTCAAATATCCGTAGTATAGTCGGCCATAGTCAGCCAGGTTATTATAATTCAATAAACTATAGTCTTAGTGGGAATAATTATTGGCATGTACATTCGGGTAATTAAGTCGCGATTAGTTGTAGCGGGTTGTTATGGAATGTCACGACGGTTGGTTGCTCAACCACCGCCGAATGTTATATGTACTCAGTTTTGTAGTCGGGATGGGGCATTATGATTATGAGTCCATGATTGATAGTATGGAGATACTTTATGATTGTACATGGTGATATGTACTAGAAATGAATACAAGCATCTTATGATTCAAGCATATTATATTGTTCTATTCTATGTATTGCATATAGTTCAGTTTACTTCTTGTGTACGTAGTACGTTGATATAAACACTCCGCGAGGTAAACATTGGGCGCCGTTGCCGGAGCGGACCAGGGAAGCACTCGTTACAATGGTAGCATAATGGGCCGACTGGCGGAAGAACCCATAGTAACGAATAAAGAAAGAGAGGACGACTTGACACGGGATTTGACAAATCTCTGGAACGTATCCCTACAAGATCACGTACGAAGGCAAGCCCTCAGGCGAGAAATCCCTGAGGCAGTAGTTTGGGATTGACTCGAAGTGAATGACAAGGTTGATCACCTTCTCCACTGCATGCCAAGATTGTTGGCCCACCACTCTAGCATCCTACAAGACCTTCAGGCGAAAGAGGAACAGGAATGCCGAAGGCAACAAATCTTGCAACGGTACGAGGAACGAACCAAACGGGAAGAAGAGGAACGAGACACTAGCCGGAGACGTACCTCTGGCAACCAACAATGATCCCGTGAAAGACCTGTAATGCCCGTACGAGCGAACAAGGACAAGAACCGAATACCATTCGGGCATGAAGCAGAGGAGGAAAGAATTCGATGATCATTAAGAGTACAAGAGCAAGAAAACCGACGACAAAGATTAAATAGCACATCAGAGTTTTGTGGAAGGGAGGGATGAGGAACCATTCGTCACCCTGTACGTAGAAAAATATAAAAGTCAAGAAAATGAAGATGAATTGAGTGGTGAACTTGAGAACAACATCCAACGCATTCGGGAGTTGTCCATATCGGATGACGACGAAGGGCTGAGGACAGGGAGATCTGAGCCCAAGACCCCTTGGCAGAGGGAGCACTGGAGTAGAGCCCAGGAAACCGAAGGTGTAGAGGACGCTGACGGAGGACGGAAGAGTGACTCGTACGTGGCCGAGAGTGCAAGTAACGCACCGGAATGTAATGGAAAAACCGGTCCAGACGGGTTCAATACATGAGGACAGAGGGACAGGATGGTGACTCCAGAATGACAAAAGTTGCCGAAGTTTACGGGGAATTGGTCAGAGGATCCAATATGACACTACAAGACGTGCGAGACAATTTGGAAAGCGAGTGGAGAAGATGATCCGGATAACTGGCCGAAAGCGTTTCCGGCGACACTTAGGGACAGTGCCATTGACTGGTACTCGGAGTTGGACCAAACACAGAAAGCTTCATGGAGGGTGCTAAAGCAGGCATTTCAAGATGAATTCAAACTGTTGAGGGACGACAGTGAAATTATGGCCGAGATTTATAACACCAAACAAGGGAAGCACGAAAGTGTATGAACTTGCAATCGGAAATTAAAAGACCTACTGGGGAAACTAGAGTCACAGCCAGCAGATGGTTTAAAAAAGAGATGGTTTATCGAAGGGCTGCTTCCCTCGCTACGTAAGAACATGAAGGTAGTACCTCCATCCTCGTACACTGAAGCATACAACTGTGCGATGGATATTGGAAGCGAGAACAAGACATCCTCTAGAGGGAAGAAGCATGATGATGAAGAAAGCGCGGGGGAGAGCGAGGATGAATCAAAAACCATACAAGCGCTCCATCGCGACATGCTAAGAATGATGAAGGAACTAAAAGCAGACAAAGAAGGGTCTAAGGAAGCGACCAAACTATGGTGTACGAAATGCAAAATGGAAGGCCATACGAAGGCAAACTGTTCGAAGAAGATGTTCTGTGACATCTGCCAAGTTATGGGACACTTCGTCAAAGAATGCCTGTACAATTTGAAAACACGGAGTGCGCAAGTGTTCTTCACACAGGGGGAACAATCCACACCTCTGACCACACCACCGAAACATCAAAATAACAACGCATCCCCTGGCGGCTATCACAACAATCGAAGAATTAACACGCGAAGAAGCAAATCCAATGTGACAACAAAGGTCGGCCCATGATCCAGTGGCAGAGATGTAGTGAATGGGGCCACTTTGCCAGGGAATGCCAGAACGGCCAAGGCGTTGGAGGGAAGCTGTGCAAGTGGTGCGGTCCGGGCGATCACGAAGACACTGACTGCCCGAAGCAGAAAGGTATCAACATATTGGAAGTAGCCGACGAAGAAGTCCTGGCACTTACAAGGGCGCAGATGAAGAAGGCCAACTATCCGGACCCTCGTACGGAGAAAGAAAGACTCCGAGAAGCCAAGGCAAAAGTGGAAGAAGCAATGGCAAATGAATGGAGAACTTCCAAAGCGGCTAGTACGCTGTTGCAGTCAAAGTTGGAAAAGAACATCGTATGACAGGTACTTAACACAATTGTACCAGTCAAGGTAACAAACCTTCTACAAACCATGCCGCAACTAAGAATAGCACTCACAAATATCATGGTAGACAATACTCAGAGGGGTCCGAGCGAAGACACCACATAACCGATGGGAGAAACCACTGATCCAACGCTACTCACAATAAGTGGCGGGAGGAAACTGACTGTCGTACAGATGGAAATCCTGGGGATGAAACTCTCTAATACCATCGTCGACGGAGGATCGAGAGTTAACGTACTACCTGAGGATACATGGAAGAGCCTCGGGAAGCCCACACTCTGGCCGCCAACATTCCAACTAGTCGGCGCCGATCAACATAATATCAAACCAATCGGTACGCTGATGGCACAAAAAGTGGTGATAGGTACGCAACAATTCCTATTGAATTTTGTCGTCATCCCACAAGAGAGAAAAGTGTACGATGCACTACTGGGATGGGGATGGCTGATTGCCGGAAAGGTGAACCATAACTGGGAGAAGAATACCCTCTCGATCGGGAGCCATGGAAAGAAGTATATTATTGATTTGAAGAATCAGGCGGTCAGTGAGGACTTGGGGTCTTCAGAATCGGAATCTGACGAAGGACCGGATGGTGATGAAGAAAGGAGGACAATGGAGCCAAACGAGGAAGGCGTACTGGAAATTGGAAGTTGTTCGGAAGATGAAACCAGTTCACTGAACGGGTTATTTCACTGGTAGATGGAGGATTATGAAGTTTTCCACCCGGATTGCAACATGCTGCAGATCAAGGGAGGAGAAGAAGGTGAAGATAAGGACCTGACCAGTGAGACATTCCTGCCAGAGTATGGCGAATATAAGGAAGGTACGACAGAATTAGACGAGACGCCAACCCATAAGCTTGAACAAGACAAACTCATCAAGTACGAGGAACCAACACTCAAAAGGGTGAATCTTGGGGAACAAGAGAAGCCTAGGGAGATTCTCGTCGGTGAGGATTGGGACCCCGTACTTAAGGCGGCGGCATTTAAAATATTCATGGAGTACAAGGACACCTTCGCCTGGACGTACAAGGATTTGAAAGGAGTACCACTGGAACTATGCGTGCATAGGATTCCACTCGTACCATGAGCCCAACCTGTACGGAAGAGACCCTATAGGATGAAAAAGAACTATGTCGCAAAGGTACAAGAGGAGCTCGAGAAGATGTTGGAGGCGGGCATCATTTTTAAAGTAAATGTCAGCGAGTGGCTGTCACCGATTGTCATTTCCTTGAAGAAAGAATCAGAACAAATCCGGATATGTGTCGACTTCCGGTGTTGGAACGCAGTAACGGTCAAGGACCCGTTTCCAATCCCCTTCACGGACACCATCTTGGAGGAGGTCGTTGGGCATGAAATGTACTTGTTCTTCGACAGGTTCTCCGGATGTAACCAAATTTGTATTGCCGAAGAAGACATGTTGAAGACAACTTTTATGGTCGAAGATGGAGTGTACGCATACAATTGGATGCCATTTGGGTTGTGTAATGCACCGGCCACATTTCAGAGAATAACTCTGCACATATTTGACAAGATGTCAGTAGGCAATTTCAGGGAATTCCTAGATGACTGGTCTATTTTCAGTGACAAAGAAAAATATCTCAAGGCTCTGGGAGAATGCATGGAGAGGTGCAGAGTAGCATGCCTCGCTCTGAACCCAAAGAAATGCAGGTTCATGGTGCCACAGGGGAAGTTACTAGGGCATATTGTGTGCAAAGTCGGGTTAAAGACTGATCCTGACAAAATAAGTCATTGTGCATATGGAGGCTCTAGAAAACATCACAGGTGTAAAGTCCTTTCTTGGCCATGTCAAGTACTATTGGAGGTTCATCAAGAGCTTTGCACAAGTATCATACCCACTTGACTTATTGACAAGGAAGGGAGAACCCTTCATATGGACGGAAGAACAAGAAAAAGCATTCAAGGAATTGAAGGACCGGCTAATCAGTTCACCCATCCTGGCATACCCGGACTAGGACAAGGAATTCCATGTACATGTGGATGCCTCAAACTTTGCCATTGGAGCAACACTCGCACAAGTCAGAACAAATGGCCTGGACCACCCAGTATTCTTTGCCAGTCGTCTACTCTCGAAGGCAGAGAAGAACTACAGTACGACTGAGCGCGAAGCACTGGGGATGGTGTACTCCGTACAATAATTCAGGCATTATTTGTTGGCCACGCCATTCACCTTCTATGTAGACCATCAAGCCCTAATGTATTTGGTGAACAAGCCTATAATCCAAGGAAGAGTGAGTAGGTGGTTGCTATGGCTTCAGAAGTTCACATTCACTACAATAGTGCGACTGGGGAAGAGCCAGGTGATTGCCGACCAGTTGTCAAGGATACAGTCGAGAGAACCTGCAGAAGGAGGAGTAAATGAAGATTTTCCCGATGCGCACTTGTTTCAGATTGCAGTACTTCCGCCATGGTATGAAAAGATCGGAGAATACTTGTCCACATCCACATTTCCAAAGGAAATTTGACCAATGGAGAGGAGGAAGCTCGTACTGAAAAGCAAGACATTTCAGCTAATTAATGGCTTGCTATACAAGATGGGGTCCGACCAGATCCTCCGGAGATGTGTTATAGAAGAAGAAATACCAAGGGTAATGAAGGAAGCACACGAGGATCTGGCTAGCGGACATATGCGACCAGATGCCACGGCGAGAAAAATTCTTTTGGCAGGACTATGGTGGTCAACGATGCACACAGACACACGGGAGTGGGTACTAGGATGTGATACCCGCCAAAGAGTGGGAAAACCTCTGAAGCGGGATTTTATGCCACTCCATCCATGCCAGCCTCGAGTTGTTTGAGCGATGGGGATTGGACTTTATCGGACTACTAAAAGTGAGTCACCTACACCGGTGCCGATACATTGTGGTGGTGACAAAATATCTCACGAAGTGGGCCAAAGCACGAGCATTGCCTGATAACACAGCCCAGAGCACAACCAGATGCATCTATGAACAGATAGTGACACGATACGTGATCCCAATCCAAGCTACGAGTGATCGAGGACACTTTGTGAATCACGTCATCCAACTGATGACAATGGAGTTTCGGATATTTCACAACCTATCAAGCCCGTACTACCCACGAGCCAATGGCCAAGCAGAGTCTACGAATAAGGTGCTAGTGTCAATCATTCACAAGTCATGTGGTGTAGAGGAAGTTGATTGGGAAGAGCGGCTACCAGCCGTCCTGTGGGCATACCGTACGACGTATAAAGTAAGAATAGGACACACACCTTTCCAGTTGATGTACGGCCAGGAAGCTGTGGTACCAATGGAATACATGGTACCCAGACTAAGGATAGCTGTGGAGAACCGGTTAGGAGATACAAAGAGTTTGAATGAACGGTTGTGCGAACTAAACAAACTGGACGAGCAGAGAGTGATGGCACAATGGGTCACCGAAAATATGCAACAGAGAAGGAAGCATTGGCATGACAAACAACTTCTGCGAATGAACTTCCAGCTAGGACAATTAGTTTTGAAGTATAACGGCCGTAACAAGATCAAACCGGGGAAGTTCAAAGTATGGTGGTTAGGATCGTTTAAAATCAGAGAAGTATGTGACAATGGCTCTATAAAACTGGAGAACTTGGATGGATCATTCCTGCCTAATGCAATCAACGGATCAAAACTAAAAGTATACGAGGAGAGAAGGGAGGAGAAACACATAATAGCCATCAACATGCTCAACTATGCCACCAAGGAAGATTGGCCTGTGCAGATGGAGACACCGAGGGAGCAGGAATGGGGATTGGGGGGCCTTGGGTATGCAGCAGAGGGAGCCTGGGCGGAATCAGGCAGGAACCAGATCATGGAAGAGAGATTGGCGGAAAAGAAAGTGGAAGGAATTGCAATCTCGCGGATACATAAGCACCTGACCAATGCAGTGTTCGAACACCGGCGCTCTGGCAACGAATGGGTGGACACTGGAGTTACGTCGCCCCATACGAAGGCATACGGAAAGGGTACCTGGCAAAAGAAATAGATGAAGAGGCACAAAAGGAGAAGGAAGAATAAGTGGCAAGAGAACCCCAACCTGGAGATAATGACGAAGAAAAGGATGAACGGGACGATGAACAATGGGAGGCATACTTCGAAAAGACGACCCCTTGTTTGAAAACAGTGGTCATGACAGAGGATAAATTCATATCACATGTAGACGGGTACACAGAAGAAATACTTAAACTAATGAGAAGAGACAAAAGGAAGGTGCCGAGGGTAAGGAAAATAGCGACAAAGGACGGACTCTGGAAAATAGTATCCAATCCAATCGGTCCTCCGGCAGTAGAAGGCGACGATGTTAAGTGGTACCAGCAATATGGAGGAAGGTATGTCGACGACAGATATAAAGGTACTGGTCCCGCCCTTTTCTTTGATAAATGGTTTGACGTAAAATATATAGGTACTTGTTGTGAAGAAGAATGTTATAAAAGATTTCCGCATACATGTAAATGGTACTATGCATCTGAATTAAAGATGAAGCTAGGGGACGAAACAGGGACATCAAAGAGAAAAAAGAAAAGATGAAGAGGAAAGAAAAAGTGAGCAAAAAAAGAAATTAAAAAAATTAAAAGAAATTGGAAAGAGAAAAAATTAAACAAAAAGAAAATAAAAGATTCTAGAGAGAATTATTAAATGAAATTAAAAAAGTTGAAAAAATAAAAAAGCCGACTAAGGAGAAAAGAATAAGTCTGGCCAAGAAGGAGAACGTACGACTACAAAAGGCACTCCAAAGGTCTCAAATCGTACGACAGGTTCAAAGTATCCAAGGCGTACGGTACCCAAAACAGCTTCACATCGTACGACATTTAGAGTGCATTCACATTGTAGGACATTCACAAGACTTTCCAATCGTACGATGGGTTGAAGACACAGAGATTTCAATTGTACGGCGGGTTGAAGCCACAAAGGTTTACACCGTATGGCTTGTTGGAAGCTTGGAGAGTTGCATCGTACAACTTGTTGTTCACCTCGTACATTTGGCTGAAGACACAAGGGTTCACATCGTATGACTTGCTGCTCAAAGCGTACGGTTTGTTGGAGGAACAAAGGTTGACATCATATGGTTTACTACGCCCATCGTACGGTTTGCTGGAGCAACAGAGGTTGGCACCGTACGGATTGTTGTTCACATTGTACGGTTTGCTGGGGGATACAATCACACAGTACGGTCGGGCATTGCCACAGCAGAGAACATCGTACGACTTTGACGACTAGGCAGTGAAGCAGTCAAGTCGAGCGTACGACCTGGCAGAGGGTGCATCGTACGACTGGGCAGCGAAACTAGCAAGTCCAGCGTATGGCCTGGCAGAGGGTACATCGTACGACCAGGCAGTGAAACCAGCAAGTCCTGCATACGGCCTGGCAGAGCGTACACGTACGGCCTGGTAGAGGGTGCATCGTACGGCCACACAAAAAGCGTACAAAATCACACTGTACGGTTGGCAAGTACAGTTCAAATTAGCAAGGTACGAGATTGGTTAAGTATTCAATTTTTTTTACAACAGTTGCCTCAATTCGGCAGTTGTAGCAACGGTCAAGTGGAGGGTAACGGTCGAGTAGACGGTGATAAAACTGCTGGCGACTATTGAGACAACACCAAAATGGACAAGGGAAAGAAAACGGTGCAACACAGGCCAAAGGTGGCATCGGCAACAGGAAAGAAGAGAATGGACACTGACATGGACGCGATGACCTGCGAAAGCTTGACTAGTAATGAGTGCAAGCAATGGTGGAGGAGTACAACCGACGACCATACGTTGAAGGCTGCATTGAGACAGGCTCGGGTAGACAAGGCAGTGTTGGTGCCACACTTTAATTCCTGTGATTTTGAGCCCTGGCTGAAGGTCATTGTAGATAATTACTGCTGACATTCGCACAGGTCCATCATAGATTAAAGGGGTTGCCTAGTTACAGTTTCCTTTTGGGCAGAGGATTTTGAGAGAGTATTTGGCATTTCAGTCACAGGGGCAGGAGTCAACAAACCGGGGAAAATGAGCCAGAAGCACAAAGAAATGCTTATTCGATAGGTTTGCAGGAACGATTTGACAAGGGAAGAGAAAGATATCATATGGAACGTTGGCAATCGAGGGTGTAATGTCCCCTTATAGATTTTTGACTTTAATTTTTCTTTTAGATTTCTGAATCTAGATATTCACATAGCTCTAGGACCCCGAATGTGATTGATAGACTTTAAAATCAACTTCCAAGGCTAATTCACTAGACTACTAAACATGGTATGTTAATAATATGCTGATTGGGATGAACTACAGATTCTGATATACATATATAGTTTGCAATTTATCCTATTTAAGAGTGCTGAATGGACATCTAATGAGATATTGTTTCTAGTTTCTCTGTGCATCAGACTGATGTCTTTCCTTGGTCGCTATGTTTGAATTAAACCCAAAACATGCGAGTATCTAGGCTGGGTATCTAACGTATCTCCAATATCATACAACTTGAATAGATGATTAGTCGGCCCTCTCAGGAACACCCTGATCTGCAACTTAGAATCTGTTTACTTCTCAGATCCTACTCTTAATCCGATCCCCTCCTCCTCATTTCCTCTTATCCTTTATATCTTTACATCACAAAGTCGTGTCTCTTTGAAGGAAACATCCACTTAAAGGGACGTGACTTTTATTGACTAAGCTATCTTTATTATTAAGTCACATAATAGGTGATTTTTATGGGTTCTCGATAAACCTTAATCGCAACATATTATATTTTGTTTTCTTTAATCATTGCCTTCATTTACTGTCGTCCCTCTAATATAGTGATCTCTCCTTTTCTTATCTTTCCAAGATTCATTCTTTTGGTTTGTTCCAAGAGGCTCGTAAATGAATACCCTTGTTTCTACGAATGCTCAATATGTGTGTGAATTCCTTTACTCTCTTTTAAACTGGCTAAGATCATTGCTCACTATTGAAAGAGATTCATCCACTAATCTTATAGATAGAAGGTGATGACAGAGCTAAACAAAACTTCTTATGTCCGGCAATCCCTACTCCATGATTGATTGTTGCTTCATTAGTGAGACCCCTGACACTGGATGTTGCCTTCGATTACTCCCGAGTCTTATAATAATGTTAATATTTTGGATGAGCCACGGTAAATGACGGCTACAAGAATAAACCGCCGACTAGGGAATGATATCGGGCTCTTCAGGAAATACCCGATGATGAAATATTTATCATCTGCGTTTATGCATTTGCCGCGGTATTGTCATGTATTTAATTATCCGGTCCTTAGCAAATAATCGTTGCAAATCTTTATGTTGATCGATATATGATGATTGTTTTAGAATTATATGAATATTTATAAATTCATATTATAATGATCATAGTAGGTGTAGTATTATTTTATATTTTAGTTTTATATTAATTCTATATACCCATTAGATCATAATAATGATTTTAATATTTATATCGTTATTATTTATTTATTTTATAAAAAATATAACTATAATATTGTCTTTGACAATTATAATTATAACGACATCAAATGGTTAACAATTTTAGATATACTTCTTCGTTATCTAAATGGTGCGATTTCGGGGACATGACAGAGGGCTTCGCAAGAGCTACTTGGCGAATGTCGAATGGAAGTGTTTGTTGGATCTAGTAAAATGCCGATTGACAGTAGCCAGCTGAGCATCCGATATCGCCCTTTGGATGGTGGATTACATGGTAGGAATCAGCGTGGGCAGAGTATATAACTGGGGGCGGTTGCTCTCAGAACGGATGAGGGAGTTTTTAGCATAGCCGCACAAGGCATTTTATATGACACAACACATGATTGCCTTGCTCTTGGATGCCATCCATACACAGGTTCCAGAAGGTAGGTGGGGCCGGCTGTAGCCGCTCAAAAATGGATCCAGGGTTGCCAACAACATTCTACTGGACAGTACTGGAGCTCAAGCAGGTTGGCGAGGGCTTTATGATAGGAAAAAAAAGGAAAGGCTGAAAAGCATCCGCAGAAGAAGAAACATCGACACAAAGTGGGGAGGAAGGAGAGCACATTGAGTTGTCTTCCTCAACCTCAGCTGGTAGTTCGTTAGAGGACGAAGAAGTATCGATGGCTGTAGCTGGGCGGACCTGAATGGAAGTGGAAGAAGCAGTAATACCACTGTTTCAGCCAGCAAGGTTCACCTTGCCAGCACCACCAGCGGGTCAGCAGAGCTCGCCGACTATCACTTTCACATTGCCAGCATCATCCATTAGCGGCGGACGAGCATTGAGAGTGGCAGCCTCAGAACCTGGTGCATTGCCAGGGTGGGCACCACTAGGAGAAGTGACTACCATATCCTCGAGTTCGGCAGCCTCGGGCGACACAACACCATGACAGGACTCACAGCTACACTGACAGGGTCGACAGCCACACAGCTAGGGTCGACAGTTGCAATAGAAACAGCGCTAGGAGTGGCAATGGAGGGTCTGCCAGGGACATCACCAGGGGCCCCCACTGAGCCGCCAGAGGTCTCAGGGACTTGGGGAACCATCAAGCCTCAGGAGAAAGTTCCCTCTGTTACATTGCCAGGAGAGCTAGGAGAGTTGCTTAGATCGATAATTGGTTAGGGGCATACGGCCTGAGAGTGGAGGTGGCGGAGACACCGGATGAGAATTTGCGAGAAGGGCTGGTTGGCGATACAGATGTTGCAGGCTCAGCCATACAGACCCAGGGGAGCGATACGACAAAGAGGACAGAGGGAATGGACGTGGCAAGAGAGTTAGTGGAAGAGTAGCAAATGGCAGAGGAAGTGTACCAGCAGGCCACTGAGGGGATGAACGTAGAGGAGGAGACAGTAGCTGCTCCAGACGAGGAAGCTACACCAGACGAGGAGGTTGTACTAGATGAGGAAGATAATGAGGATTGTGAGTTTGGCGGATATGTGGTAGAAATATCACAACCAGATCCATCAGACCCTTTGGGGACAGTACAGAGGTACATGGAGGAGCTCCAGCACATGGGGCGAGTAATGATGCAGGTGGGGCACATTTCGAAGGACCTCAAGATTGGTCGATCCCCATTAGTCAAGAGCCAGCTGATGGAGGTAGCCCACATGGTGAAAGCTGCCAGGGAACGAGAAATTCTTGCCGATCGCTAGCTTCGAGTATGCACGGAGGAAGTAAAGAGATTGAAGGACCAACACTCTTCTGCTGCTACTCCCACGTCATTAGTTCATCCAAGGACGTCTTCATTTCCCCCTTCCTCTCAACAAATTTTGTACAACATCATTTCCTATTTTTGTTGTCTTGTCGCTTGGAAGGCGACTTATTTTGTGGGGGGGATGATGTAAGTGGTCCAATATCCGTAGTATAGTCGGCCGTAGTTGGCCAAGTTATTATAATTCAATAAACTATAGTCTTAGTGGGAATAATTATTGGCATGTACATTCGGGTAATTAAGTCTCGATTAGTTGTAGTGGGTTGTTATGGAACGTCACGACGGTTGGTTGCTCAACCACCGCCGAACGTTATATGTACTCAGTTTTGTAGTCGGGATGGGGCATTATGATTATGAGTCCATGATTGATAGTACGGAGATACTTTGTGATTGTACATGGTGATATTTATTGGAAATGAATACAAGCATCTCATGATTCAAGCATATTATATTGTTCTATTCTATGTATTGCATATAGTTCAGTTTACTTTCTGTGTACGTAGAACGTTGATATAAATACTCCACGAGGTAAACAGTTTGTTTCTAGATTTCCATGTTGTAATCTTTTACGCTTTGTTTGCTTGCTTCTCTAAAATAAGGCCACTATATCTTTTGATTGGTCTCATACTTGGTTGGATAAACATTCTTTCGTAGGAAATCCTTGAAGTCTACCTAATGATAAGTTGCTAGTTTCTATAAGGGCATTGCAATGTCCCCTTTTTAGCCTAATCTTGTTTGTAGATGGTTTGGCCTATTCTTGACCCTTGTAGGCAAACACAGATGGTTAGAGGGTCCTTCTTGGCAGTAATCAGTGGTTTTCTCCTTTAGAGCTTAGTGTGGGTTCAGGTTTGGCCGTCGTTAAACTCAGTTTTTCATACTTACTATTTATAGTAAGTCACCATTTTAGGGGAGTCAGGGTTACTAAATTTAGTAAGGCACCTAGATAGGTCTCAAATGCAATGTTGACCTCTTATTTAGTTGGATGGGTGAAATATTAAATGTTTAATGATTAATTATCATTAAAGGTACTTTAATGGTAATTAAATATTATAAAGTTAAATTATAAAGTAAAAGTGTACTTTATTTTTGATGAGGCCATGAGCCTCAATTAAATTCACTTAAAGTACATTTTTATGATATTATTTTGGGCGCCCAAGGTTAGTGAGATATTATAAAGTTTTTTATTAAAAACCTATAATGGATTTGAAAGGAAGATTAAAAATAGCTAAAGAAGTCGACCTTCTTGAGAAATTATAAAAGGGCATCAAAGTCATTCATTTGCATGATGAATTTGGAGAATATATTATCTAGGTTTTGATATTTGAGTAGGTTGGAGGAATTCGAAAGGGTTTTTGCCATCTTTCAACATTGGAGAACGAAAACTCTTCCGTGTTATGCAATTTTGAGGCTGTGGGAGATCAGCTGATATTATTGCCTGAGAGAGCTTCACTCAGAAGTTCTATTTGTGCCCAAAACGGAAGCAATTTGGAGTTATTTCAGTCCTTTGAAAGGGGATGTTAGACTTGTTCTGGGGAAGAATAAATTGCAGATCATCAGACATGTTTGTGAGAGGGTTTAGAGGCTGCAATTAATAAATTATTGAAGCTGCATATTCAAACAGGGGCAGCTACATTAGAGGTGCGATTTCATACAAGGAGAGCTCAATAAAATCTGATAAATTTCACAAGGCATCAGCTGGCATTAAGTAAGATAGGCGCACCATTTTGGAAGATAAATACAGCTCCAACAAAGTGAATCGGATTAATTTGTGTTGGCTGCTACAGAAAATCATGTTTAAGCCTGCCATCTCTTCATCGATTTAGAAGGCTTCATAGTCAGGTTCCTTAATGGTTTTAGAATATTTGCATTGTAATTTCCATTTGCATTAAATGCTGTTGTAGATGAACATTTTATATCAGATATGGTGTTGTGTTGGCTAAACATTGTAATGCCAAGAGTCTTGGCTAAATTATAGCAGCATTGTTTTAGGATTTGCAATCAATGAAGAAGTAATAAGTTGCTGGCCAGATATTTGATAAAATTGTTCATGTCCATATTGCTCATAGTTTGCATAATAGTTTGAATGCTAAGTGTTTGACGATATGCCAATCGTCTGTAGGAGTTAGTTTGCATTATGAAACTCATCTATTGCATTCGGAAATCCAAAAAGCAATTGCATTTTAACTTAGAAACATTTCTGGTTGTCATTTGCAAATCATTAAGACCATTGCAATCATTCAAAACGAACAAACTTACAACCTTCAGCACTAGTTTCCGTGGTTAGAGACACTAGGTCTCTTATAGTGGTATCAGAGCAGTTATCCTGCCATCGTGTGCAATCCTAGCTTTCATGAGCAGAGATTATATTTATTCTACGGGAAGAGGAATATGATCAGAACATTGGGAAACACCACAGGTTCCAGAGGGTGATACAGTTTCAGGTATTTTGGGTATTCACAGGTCTAGCTCCAGTAGCAGTGAGGACAATGTTACGACACTCATGGCAGATAGAGAGATTTCTAGGGAGTCACCCAAAGATACAGGAAAGGAATGTGCCAAGGTAGAGAGTCTTGAAACATAATTTAGAAGAAGGCATGATAAGATGATGGATATGATGTCTCTCCTTATTGGGAGGATGGACCAAATCATTCCACAACAGCATGTGATTCAGATAGGGCAGTCTAGTGGAACTGCAGGAGTAGAGCAGCCACATGTGACAGTTCAGCAGAATTCATCTTCTAGTGGTTTCGAGCGTAGGCTTGGTCAGCCTACTTTTATTACTAGGGAGGTTCCTCCAGTCTAGCAGGCGGAGTAGCAGGATCCTCAGCCTGAGATTCAGACACCCTGTGGTCTTACAGCGGTAGATGTGACTAGACACTATGCTGAGTATATGACACTATCTCTTGAGATCAGACAGGTGTTGACTCTACGTGAGTTTCTGGATGCTAAGAAACCCAGAGGCAAAGGTAGATTCGAGCATAGAGCGCCACAGGCACCCCCACCACCCTAGGCTAACAGGGATTTCTAGCATGTTGTTAGCAAGGTTGTCTTGCCACATTTTGATGGCAGTGATAAATGTTCAGCTAGATCATGGGTGCAAAAGCTCAACAACTATTTATTGCTAAGACCTATGCATGAGAATGAGGCAATTAAATTTGCCACATTGCACCTGGATGGAGTGGCTCACGATTGGTGGCACCATGGGTTGACCACTTTGCAACATAACCTTATTACCACCTACCATGAGTTCACAGATAGGTTGATCGAGCGCTTCGATAAGAAAGATCCGGAGCTATACTTTAGAGAGCTGGCACAACTTTGACATGGAGGAAACTTGGATAATTACATTAGCGAGTTTCAGAGGCTCGTTGTGATGGTGCCCAATTTGTCAGAGAGGCGTTTGGTTATGTTGTTCACCGAGGGTTTACAGGAGCCTTTGAGAGGTTGGCTTATGGCTTTGACCCACCTTTTTTGCATGGTGCCATTAAGAAGGCAAGGAGTATGGAGCTTGCTGCTCTGAAAAAAAAACAATTTCCACCAAAAACAAACAGCTTGCCTGTTGAAGAAAGTCATCAGCCAGTTGTAGAGACAAAGAAAAAGACAGCAGCAAAACTTGATGATGCAACTTGTAATGAATTGAGAAGGAAACGACTTTGTCATTGGTGCAGGGAACCCTATAGTAAGGAGCATGATTGTCCTTTGAGGCCAAAGGGAAAAGGAAATCGAGTGATGTGGGTTTATTATGAGGATGATGAGTCTGAAATTTCAGACGAGCAAGTTATTTTAGAGCATAATGAGGCTGGAAATGCCTCTATAGAGTTTGGGCCCGATGCCAATCTATCCTCGTTGGCATTATCTGCTAGTGCACAGGATGATTCATTCAGGTTCAGGGGATTAGTGGATCGATAGCGATGTATTTCCATGCTTGACACTGGAGTCACACAAGTTTATTGATGAGAGTTTTGCTAGCAGGTGTAGACTCCGGACATAAGACTTTGCTGGATTCAGAGTTCGGGTGGCTGATGGTTATACCCTTACTTGCACTAGATGGATTTGTAATCTCACCCTTATGCTGAATGATTATGAGTTATAGGCGGATTTTTACGTGGTCAACATGGGTGGAATGGATATAGTGATGGGTATGAGATGGCTCCAGGACATCGGGGTGCTCACCCTCAACTTGCCTAAAATGGAGATGAGATTTGAGTTACAGGGCAAGAGAATGTGTTGAGGGGGATTACAAATGGGAGATTGCGCTCTATCTTTCTCGTTAGTGAGAAGAGCGAGAGGGTAGTGGAGGAGTTTGTGCAGATTGGACATGGTTTTATTCAGTACTCCGAGGGTTTAGAGGTAATTGATGGGGAGCAGCTTAGAGGTATGGTTCAGTTTGCGACCAACCCTTTGTTTGAGGCGGATGCTACATCATCATATGATAATCTGCTCTTTGAGATTGATGCTGATCACTCTCTTGACCCTAGTCTGGAGATGAGCGTTGATTGTAGTGTTTGGGATCCTTCTAGTGCATTGGGATTTTAGACAGGGCTCGCAAAGCAGTTTTTTGAGGTGTACATAGTGAGGAGTGCGTACAGTTTTGCATTTGATCCTCATGTGCACGATCTATTTCAGATGCACAGCTCAGTGGCACTTGGGCTAGACGGTTTGCATGACAGCTTGCCTTGCGCAGTGGTAGGAAGCAAATGTTGTCAGTCTTTCGAGTTGCTTCCTTTTGTGGCCTATACTCTTGCGACACTTGGATTGGTTCGACAGGTTCATACATTTGTTTGGGTGTTGGTGTTACAGGAGCTGATTGGTATTAACAGATACATTCCGTAGATCTCCCCTTGGGATCCTGGTGGGGAAGAGTTGCCTTTGCCTACTCAGATTGCTTGGGAACAAGCAATTTCAGGGAGGGCAGACTGTAATGTCCTTTTTCTAGCTTGATCTTTTTTGTGGATGGTTTGGCCTATTCCTGACCCTCGTAGGCAAACACAGATGGTTAGAGGGTCCTTCTTGGTAGTAATCAATGGTTTTCTCCTTCAAAGCTTAGTGTGGGTTCAGGTTTGGCTGTCGTTAGACTCAATTCTTCATACTTACTATTTATAGTAAGTCACTGTTTCAGGGGAGTTAGGGTTACTAAATTTAGTAAAGCACTTGGACAGGTCCCAAATGCAGTGTTGACCTCTTATTCAGTTGGATGGGCAAAATATTAAATGTTTAATGAGTTAAATTATAAAGTAAAAGTGTACTTTATTTTCAATGAGGCCATGACCCTCAATTAAATTCACGTAAAGTACATTTTTATGATATTATTTTGGCTGCCCAAGGTTAGTGAAATATTATATTGAAAGGAAGATTAAAAATAGCTAAAGAAGGCGACCTTCTTGAGAAATTATAAAAGGGCATCAAGGGCATTCATTTGCATGATGAATTTGGAGAATATATTATCTGGGTTTTGATATTTGAGCAGGTTGGAGGAATTCGAAAGGGTTTTTGCCATCTTTCAACATTGGAGAACGAAAACTCTTCAGTGTTATGCAATTTCGAGGCTGTGGGAGATCAGCTGATATTATTGCCTGAGAGAGCTTCACTCAGAAGTTCTATTTGTGCCCAAAACGGAAGCAATTTGGAGTTATTTCAGTCCTTTGAAAGGGGACGTTGGACTTGGTCTGGTGAAGAATAAATTGCAGATCATCAGACGTGTTTTGAGAGGGTTTAGAGGCTGCAATTAATAAATTATTGAAGCTGCATATTCAAACAGGGGTGGCTACATTAGAGGTGCGATTTCATACAAGGAGAGCTCAATAAAATCTGATAAATTTCACAAGGCATCAGCTGGCATTAAGGAAGATAGGTGCACCATTTTGGAAGATAAATACAGCTCCAACAAAGTGAATCGGATTAATTTTTCTTGGCTGCTACAGAAAATCAGGTTTAAGACTGCCATCTCTTCATCCATTTAGAAGGCTTCATAGTCAGGTTCCTTAATGGTTTTAGAATATTTGCATTGTAATTTCCATTTGCATTAAATGCTGTTGTAGATGAACATTTTATATCAGATTTGGTATTTTATTGGAAAAACATTGTAATGCCAAGAGTCTTGGCTAAATTATAACAACATTGTTGTAGGATTTGCAATCAATGAAGAAGTAATAAGTTGCTGGCCAGATATTTGATAAAATTGTTCATGTCCATATTGCTCATAGTTTGCATAATAGTTTGAATGCTAAGTGTTTGACGATATGCCAATCGGCTGTAGGAGTTAGTTTGCATTATGAAAGTCAGCTATTGCATTTGGAAATCCAAAAGACAATTGCATTTTAACTTAGAAACATTTCTTGTTGTCATTTGCAAATCATTAAGGCCATTGCAATCATTCAAAACGAACAAACTTACAACCTTCAGCACTAGTTTCCGGGGTTAGAGACACTAGGTCTCTTACAGGCATGTCCACTTGTTTTGAAGCAACTAAAAGAAATCCTTTGTGCTTCACCTCCATTTGCTTCATCCAAGTGTCTACTATCTTAGCATCTACTTGTCCTTAAAATGTCTTGATCTCAGTTGTATTCTTGACTTTGAATGGGGTGTTTCTAGGTTTTACTTAGGGGGGGTTTTCCCTCCCAAAAGCTGTTTTTATCAATTTTTACTACTTCACCATCATCTCCTATCCCAAACTTCTTTGCCAAAGCTTGAACTGATAGATTTGTAGATAACTGTTAATGTACCATTTAAGGCTAGTGTCTACTCGTTTGCGTTTGTTGTTGAGTTACCCATTGCTGGTGCTTCATAACATGCTCCAAATGATTCTTTGAAGTTGAAACCCTTGTTTAGATTATCCATTCTAATTTCCTCATTCTAATGACAAGTTCCTATATTTTAATTTCCTGGGACAATGTGTTTATGAATAGTACCAAAAGTCCGCAATTGATTGTTTGGCTGCATCATGTGCTTGCTTGTTCCAACCCATGCTCTCAAGCAATGGTTGGGAATCAGGAGTACTGCGTGACAGAAAATATGAATCCATCCTAGATTTATGAACTCTAGGACCAATGCTAACACTCCCACTACCACTAGCATTAGCACTACCAGTAGCACCAACACTAGTAGAAGCACTAGCACTATGATGGAATGAAGGCATGGAAGAAGCATCTCCAACACCACCAATGCTAGCTAACTCCTTCCTCTACCTCTTTTACATTTTTTTTGGAGTTCTGTTGGCGTTTGAATTAGCACCTCTGGAGTGCTTATTGGAAATAGACAGCTATTGGAAGTGTGTTAGTACATGTTCTTCGGATTATAGAGAGGAAGATCTCTCTTTGCTGATTTTCTAATGTAAAAAAGGGCATACTAAGGTTCCTATCTTTTAACTCAGCGATAGGACACAAGGGTGCATAAACACAATGCGCCGTAGCTAAGCTTGTTACTGGTTTTCGCAGATCTTAACTACGACTAACTAAGCTTCTAAACTATCCTACCTCCTCAAGATAAACAGAGCATGAGGGCGTTGGAGCGAAATGGATGGGTTGGATTGCTTGAATCCTCCGTCTCAATGGAATATGGCCGAGGCTATGAACTCTCGGATATATACCAAGATAAGGCTTGATACAAGTAAACACTTGTTACGGTAAATTGGATTTGAGACTTGCCAAGGAGGAGGAACCCCTGTCCAAGGTGTAGGGTTGGAAACAACTCACTGGAAACAACAAAGAACGATGGCGTGTCTAACAGGATTCCCGAGGAGGTGACGACACCTGTCCAAAGTGTAGGCTGAAAGACAAATCATTAAACAACATCATACGATAATGATCGATAACAAAATATCCAAGGAGGTGACGACACCTGTCCAAGGAGGAGATTGAAACAATGCACTATTTGAAAACAAGACTTTGAATAGACTCAAGTATTTAGATCAAGCAAGCATGTGCCGTCTGATTTATTTCTTCAAGCTTTCTTAAAGAATTACAAAGGTCGGGACAGCAAAAGGCACGAAATCATGCACAATTAGATCAACCAACGAACTCTTATCCAAGAGTGAACAGATATAAACAAGCTAACTCTGGCAACAATGGCGTAGCAATTTTGCTTATCAAATAAAAGTTAAACAAATAATGAGCCCAAGGCTCTTATTTATAGGAACCCAAAGGAGTAGGCAACCCTAAAATCTCCTTGAGTTAACAAACAGTTCTTGCCAGTCAGCAAGATTTATTTTTATGTGTAAAAGTAGGTGAGCAAACAGTTAATTGGAAACCTATTTCAGTTAACTGAAACTAAACAAAGTTCAAACTGGGAGTCTACCTCAGTTGATTGACACCTAACTAAAAGTGAACTTACAATTACAAATGTGTTTCCAAATAGACATCCACCTTTAAAAGAGATCTGAGATCCACAAATCGTGGGAGTCAATTAGACACCCTAGATCAGTGGGATCTGACATGCATGATCTGTGGAGATCTGGAGTCAACTTGGAAAGGGGCATCAAGTTGACTTCAGTCATATTTATTGCTATTTGGAGGGTAGGACATCCTTCCTTGGTGCTTTACACCTTTTCACCACTGGTGAACAAAGTCTCTATCCAGTCATTGACCTCTTCGGCTTCCGGGCAATTAATGCTCTTCAAGATGACTATGTGGTGTTTAAGCATTTCTTCACCTGTCACAAGTTGCTGCTGATAGTTTATGCATTGGGCAGCTGCTTCATCTAACTGGATAGACATGGGGGCAATTTTGGCTAATTTGCAGCCATTGGGGTCTTCAAGGAAAGAAGCACGGATGACGTCTTGAAATCGCGTCTGTATCGTTTCAAGCTCAACATATTCCCCTCCTTCTCGTTGATATTCTAACTCAGGGAAAGATGTTACCAACGTTCTTGCGAAGTTGATAATATTAGCGACAAAGCATCTATAGTCAATCGATTCCACTGAATTGGCATCATAGGCTCTCACCTTGTATGCCAATTGTTCTTTCCAATCAAAGAGATGGCGTTTGTTCTCAGTGGTTGTAACTGATTGATATGCATGTTGCAGATCAGCAACTGTCGCTTCCTCTCTTGACCTCTCTTGAGTTGCCTTCAAATCTGATTGTTGTATCTCTGATCGAAGACCATGTGCTCTGTCTCTCAGCTGATATGCTTCTTCTAATACACACCGTCCTTTGACGACAAACTCATCCACTTGACATCTCAAGTGTTTGCCGTATGTGATCAACTGATGATGGTTTCTTTTAGCTGGGAGATCCAATAGTCCTTGAGGTAAGGCCGAGGATTTGGGAGTGTCATGTATAAAACTAGAAATGTACAATCTTAGCTGATGGTTTTCAGCCTTCAAGGCTGCTTTGTCTTGTCCATCCTCGATCATTCTTTCCTTGACGCTCGCTGAGGCGATTCTGAGAAGGTCTGCCTCCACCCATCGAGTGGTCTTTCCAAGGTTCACCTTTGAAAGCGTGAAATCCTCAACCCTCACATTATGTATGTCTTTATCTTCAGGCGGGGCAACAGTCTCTATGACAACCTCGTTCTCTGCATTCGTCTCTACATGTGTCTGCTTCTTTAACTTCTTTGCCGGCATGTCTTGTGGGACATGGTGGAATTCAGAGAACTCAAGCTGATAAGAAGGTCTCTCCCTTTTCCTTCCAAGCGAGCTTTCTAGCCAGATAGAATCTCGGCTAGCATTGCTGGGAGGAGGAACATAGGTCCCCCGAATGCTAGAAGAACGAGATTGTGCCGTGACAATGCGTCGTGGTGGCGAGTCCAAATCAATGGGACTTTGCGTCCTCTGTGATGGTGGTGAACCCGGTGGCTCGGTTTCTGTTATAGGCACCGCTTCTGCTGCAACTTCTTGTACAATGGATTCCATCTCTGCAACGATTATTTCAATCACTGGCTTTGGTGTAGCTGCAACATTCTCAACTGTTTTAGGTAAATTGGTGGCTGTCTCCACTTGTACCTCTTGCTGGCTTGTGCTAATAATTCCTCTTCTTCCCCATGTGCTCCCTGACATTCGCATTCCTTCTGGAAGAATGCTCATCTTCTTTTGTCTGGGTTTCTTACTAGATGAGGAAGGTAGTGTAAACTGAACCGTTGGCGGCTCTGATCAGGGAAGTACTACCTTCCTTGTCCTTTTACTGTGTCAAATTACTCTACCAGTTCTTTCCTCGATAGACGTACTCTCTTTAGCGTACCAGTCTACTTTGCCGAGTGGTTGTGCATCTACTTGAACCGTGAAGAAGGAAGAAACTATGACCTCTTCTTTGTCATCAGATAAGTCCTCGATGTCCTCTGACATGAATTATGCAATCTGCGAGAGCTTGAATCTGCTGTAGTTCCTTCTTCTTTCTTCGAACTCATCCTTGCAGTTGACCCAAAAATCCTCCATGAAAGGTTCATGTGATGATGTTTGTTCGAGATGTGTTGTGAAGATGCCTCTGGGATCATATGATGACCTCCTGTCAGTGAGGTACTTGAGATTAAATCTCACTATTTCCTAGCTTATCAACCTAGCATCGGCTGCAGTCCTGCATCTGTAGAATCCCATCTGAAAAGGAAAGTTTGCAGCAGACTTCTTCTTTACGCGAAGGTAAGAGTGAACCTCGGCCAACTGCCTTAGGAATTCCATGAACACTACCCTATCTGAGGGGTAGCGTGGCATCATGGCGGGGTGGCCATTGTATCCATACGCGCGTATGTAGGTGAAAGTGGGGAATTGGAATAACCAATCCGCCTAGTCTACCATTGCTGCCTTAGCTGCTGGTGAAATACGGACGTGCATCTCATGGTCTAGCTCACGCACGGTGTGCATAGTGAAAAGGTCATTTATCTTCTTGAAGTGCCTTTCCGCTAGATGAACTCAAGGTGAGGAAAGTATTCTTGGACTTTTTGCACACCCAGGGTTCCCACAGTGTTTAGTGTTCTGAAATCGCCTTGGAAGGCTATCAGGTAGACCAGGTAGGAACACATGTGGAAACGGTGCTCTTCTAGAAACCTGGTAAATTGTTGGTGGAGTGTGTCACTGATCAGAGAGGCCCAGTTGTAATGTTCTTTCCTGTTGATTATTTTGCTAATAATATAGAACATCCATGGCTGGAAGGATTTTCCCTCGTCTTGTCCAGTGACTCTGCTGAGTAGAGTGATTAACACTCCGTACTCATCTTTGAATTCTCCTCTCCCAACCAATTTGGGTAAGATGGTTATCTTTGTTTTCAACCAATGTTCAACCATTATAAGCGAACACTTATCCCTTGAAGCCTCGAATGCCTTTTCGCATTCTGTCACAGATACGACCTTCCTGGTAGGGCATGGTGGAATAGCAAAACATGTCTATGTCCTTCGGCTTTAAGCTGCAAATCACTCTTCCGTCCACTGACAGGATCTCTCTTGTAGTAGGGTTGTAATGCTTTGTGCAAGCAGTTACAAGCTCAATGCTCTGTAAGGTGATGGGAATGGATGCAGCTTGGAATAAACCGGATTCTTCAATGTTCTGCAATGTAATTTGGTTCATGCCCTCCAAGTCCGCAGAATTGACCTCTGGATTTTTTTGCCATAAGTCTATGTCAGTTGTTTTCAGATAATCATGGTACAAGACCGTCTTGGTCTTGTATTGTACTTGGGAGTACTGCATTCTGAAAACCTTGAAGATTGACTGTGCACACGATGCTGCTCGGACAACTTTTTTTGGAATTGCTAAAAATAGCCTCGTCGGGGGTAATTTTTACGAAAAATTCCAAGACATGGGTTTTGTTGAGAATGATTTTCTAAACAAACCCAGATCGTCAGAAATTCGGAAAAACGAGTTTTTCTATGACATGCAAGAGCCCTTCGGTGGCAGAGGTAGCGAGGCACCAGAAAGTGATTTTTCTTGGAAAAATCCAACACATGGGTTTTGTTCGTGCTTCAGAGCTAAACAAACCCAGTTTGTCTGTTTTTCAAAATTATGAGTTTTTTCGGAAACCCTAAAAAACAGGGGCAGTAGGGCTACTGTTTCTGGAAAAGTCCAACATGTGGGTTTTGTTGAAAATGCTATGCTGATCATACCCAGTTGGCCAGATCTGAGGTAATCTGTCGTTTCCTGTGACATGAAAAGAAATATAGACAGAAATAGAGGAAGTAGACAGAAGATGGATTGGAAGTTATAAACTACCACTTTGCAATAATCTGCCTCTGGAAACAATCCTCGGGGAAGAATACTTTTACTGCCACTGATCTTCAAAAATATTGAAGATCTGTCCAAAACCTCTGCCAGATCTTGAAAACGTGTTCTTGGGAGCTATTTGCTGTTTTATGCTTTAGATCACCATCTTCCGCCATGAGCTGACATAGACCTCTCCCGTGGACGAGTTTGGTCGGCTTGATATCTAAGTCATATTCCTGGACCTTGGCGACCCAGTTGACTCTTTTAGTCCCCATCTCCTGCCGAGTTAGGATACTCTTGACTGCAGGGTCAGTGACACAGACTGTTGTGTGAGCATTTAAGATGTAGAATCTAAAATTTTTCATAGCTCTCACAACAGCATAGGCGTTCTTTTCAATCTGGGAGTAGCGGAATTCGCTGTCTTTGAAACTACTGCTCATGAAAGCAATTGGCGATTCCGACTCCTCATTCAACTTTTGGGTTAGTATGGCAGAGAGAGTGTACTCCGACGCGTAACAGTAAAGAATGAATTCCTTACTAAAATCGGGCCGAACCAGCACTGGTGCCTTACTAATGACTTCTTTAATCTTGACGAACGCCTCTTTTCCTTTGTCAGTTCATTTGAAGGCGGTCGTCTTCTTCATCATTGTTGATATATCCTTGGTCAGCTCTAAGAAGTCAGGTACAAATCTTCGTATGAAGTTTACCTTTCCGAAGAAAGAGTGCACCTAAGTAGTATTGGTTGGGAGAGATAGGTTTTTGATAGAATCCACTCGATCTGGATCGATCCGAGTTCCCTCTTTGGAGACGATATGGCCCAGTAGTTTGCCTTTTGTCACTGCAAAGATAGACTTCTTTGGATTCAAGGATATGTGGTGATACCTACATCTCTTGAACACTTTCACTAGTGTTGAAAATGATCTTGCCGCTTCTGTGAGAAAGCAGTAAGGTCGTCAAGGTAGACGACTATCACTTTGTTCTTTAGATCTCCAAACGCCAAATCCATGGCTCGTTGAAAGGTGGCACCGGCGTTGATGAGGCCAAAGGGCATCCTCTCATAGGCGAACGTTCCCCACGGGGTGGTGAACGTTGTCTTGATTTGATCCTCGTTAGCCACCGCAATTTGGTTGTTCCCAAAAAAGCCATCAAGTAATGATAATAGCTCCGATCTGGTAACCGTCTGTAAGGTATGCTCCATGATAGGTAAAGGATTATTATCCTTTAATGACGATTGGTTCAGGTTCCTGAAGTCAACACAAATCCGGATCTCTCTGTTCTTTTTGCGCACAGGAACAATATTGGACACCCAGGTAGAATGATGGATTGGAAATATGATCTTGGCGTCCACCATCTTCTGTACCTCCGCGTAGATTGTATCTTGAACACGCGGGTTGTAGTGCCTTTGCTTTTGCCTAAAAGGCTTGATATCTGACTTGAGTGGAATTGTATGAGACAATTCCTTTGGCGTGAAGACTTTTAGATCTGGATAAGTCCATGCAAAGACATCCTTGTACTGTCTGAATAAGGAGATAAAGCTGTTGCTTTCCTCCGTAGTGCAACCCTTTCCCAAGGGGACAAGCCGAGGCTTATCTTCGGTGCCGATTTTGATTTGACTATATTTAGTGGATGTTTTGCTAGCTGAATCTCCAAGGATACTAGGCCCTTGGGGATGTTGTTACCTCTTAGCTGGATGATGCCGGATTACGTTGCTTGGGAATCATCTGCTATGGATTCTTTGAAAGGAGAGGTACTTCCTTCAAAGAATAGTTCTTTGTAATTGTCCCCCATGCAGAGGAACTCCTTGATGTCATCATCATCATCATCAAAGACCTACCAATTTTCACAATTGTCGGGGACAGATGGCCTGTACACGAGCTCAATAGCGAAGACATTTTGACGGAAATCAGAATGAGGCATGAAGAGTGCAGCGGATACCGCAAGGGCGTTTGCTCTACTATTTTTCTCGTGTGGAATGTACTTGATGTTGAATGCTTCGAACCAATCAATAGCATTCCACACCCTTTGTCGATAAGCCTGAAGGCGGCCTTTTCTGACTTGATAGTGATTTGTGACCTGTTGTACGATCAGCTCTACGTCGCCTTCGGCTTGAAGGTATTTTATACCCATATCCCTTGCATTCTTGAGGCCTAGTATAAGCGCTTCGTATTCTGCAGTGTTGTTCGTGTTATCGAACTCCAAGCGATAAGGAAATGGATACAGAACTCCTTCAGGAGAGGTAATGACAACTCCCGCTCCCGAGCTTGCTTTCGAGCAACTTGCATTGAATTGCATTGTCCACATCTTTGATCTTTTATTTGATTACTTGTGGAAAATGCAATTTTCTTTTCTTCTTCGGTCACTTCGGTAAGCATGGCATATGTACTAGGACTCGTACTTTGATGTAGCACTTGTGCTTGGGGATCCAGAGATTTCACCACCATAAATTTCGACTTAGCCTTTGGTTCCAACTTTAAGCTACCTTTCTTTATTGGAATGGTCGCATACGACCAATCCATTTGAATCTCGCCTCCGAGATCTTTGCAGAAGCTTCGGCTTAGTAACATCCCATAGCTGATTGGAATGTCAGCTATGAGGATGGTCATCATGATCTTCTTCTCTGGATAGGACGCTAGTCTTACTTGTGTGTCTTTCAGTTGGTGGACTAACGGCACCGGTTTTGATTCAAGTGAGTAACACTTGTCGTGAGTTTCAATGCACGATAGTCCCAATGAGTTCATGATTTGCAAAGGCATGACGTTGTCCGATGCTCCAGAGTCGATGATGCAGTTGCTAAGCTTATATCCTCCCATATACAAAGATATGTAGAAGGGTTTTGGCTTTTCTTCTGCTGGTACGGAAGATGCTAGCAACGTAGGCTGGATGACAGCTTGCTTTTGTACTACTTTGAGAATCCGATCCATTTGATCGGGATGATCTTGGAGATATTCCAGTTGTGAGATCTGTACCTTCGTCTTCATCATAGACGTCACAATGTCAAAGTTCGTCGAAGATGGATCTTGAGGGTTTGGTGTGACATTCTCCTCTGTAGACCTGGGATTAGAAGTGGAAGCTTCTTTTCCCTTTTCATTTGACTTTCGTCTGTCTTCTTCTTCTTTCTGTGCTTTGAAATGTTGAGCGCGAGTGAACACAGGCGTCGACATGTTCTCGTGGTTGATAGCAAGAGAGTACTGACAGTAATCTTCTTCTTTTTGATTTTCAAGTTCGCTATGAAAGTATCCCGTTGCGGAGTCACCATCGAAGTTGTCCGTTTGTGGTGAGACAACATTCGCATTTGAAGGTATTGAATTTGAGCTTGGTGCTCGATCTCCGGCATATCCCATGATCTGGTCTAGCCTCTGATTCTTAGGGCATGTGGATCTGGTATGTTCGTCTGTATCATGGAAACAACAGAACATATTAGATTTCTCGACCTCTGCTCCTCTTTGAGGAGGTGCTTGATTTCAAGGCTTGTAGTTGTTGTTGTTGTTGAAAGGTTGGAAATTATTCCTCTTTGGCTGATACGGCTGTTGAGGCTGGTATTGCTGTTGATGCTGGTACTGTGGTGGTGTGGGCAGTGCTTGCTGCCCTTGATTGGGTGACTGTCTTTGCAGAATAGGCACCTCATTTGCTACCTTCTGTAGCAATGGATCTGTTGATGCTTGGACCAGCAGTCTGATAGCATCTCCCTTCATCTTTCCCGTGGTCATCATGTGATCCTCGATCTCGATAGCTTTTTCTTGTGCAGTTTGTAAGTCTTCTTCGTGACTTCCTTTGATGAAAAAGGCTATCTCTGAGGGTAGGGCGTTGACGAAGCTGCTCTTCAGAATCTCATCTGATGGGTTGAGTGTGAGAAAGACGTGTAGCTAGGCGATTAAACCTTGCTACGAACTCTCTCATCGGTTTTGTAGGCTCCATCTTAGAGTGAGATAACCAGGCAAATAACTGGTGGCTATCTTCGGCGGGTTTGAACCTTGCCAAGAAGTTGTCGCTCATGTCCTCCCAATTTTTGATTGCTCCCGCCAGTAAGTGGTGGAACCAATTGGAAGCATTTGCTTCAAGAGTTTCGACAAAGAGTCGAACGATGATATCTTCATGTGGCACGAACAGAACAAAACAAGCCGCTGTGAACGCTGATAGATGCTCGTCAGGGTGTTTAGCCCTGTCGCCGAAAAATCTTGGGAAGTGCTTTCGCAATCCCTTTGGAAGGTCATGATTGCCTTGTAAGGCCAAGGGGCCAATGTTGTTACCCCATGGCAAAGGTGCTTGGCGTCTCATGGGTCTTGCATTATGGCCATTGCTGAATAGGTTATATCCATTATTGTAGTTGCCGTTACCGTTACTGTTGCTATTGCCATTGCCATTGCCATTGCCGTCATTGTTATTTTGGCCATTGTCGTCATTGCCATCATTGTCGTTGTTACGATCATTTCCGTTGTTGCCAATGCCGTTGTTATGGGCATTGTCATTATAGAGGCGGTTGTCCGCCATTGCTTGAGCTGGAGGTTCTTGCTGGTGTTCTTCTAGAAAGTGTTCAAGAATCTCTTCAAAGATTTGCTCAATATCGGATGGTTCTCCGATGTCTTCTTGAAAAGAGGGATTATTTCTCCTCCGTACGTATACTTGGTGAGCCAAGATGCTTACTACCACCCGGGTGGTGGTAACACTGGTCTCTCAGTTGCAAGATCAGCCTTTCTTTCTTCTTCATCTAGAGTAATAGCTGCGGCTCTCCATTGAGCTGTTGATGTATTCTTTTCAAAGATGAAAGTACGCAAGCTATTGATGATGTCTGTCTGCTCTCCTTCAATGAATGTAAGATTTGGCTGGAGAGTTGCTGGAGCAAGTTCAGGTTGTTCAACTGGTGCCCAAGGACGCCAGATGCCCATTTTGTGTCATAAAAGCGTTAAGCTTTTCTTGAAGTTTTATGCCTCGTTGCCCCACGGTGGGCGCCAAAAAACTGTTTTATCCTTCAACCTGCAAAAGAATAATGAAGAATGGGACGCCTAGCAAGAATATATGGTGATTAGGGTTGAGATCCACCAGGTATGGAAGACAACTCATGATTTAGGTTTGTTTTGGAGTTCCAAAAGGTGATTTCCACTGATTGTGGAGTGTTTGGCCTCTTTTTGGCTCCAAATTTGCTAACTCAAGTCAACATCTTTGCTTTGACTTCTTTTAGGCGTCCATCCTTGAAGTTGATCTTTTTTTGTTGATTTTGCAAGCTAAAGTGCCTCCGTTTGATCTTTGATTCAGGTTACTCAGTTGATCTCTGGCAGTGGCTGGCAGTTTTGTTGGTTAGGTGGGATCAGCTTGATGAGATATGCCTGGGAGGGATTAACTCAGAAAACTGAGTTAAGGCCTCCAGAAAGAAGGGCGCCTTTCCTTGAGAGGGGCGCTTTTGACAATGCCTTAGTCAATTTTCATTGACTGTTCTTCGTTTTGACCTTTTTAGACCCTCTTTGCTTTGATCTGACGTTGCTGTTGTTAGATGAATCAAATGACTCTACTTGACGATGCATTGGGTAGCCAGCTTGGTCCTGTTTAGGATGATTGACTTCTCAGTTGAAGCTGGCAGGTTTAGGTCCTTCAAACTAAAGGGCGCCTCTGGTTTTAGCTTTTGCTTGGTTTTATCTTGGCTGTGGACTGCCAATCTTTGACCTCCTTCATCAGATGTTTGATTTGTCAGAAGTTCTTGTTGATAGTCTACCTGAGAAGACCGGTCATAGCTGAAAAGGTCATCCTGGGAGGCAGTGAAGATTCTGACTGAATCTGGATGCCCTCAAGAAAGGGTGCCTTTCTTCAAGAGGGGTGCTTTTAGCCATGCCTTAGCCATTTTCTGGCTTGTCTTTCCAGTTCTTGAATTTTGGCTTTTTCTGCTTGATCTCAACTCGTGATCGTTTGGCGTGTCTTGTGGACCTGTTGTCAGATTGATCACGTAGCCGGGAGGAAGCTGGAAAGATAACATGTATAGAGTTATAGCAGATTGATTCATCTGGTGCCTGCAACTAAGGGGCACCCCTGGCCAGTAGGGGCGCTTTTACCATGAAGCTCTCTGTTTTGGCATCTTCATTGCTGATGGATCCTCCATACTTTGTTGACGGTTGGTCAATGATCCCTGAATTAGATGATTTTGCTGATTGTTTTGTTGTCGAGCCAGCACGAAAGTGAAGAGGATGACTGATTTGAAGATGTCAAATTATTACATTTGCCCTCTGAGATCCAAGGGTGCCTTTCTTCAAGAGGGGCGCCTTTTTCACCTTTAGACTGTGTTATGCCTTGGCAGCAAAAACATGCACCTTCCAGAGTTAGCCAAATTTTGGCCTTTTTGTTTTGAGAAACTCCCTTGCTATAACATCTTTTTGACCTTTTCCGCCATGACTTCTTCGTCGGAGCTTTTGAGGTTTAGCTTTCAGCACCTGGTACTGGCCAATTTGCCATTCATGGCTGCAGAGCTCCTAACTTTGTTCCTGAAAAACGGGAATAGACCCACCGGAGCAAAACTTGTCTTTTGATAATTCTGACTTGATCAGTGTGATCGTGAAGGCAATTAACCCTATCAGAATTATTTTCAATCATTTCCGGGAAGGTCCTATTTTTAAGGGTTTCCTTAAAAATAGGGGCGTAAAACCCTAATTTTCATATTTTTAGAATTTTAACCATAGGTCCCTTGACAGAAACCCACAAAGACTTCATGTTTGTTTTGACCTAAAACATACTTTTGATGGCATTTTTATATTGTTTAGCTCAATTTAAGCAGTATGACAAAAATTTCGTTTTGTGTGTAACAAGTTCAAATGATTCTAATTGCACTTGCACCTCACAAATAGCCTTAGGAGGTGCATGAGAGCAGCCCACCGCATCATGGGCGGGTATGCATGCAATATGGTATTTTAACTTGTTTATGCCTCCATGAAAAAGTGTTTTGCAATATTTTTATTTGGCCTCCTTTTTTTTGCCCAGGAAAGATTTCAGGATGTTTCCAAGTAGGGTCTTTTCTGGTTGGGGTTGTAGACATTGTGAAAAATATGATTTGAATTGCAAATGAAGGCTGCTGCAATAATAAGTAGGGTTTCTAAATTTATCTAAAAAAAAGGTAGGGTTTGTAAAAAAAGAAATGCAAACTCAAAAAAACAATGCAATTTTTGCTTAAAAAACTAGTGTTACCCCAAGTTTCCGGGATGGGGACGAAAGGATGAGTCCCCAAGTTTTCGATTTTTCAGGCCAAATTTGGGGACGACTATATAAAATATAGAAAATTTAAAATATATGGGGAAACTTTAAATATTCATATGAAAACATGGATGAAGCATGCATATATACATTATAGAAACTTAGCATATAACATTTTTGTTAAGAATTCATTGTCAAAACTCAATATGCATTTAGAATTTAGAATTCATTGTGAATATGCATGCGATATTAAGCAATAATATACAAGTTATAAGCGTATAACAATATGCCCAAAGCCTACATTGCTGCCATATAGTTTTTTTTTTCATTTATGATATGAAAATCAAAATTAAAAAACAATAGTACATTGTTGCCGTCACCTGGCCGTGCCTTGTCCCCGAGACGGGGATGGGGGGATTTAGACCCGGGGACGCGTCCTCGGGCGCGTCCCCGGGTAACACTGTAAAAAACACACAAAAAAAAAAAAAGCTCAAGCTTACCTTTTGATTAGGCTTGATGCAAACTCCTTCCAATCATTGATAAAGAGCTCTCAATGCACCTCCTTGCTGGTATGAAGTTGCTCGAAGGCGACTCCTATTTTCCAAGAAAATGAAATGAAGTTGCTTTTAGGGCTGTGGAGGAGATATAAGTTAAAAAAAACAACTTTCATTTCTTATTTTTATGTTTTTTTTTGCTTTTTCACTAAACCTGCGCTGGCCTAGTCTAGATGACAAGACTCGCTCGGACTTGGCGAGTCTCGCTAGGACTTGTTCGGACTTGACCGAGTTGAAGTCCGCACCCCCCAGGCTTGGCTGGGGTGACTCGACTCCGGGACTCGCTGAGTCCAGCTGAGTCCGGGCGAGTCTCAGTTCTCTGATTGTAATGTAAGTATTTGTTCTCTTGTCAACTTAGAGTTGTATATAGAGCCTTTACAATTCAGTTGTGATTCCTTGTTGAGGGGATTATTTAATCCTAGAGACTTGTTTTGATTATTTTTCGAATAGACCGTGGCTTATTATTAATGGTTCTCTTACGCCATCTGTGGTCAAACTTCACTAGGGGCTTTATTTTCCATGGGATTTTCATCAATAGGATGAAATTACCAAACTAAGTCCAGCACTATGTAGCAATGCCGTTGGCAACGTGTAAGTCTCCCACATAATTCCTAAAGTAATTATTGCTTGCATGTGTGATATATAATCCTATAATCTATTATCATCCTAAAGTTTTGAAATGGGTTAGTGACTCATTTAACTACAAATCTGAAAATCAGTTATTCATGTATAATCATTTTGTATCATCAAGAAGTTGTGCTGTTTATGCAATATTTCATCCCCACATCCCATAGGATCCAAAATCATTATCTCAATGTTCTATATTATATATCATAGTTGAGTATAGATTAATATTTGAATGAAATAAGCAGCAAGAACTGTACAAGGATGAGGAATATCTGAACTTTCTGCAAGCAAACCTTTCTAATTACTGTCTTAAAGTACGGACTTTCTGGCATGCTTGGACATTTCTGAGTTTAGGATTTGCTTTTGGCAGGTGAAGATGCTACACACTTCTTCATTGCATTGTTGCTGGATCTAGACTGTACAATTTATGAAATGAGTGATATCTTGTGATCTTCTAGTTATTGTTGAATACTATAACTCATACAATTTTGGTTCCATTCTGGAAACTTGGCTGCACTTTGCAATTGGACGGTAACATTTCAATTAAAGAGAGAAACGATGGCTGGGGTTCCTTTGGTATGTGTGCTTAGATGTGAATAGAACACAAATCTTTCAAAAATAGTCTTAGTTCTGTAGGACCATATTGATCTTTTTGAAAAATATTGGACCCTCATAATGGCACATTTCCCAGAGTTCAGGCTTACCTTTGTTGGGCTCTCTTGCTTTATGACCAGCCTCCTGGCTCTACTGTCCAGAGTAACTGACATGGGTTTTATTGGTATGTCCAATTCTATTTTTTCAATGCTTATTTGTTTTGTCAATTTATCTTCTTCCAGATTCAGAGAAAATTTTATTTCTTGGTTTGTAACACTCAACCATCAATTTGCAAGGTAAAAGGAAAACAAAATTCACTGGCTATGGATGACCTCTGCCTAACACAACTTTTATCAGCATAGAAGGCATATAAAATGGGCAAATGTATTTTGAAGCCATCACCTTATGATGCTTTTCTCCTTTGTCTTATTCTTGGTGCTTCCTTTTCTCTTTCAAATGCATTGCACATTTGACCAAAGAACTGGATAGGGTATTGCTTCTAGCCTGTGAACTCTCTGTCAATGTCATGGGTTTTTTTTATAGTTAGTTTTATCATCTGCTATGGAGACTGCAGTGGTTTGTCAAACTCTGGCGACATGGAATATTTCATAATTTTATTTGTATTTTGCAAAGTTGAGATGAATTTATCACTTGCTTATTACTCATAGGACATCTGTATTCAGGCCAGAACAATCTGTTTCCATGGAATGTTGTGAGTGCTTACTGGAGATTGCAACGGCCTCTGAAAAGGGATTTCTAGCACTATACGAAGCAAGGGCCCTAGCTACACTTGCTAATCATGTTAGCCATTCATCTGCTGGTATCGCAAAACTTACTCATAATATGTTGCTTTATGCAGTAGAGTTGATGAGCGAAACTATTTACTGTATGCATCCTTAGTACGCACTTTGACTGTATTTTGTTTGAACTAAGCAGCAATATTGTTGAATACGAATTGCAATTTCAAATACATATAATTTCTGAGGTGTTGTTTTCTTTTAGTTATCTCTTTCTTTCTGCTGAAATTCAATGATTTTGTGCTGTTCTATTACAGTAATGTGTGAACTTGTGTAACATGAGATATAGTATCTCTATTACAATTGCTTCTAGAATTGCAATCCAAGCTTCCAGCAACCATAAAAGCAGCGGGGTTCAGTTTATACAAGTGCAGATTGCAAAAGTTACAAGACTGAATGTAATGGATGGGTCTGTGTAGTTCATCTCTTTGGTTAGTATTTCTGTTGAGTTGTGCTAGTGCTGGCTAGTATCTGTCTAATGGTCAGCAATTTGGGCATAGAATTATTTGAACCAGTATTGGTGCATTGCGCTATTGCTGGAGTGATGGGTACTGACTTAATCACAAGAGAAAAAAGTGAGTATCAACTTCAAGTAATCTTTTTGGGAATGCAGGGCTTTGACACGAGAGACATACTGCAAACCTAGAAAGTTACAAGTGAATATTTAAAAAAGTGTGTTCAGGTTCGTGAAGTTAAAGTAGCACAAGGCTACAAAAGGAGACAACTGCTGGTGCAAGGTGCACAATGAGATGCAAAAGCATGCTTGAGCTAATTTATATTCAAAACTTGCAGTCAACACAATGCTGCTTATCCCAACAACGGAGGAATAATAAAAATAAAGTCCAAATATATTGCTTCAATCATACCCATACATTTTTTTAAAATCAATTTGAAGGTGTGTTAATTGGCTATATGTTTGTCTCCAACCCTGTCATAGTAGATGGTGTGAAGTTTTGTTGTGTGCAGAGTGGATCCTGCTTGCCCTTGTCTGCCTTTGGTTATATGCCTCAGCTCATTAATCTCTTACATTTGTGAGCATTGGGAATACAAGTATACTACTTTTTGGCATCATGCCTAAAAAAAGCTGTCACAAAATTCTTGGGTGTTTATAGTGAAACATGAAAATAATTTGTTTCAGTTCTTACAATAAACCATTTTGTGAAAATGAACAATTGTGTTATTACTATGTGTTTACCTCTCTGGGTATATATCAACGTACTACGTACATAGGAAGTAAACTGAACTATATGCAACACATAGATAGAATAACATAATATGATTGAATCATGGAACACTTGAATTCATTCCTAGTAAATATCAACATGTACAATTAGACTGTCATAGTATCATTAATTCCACACATAACCCCATCCGACTACATGATCCCAGTGCATATAGCGTTCGGCGGTGGTTGAGTAACCAACCGTCGTGCCGCTTCATAACCATAACTAATCAGGACTTAGTTACATGCCATTAACCATACTTACTTATTCCTGCTACGACTAAGGTTTTATTATCAAAGCAACCGACTGACTACACTAAGACCGACTATGCTAAGACCGACTACGTTAAGGCCTTATGTCGGCTTACATCATCCCCCCCCCCCCCAAAAGAAGTCGGCTTCTTAGACGACTAACACAAAAAATGGGAACCTTTTTACAAAACAAATTTAGTGAGAAGAGGGTTGAGAGGACGTCCCTGGTGGCTGGGGGACTGAAGAAGTGGCTGCCCGAGTGGTGAGCTGTTGCAGCTGGTACACCTCCTCAGTACGCTGTTGTAGGTGGTGAGTGGCCTTCAATTCCTTCTCTTACGTGGTTTTCACTAGATGCACCGCCTCCTTCAGGTTCTTGCTGGCCTTCTCCAGTTCTTCGTCCTTCTTTGCCAACTATTTAGCCATCTCTTCCTCTTGCACCTTCATCCGTGATGTAGAGCAAAAGAAGAAACAACAATACTTAAAACAATTCTCATTCAATCCTTTACCAAAATCACTTCAAATTCTTTGAATTCCTTCATGGCTACAAGCCCAACTCTTCAAAACATGACTCTAAACTTGTATCAAACTCAAACTAGACCCTTCTACATCTTCAAAATCATCATTTTGATAGAAATTAACCAATTGCATAGCCTTATTTCTCTGTTTTATCAGATTTACAAATTACTTGCACCAAAAACCCAAATTTTGCTTGAAGAGAATCAAAACACTAAATCGGGTGTAACATTCAAACCAAATTGAATCTCCAAAACATAAATATATTTTTGAGTACCCATTTTGGCCATTAAAAACATATCTCATTTGTAGGTACACTTGTTTTGGAACACAGGCTTGCTGTCCAGACTTTTTTGCTAAATATTAGGTCGAAATAACCAGATATGCATGCAAACAGTAGCTTATAACTTTCACAAATTAACTAATTAATCCAATCTCTCCGGTGATAATTTAGAGGATATCATTATGGACATTTTATCCAATTTTGAGCAACATCCAACGGTTAAAATTTGAGAAACACGAATTTTATTGAAAACTGTTACCCTAGATCAGAATTTAGATTGTGTTTACAAAAATTAGCATAACTTCTTTAAAAATGAACCATTTTGTATGAAACGAATTGGAAATGGAAGGTGATTGTTCCCTCTAACGCTTACAACCATTTATTCCATCATTTGAGGCCGTACAAATCCGTACAAAGTCTGAAAACTGTGAATTTTCTGAAGAAAATTACAGAAAATTGTGCTTTCCATTATTCCATTTCAAATTTTCAATCACCCACAAGCTTATGAACGTACAAAGAGCCTTTTTAAAGACATTACAATATGAATAATCAGTTTCCAACTGATTTCCAACTTCCCACTAATGTTTAGTCTCCCTAATGACCTTTTTAACTCCCTAATTGTTGCTTTATGCAACTTTTACACTTTGATTGCAATAAATGTTGACATCATTACATTTTTTTTTTTGAAAATTACTTTTAAATGACTTCTACAAAGGAAAAAAATGAAATCATTTACAAAATAGAATCATGGTGAAGGTGCTGCTGCACCAATCCGCCTCTCCATCTCCAGTATGGTGGTATCTCGGTGAGTTAGTTTCTTGTTTTCTTCCTCCAATAGGTGAGGGAGCTCCTGCCTTTGTTCCTCAAGAGATTCTGCCTTGGCTTGAATGTTTTGGGAGAGAGTGATTGCCTGTTTTGCCTTCTGTGCCATTTTGTCTACCCTCATCTCAAACTCCTTGCAAGCTAGGAACAAAGACCTGTATGCTGCCTCCATTTCAAAAAGTTGTGCCACTAGCTTATCTTCCTTCCCATGGAAAGACGGCCCCTAGGGATACTAGGCTGCCATCATCTCGGGTGTCTTCCTGCCTACCCACTTGCCTGAGAATATTCTGTTGAACTCTTTCTCACTCCCCGAGTTCATGAACTGAATGATCTGTTTAGCCTCCTGTTTTGCTATGGGTGAGTAGTTTCGGTTCAGTGTCTTTGCAATGTCTGACACTTCCTTTATGACCAACGCAATAGGCTCGAGGCTGTGGATGTACCTCTCAATTGTGCCTATTGGGTCCTCTCTGCCAGGCTTGGGAATCACCACAACAATTCCCTCAAATACGTCCTCATTGGACTCCCCCTCGATACTAGCGGCTGTACGTACTGCTGGCTGCTCTGCCATCGGAGGCTCTCCATCTGATACGATGTGTATCACCTGTGGTGCCAGTTCTCCCACTTCTCCTCTTGGCTGTTCTGTATCCTCCTGCTGAACTGTTGGTATGGATGCCGCCAGCTGTGTGCTCTCTGTTGTTCCCATCTGCTGAGTGCTCCTTGTTGGTACTCCCTCTATCTCCCTCTAGCCAGGCGAGTGTATGGGGGAAATGTCCTCTTCCCGAATAGGGGACCCCATCTCTATCAACCATCTGTCTACATGGAGTACCTCCCCTGGTGGTGCATCCTCACCCATTGTTTTGTCTAGGGTTGTCTTCTTTGCTTCTTCCCCTTCGGCTGTCACATCTCCTGTCAATGGTATATCTTTGGTCATTCCTCCTTCAGGTGCTATGTCCTCTGCAGGCATCTCTGGCTCACCCTCAACTGTACCATCCTCGCCAACCTCCTCTACTGGCTCCTGTTCGACTGGTGCTATCACTCGGGGGTTGACATCTACCAAATAAACGTCGACTGGTGCAGTACTATCGGCTGAGGAGGAGAGTGCTAACTGGTCATACTCTTCGCTATTTGGTTGCTTCCTCTTCCTCCTGGTTATCTTCGGTTCCTTTGCTGTACTACTTGCCTCTAAAGTTGTCCACCTAAAAACTATCGGCCATGAGGGGTCATAATCTTTGTTTGGCTGCAGTTTCCCTAATTTGCCCCGCAGCACCTGATTGTAGACGACATCCAGGAATAGTGCTATCAGATGCTGGATCATGTAGAATGCTTTGTGTTTGCATTCTAAAAATTCTCGAACCCTTTCTGACAGGTATAGTGCCCAATTGTAAACCCCTCCTACACTCAAACCGAACATGAAGTCAACCATCCAGGTTGCTATATCCGAGGCTCGACTGACACCTGTCAACCTACATTTGATGAGGTCCATAATACTTTTCCACTTAGAACTCACCAGCATGTTTTTTCGCAGCCCCCGTGCCCCTGAACTCCACACCATCTCCTCCTCTTTTTCTGTGATATCAGGTCTGCAAATGCGTTTAATAATCATTTCTTTTTGTTGTGCCATCATCTTTGCAGTTGGTTTGGCAACTACCTTGCCAGACACAGGTATGCCAAAGACTCTCTGAAATCTGCTGGGTAGAAAGCCACCGTCACAGGAAACCCTTCGTACTCGATTGTGCTCTGGTGACCATGCTGGTTGTAATTTGCCACAGTCTTCTCTTAAGTACTCAAAATCTCAGGAATTAAAAAACGGGCACTGTATCGCCTTGTCAACCTGTGCCGCCGTTAGTGCTTGCTTTATCGGGTGATCGGGTGCCGTCTCCTGCCACCAGGTTTTGTAATCTATGCCTGTGAGGCTCTCCCATGTCAATGAGTTCACAGTCACATTGTTTGTTTTCCCCTTATCTCCCTTAGTTCCAGCCACCTTAGGCCTGAGAGTATTATTTTCTTCCCCTTGGCACTTGTGTTGGTATCCATCGTCCTTAGCTTACGGGAATGACAATGATTGACAATGACTTTTTTGATTAATTTAAGCCTCAAACCGTGCCTTGGTAGGACAATTATTTTTTTCTATTGCTGGGTGCTGACGCTACCTCTTGGTACGACCTTCTCTGTTTTTGCCTGTACGGTGCCTTGTCTTTTCCTTGGCTTGATGCTTGGTACGACCATTTCCTGTTTAGCTCGTACGAACTTTCTCCCTTGCACATGTACGGATTTTTGCTCCTTCCGTACGGTCCCCTTCTTAGACGTACGAACTGGATTCTCCTCCTGCCGTACAGTGTTCTTCCTGCAGCGTACGATTCCTCCCTGATGTAGCCGTACGGCTAGCTGTTTCCAGTGTACGGGTTTTGAGACTTGACGTACGGACTTTTGGCGTACAAGTGAATGGCGTACGGATTTCTTGGCTTGACGTACAGTGGTTTCCACAATATGGCGTACAGACTCTGGTATGTGGCGTATGAACTTCCCTTCACCCTCGTGTACAAATTCCTCCTTTTGGCGTACAGACTTCTCAGTATGGTGTACGGTCTTCCCTTCTTCCTGATGTACGGACTTCCCAATATGACATACAGTCTTTCCTTCTTCCTGGTGTATGAACCTCTCAGTATGGCTACAGTTTCCTCAATATGGCGTGCGGCTTTTTGTCTCTGCTGTATAAACTTGTCTCCTCCCTGGCTTACGGGCTTCTCCCTCTGGCGTATAGATTTTTTAATTATGATTGTCGTACCAACTCTCTCCAACCCTCCGTACGGACTTGCCTTTCTTAGGCGTACCAACCTCTTCTATCGTACGGCTCCTTTCTCTGACTCCTTCCTAAAATAAAAAATCTTTGCAGTTTTCACATTAAATAAGGCTCCCTTCGATTTAGGTCGAACAATTTTTATCATTATTATTTTTTTTAATATTTTAATATCTTTGTTCATTTCGCCTGATTCCTTTTTCTCATTTTTCTTTCTTTTCACTATGCTTTTTCTTTCGCCCCTTAATTCTATCTCTGTCTTGTTTTCTTTTTTGTTTCCTCTCTCCTCTCTCTTCAGTTTTCTCATTTTATTTTTTTCTCCTTTTAACATTTTTAATATTTTTTCGCTTTTACCATCTTCTCTCTCTTCATCTCTCTTCTTTTCTCTCTTCATCTCTCTCCTCTGCTTCTCCCTCCAGTTTATTCCTTTTTCTCTTCTTTCTTCGTACTCCGTCATCTTCCCCGACTTTTAACATGGATGCATAATACCATTTACATGTGTGCGGAAATCGTTTATAACATTCTTCTTCACAACAAGTCCCTATATATTGAACGTCAAACCATTTATCAACTAAAGGAGCAAGACCAATACCTTTATAGTTGCCGTCGACATAGCTTCCTCCGTATTGTTGGTACCACGTAACATCTTCTCCTTCTATCGTAGGGAGTCTGGCTGGGTTGGGTACTATTTTCCAGAGTCCATCCTTTGTTGCTATCTTCCTTACCCTCGACACCTTTCTTCTCTCTCGCCTCATTTGCTTAAGTATTTCTTCTATGTACCCGTCCACATGTGATATGAATTTATCCTCTGTCATGACCACTGTTTTTAAACAAGGGGCCGTCTTTTCGAAGTATGCCTCCCATTGTTCATCGTCCCATTCATCCTTTTCTTCGTCATTATCTTCAGGTTGGGGTTCTCTTGCCGCTTGTTCTTCCTTCTCCTTCTGTGCCTCTTCATCCATTTCTTTTGCTAGATACCCCTTCCGTATGCCTTCGTATGGGGCGACATAACTCCAGTGTCCACCCATTCGTTGCTAGAGCGTTGGTGTCCCGAACACTGCATTGGTCAGGTGCTTATGTATCCGCGAGACTGCAATTCCTTCCACTTTCTTTTCCGCCAATCTCTCTTCGATGATTTGGTTCCTGCTTGATTCCGCCTAGGCTCCCTCTGCTGCATACCCAAGGCCCCCCAATCTCCATTCCTGCTCCCTCGGTGTCTCCATCTGCACAAGCCAATCTTCCTTGGTGGCATAGCTGAGCATGTTGATGACTATTGTGTGTTTCTCCTCCCTTCTCTCTTGGTATACTTTCAGCTTTGATCCGTTGATTGCATTAGACAGGAATGATCCATCCAAGTTCTCCAGTTTTATAGAGTCATTGTCACATACTTCTCTGATCTTAAACGGTCCTAACCACCGTACTTTGAACTTCCCCGGCTTGATCTTGTTACAACCGTTATATTTCAAAACTAATTGTCCTGGTCGGAAATTCATTCGCCAAAGGTGTTTGTCGTGCCAGTGCTTCCTCCTCCGTTGCATATTTTCCGTGACCCACTGTGCCATTACTCTGCGCTCGTCTAGTTTGTTGAGTTTGTACAGCCGTTCCTTCAAACTCTCTGTATCTCCCAATCGGCTCTCCATGGCTATCCTTAGGCTGGGTACCATGTATTCCATTGGTACCACTGCTTCTTGGCCGTACATCAACTGGAAAGGTGTGTGTCTTGTTGTCACTTTATATGTCGTACGGTACGCCCATAGGACGGCTGGCAACCGCTCTTCCCAATCAGCTTCCTCTACACCACATGACTTGTGAATGATTGATACTAACACCTTATTTGTAGACTCTGCCTGACCATTGGCTCGTGGGTAGTACGGGCTTGATAGGTTGTGAAATATCCAGAACTCTGTCGTCATCAGCCGGATGACGCGGTTCACAAAGTGTCCCCCCCGATCACTCGTAATTTGTATTGGAATCCCGTACCATGTTACTATCTGCCCATAGATGAATCTGGTCGTGCTCTGGGCTGTGTTATCTGGTAATGCTCGTGCCTCGGCCCACTTTGTGAGATATTCTGCTGCTACTACAATATATCGACACCAGTGTAGTTGACTTACCTTTAGTGGCCCAATAAAATCCAATCCCCATCGTTCAAACAACTCCTGTGGTTGGGATGGATAGAGTGGCATAAATCCCGCTTCAGAGGTTTCCCGACCCTCTGGCAGGTATCACAGCCTAACACCCACTCGTGCGTCTGTGTGCATCGTTGGCCACCATAGCCCTGCGCAGAGAATTTTTCTTGCCTTAGCATCCGAGCCCATATGCCCACCAGCCAGACCCTCGCGTGCTTCCTTCAGTACCCCTGGTATTTCTTCTTCTATGACACATCTTCAAAGGATTTGGTCGGACCCCATCTTGTACAATAAGCCATTAATTAGCTGAAATGTCTTGCTCTTCAATATGAGTTTCCTCCTCTCCGCCGGTGCCATTTCCTTTGGAACTATGGATGTGGACAAGTATTCTCCGATCTTTTCATACCGTGAAGGGAGTACTGCAATCTGAAATAGGTGCACGTCGGGAAAATCTTCGTTCACCCCTCCTTCTACAGATTTGCCCGATTGTATTCTTGACAATTGATCGGCAATCGCGTGGCTTTTCCCCGGTGGTACTATGATAGTGAATGTGAACTCTTGAAGCAATAGTGGCCACCTACTCACTCTTCCTTGGATTATAGGTTTGTTCACCAAATACATTAGGGCTTGATGGTCCACATAGAAGGTGAATGGCGTAGCCAACAAATAATGCCTGAATTTCTGTATGGAGTAAACCATCCCCAGTGTTTCGTGTTCAGTCGTACTATAGTTCTTCTCTACCTTCGAGAGTAGCTGCAGGCAAAAAATATTGGGTGGTCCAACCCGTGTGCTCCTACTTGTGCGAGTGTTGCTCCAATGGCGAACTTTGAGGCATCCGCATGTACATGGAATTCCTTGTCCCAGTCTGGGTATGCCAGCATGGGTGAACTTATTAGCCGGTCCTTCAATTCCTTGAATGCTTTTTCTTGTTCTTCCGTCCATATGAAGGGTTGTCCCTTCCTTGTCAATAGGTCGAGAGGGTATGATACTTGTGCAAATTTCTTGATGAACCTCCGATAGTACCCGACGTGGCCGAGAAAGGACTTTACACCTGTGACGTTTCCCGAAGCCTCCATATGCACAAGGACTCTTATTTTATCAAGATCGGTCTTTAGCCCGGCTTTGCACACAATATGCCCTAGTAACTTTCCTTGTGGTACCATGAACCTGCATTTCTTTGGGTTCAATGCGAGGCGTGCTGGTCTGCACCTCTCCATGCATTCTCCAAAAGCCTTGAGATGTTTTTCCTTGTCATTGAAAATGGAATATTCTAGTAGAGGGAAATATGTCGAAGATAGACAATGGTATAGGATATCTAGGTAAGAGCAAGTGCTACACTACTTACTATTGGAAGAGTAATCCTAATAATGGTTATGCGTTATGGGCATCATTGTGATCACATGGTGGATAATCAATTTCTGATTTGGAGAGAATATTTTGGAGTGAGCGAAAGTTGATAAAATCTGAAGATAGTGCAGATTGAAGTGGACTCCAAGACGGGTGAAATTTTTTTCCACTCGATTGCTTGTACATGGCACATATGGTAAAGTACGTGACTCCCTTGAAAAAAAATGCTTTTTCAATTTCTAGTGACAATCTTGGTAGCATGCTGATAAGGTAGAAGTTAAATCAGAGTTTGCCTGTTTATAAACCTAGCTTAATTTCTATAATCAAACCATTGAACGCATATTTACACTCTAGCCTATTATTGAGGAGGCTTGCCACCAATTTTGCATAGTCTTTTGTTGTTTTATAGACTTCAAGAAGGCCATTGACTTCTTTCTGAGACACCTGCTTTTCTAGTGGATGTGTGATGTCGACATTTCCAATGCTCGTATCTGCTGTTTGGAGACTTTATGAGGCAGATATTGAGCAGTTCTGTACCTCTCAGCAGCACCTTTGACTTTATAAAGAGTACCATTGGGGTCAAACAATGGTGTGTCCTCTTTCTCTGACCCTTTCTAGCATCTACATTGATGAGTGGGAGGAGTTTCTTTGGCAACATACTCATATGGATGATGGTTGCATTTAGTATGGGGTGGTTATTGCCATTCTACTTTTTGTTGATGTTGTTGTTCTCCTCTCTCATTCTGCTGAAGGGTTACAATGGCAGCTTGATGCCATTTCTTGCTTTTGTGAACTTCGCAAGCTTGTGGTCAACCTTAGTAAAACTAAGCTTATGATTTTCAACACCTCCAAATGTCTTCTTTCCAGATTTTAGTTCTTTTACGAGGTTACAGCCTTGGAGATTGCATCTACTTACACATACTTGGGGTTCCAATTTTCTGGTCCTTCCTTTAGCATGAAGATTGCTTCACATTTGTATCTTTGCAAGGGATATGCTTCTCAATCTATCTTGGAACATCGGTGTTTCTAGGTCCACTTCCAAGATATCCCTTCAAAGACGTGTTTTTTTGATACTATCATTAGGCCAATAGTTTTGTATGACTGTAAGTTTTGGGGGCCTAACTTGGGATCCATTAATTGGGCTGGTATCTAGAAGGTTTATACTCTCATCGCACAACACGTTGTCAGGTACAAGTGAAAGTTTGTTAGAGCATTGTTGAGGTTGAGTTTGCTACTTAGCCACTACGTCTTGAGACTATCTTTTTGCTTACTATCTACATAAATAGAATTAGATCCATGGGAGATTTTACATTTGATCTTTAAAGATATTTGTACTTAGCTCTTTGTTCTTGTAATGTCCCCATATTAGAGACATAAAATGTGCAGATTAAAATTTTGATTTTTAAAGATTGTTGATAAAGAGTAATGAAAGATTGAGGGAATAAGATGAAATGCATTATTATCAACTAGTGCATAACTAACATAATCGGATATGATTTATTACTCTTGATCGGAAATAGATCTTCGCCTTATTTCTCTCCCTAACCTTATGGGATGGTAGATTTACTATGCCAAGGGCGTGTGCACCATCTCGAGTTGGACACCCTCAAGGATTGGTTACCTGTCTTGGGCTTCGTCCAACATAGATTCACCCGCTTTCCCTTCCACACATTTCCTATCCTCATCAAGCGTTACGACAACGTTTTTGGTTGAAGACTCTCTCAAGATAAAAACCATAATAGCCATTGAGACACTAATTGCTGCAAACATCATTATTGGATAATCGAACATAATATATATACATACATATATAATATATATATTAAACTTAGAATGTTAATTCATTATATTCATATATAATTATTTATTCATATTGGTTTGGTACTCCTACATTAATTATTCATACTTATATTTATTGGTACTCATATATACCTTTATATAATTATTCTTCATTTATATTCTACTCTTATCTCCCAATAATGTTATGGGCTGCAAATAGTATTTATGTATAGCAGATATTCTCATTATTTATTTCCTTATTCCTCTTTCCAGATTCCACTCTCTTCCCCATGGTTGCTTGATGAGATAAATACAAATAGATAAAATGGGTATAATTGCTCATGATAACTATAATAATATAATTAGATATCCAATTCAACATATTAACAATGCTATAAGACATTGTATGATTTCTCTATTCCCAAATGACATCAATAGGACACATTAATTAGATAAGTATCTTAGTGTAAATTGCATTTAATAATCCAATATATGAACTACAATATATATACAATGACCATATTATATTCAATATATAATATATATATATATATATACTTATCGTATATATATTAAAGATACATGTTAATTTCTAACTATTATCAAATCCTTAAAACATTCCTTCATTTTTATTTAATTACTTTTGACTAATCTTAACATACGTTTTGATTACCGATTTCTATAAACAACAAACACTTACCTTTTAAATCGATGTGGAGAAACAGTCCGTCCTATTCTCCACCAACCACGATCATGGTCTTTTCCTTGAAGAATCTATTCTCTTATATATTCGCTGCCTTAAAATATATTACAATGTTTTTTTTTTATGCTCCCCGTTCTTTTTTCCTTAATCCCCCGATCTCCTTGTCTTTTTATATCCCTATGTCTCTTAGAGAGACGTGTCTTTTGTAAGGGGGGTAACTTTTTCTGTCTTAACCATTCTTTAACTGCACCTTTTTGAAATACATTAATCGTTGCTTTATACATGTTACTTTCTCCTTTTGCAATACAATGTATTTATTATTTTATGTGATATTAAATGGTAAACATATTTTTAATATTTATTCTGTTTTCATTTTATTTATTCAATTATAGTTATAAATTGAATTTATTATATATTAGCTTATAAGATTAAATTGTATTTATCATTATAATATCATTTGTAGTGATATTCAGATTTACATTTCATATATTATTATATATGTATTTTTTGATATTTATTTTATTTGTTTTATGTTTGATAATTATTATCTTCGATAATTATAGTTATAATAGTGGCAATTAGTTTCATTTATTTTTTTTAATTTGTATTTCAATATTTCAAATTTAGCCTTACAATTTCGGGGACATGACAGTTCTTTTGAGAGGATTGCTTCATTGGGCTCATTTTGGCACTATCATTGTTGGTGCTTTGAGACTAGCTCCTTGTTTCATTCTATTGACATCTCTATTGATAGACTACCTTCTTCCATGTATTCCTTGGAATGTTTCTCAACTCCTTCCTTCCAAGGAGACCATCATTGGAACTACTAGAAGGGACATCTACAAATAGTAAATCTAGGCCACCTGGATCTCCCCTCTTGTGCCACCCATACCAAAGCTTACCTTTTACGTGGAGCATTTCTTATAGGTGGAGATGCCATCCTTTTTATCTCGAGCGTCATTGGTCACATGACTTGAGGTTTTCCCTTGGCCAATTGAGGGTATCGAGATGGATCATCATATTCCTTGCCTTGATTGAATCTGCCATCTTTTCTCCCTCCAAGAGGTGGAGATTGAGGAGCATTTCATCTTCAGATGCCCCATTTACTATTGATATCTAGGGGAGATTTTACTACCTATAGGGACTTAGGCAACAACTTCTCTACTTTCTTTATATATCTAGACTAATAGTGTTTGGCTATGCTCCCCCAAGTTTTGGGGACAGGGATGGTAGGGGACGATGGGGTGTGTTTCTGGTACGGGGTCATTTTTTAGGGGATGGCAAGGGATGACTATTAAAAAATAGGGAAATTTTAAAAAATATAGAGAAATTTCAAATATTCATATCATAACATTTATAAAGCATTCATCATAGACATTGTAGAACATTAATACAAAACAATAGACTTGAATTAAGATTTCACATGAGAATTGACATACAAATTAACAAAATTCAAATGCTTTCATTGTCAATGTGCATACATATTATATAAGAATTATAATAAAATGCCCAAAGGCTCCAAGTTTCAAAACTATAAAATGACAAAAGCATAGAAAATATATGGCTGTCCCTAATCAGTAGATGCAACTAGTAGGTCTCTATCAAAACTGGAGCTCGAGTCTGAGTCACTGCCACTGTAAGGGGTTGCCTTAAGCAATGGAACCCCAACCAATCCCTCCTGTGTCTCCTCATCATCGATTTGTATAGCATCTTTGGGATCTCCCAATGTAAGGCTAGAGTTTGATGATAATTAGGAGTCTATTGATCTTGTAGCTGCAAAGCACTGTGTACAACCACCAACTTCTTTAATCGTCTAGAGGTAAGGTTGTTCCTCTTGATTGATTGGATGAAGCTAATGTGGACGATTTCCTCTTAGCAATAGAGGAATTGGCAACTTGTGAAAAAAGACGAATGGCAAGTAACCTCAACTCTGGTGTATCCTTGCCATGCTAAGTCCACCATTCAATAGGGTCATTTTGAGCAAATGTAGTTCTATCCGACCTCGCCTTTGGTTTGCTGAAGGTTGGACCATGAATATTGACAAATGCAAGCCACTATGTGTGAAGTAAAGAAAATTCCTCTTCACTATACGTTTTCCTAAGGGCCTTCATGAAGCCTTCTTTCACCTCTTCATCATGAGATGGAGGCACTCTCCTAGGTCTTGTTGCATACCATTTGGGATTGAGAGCATAGGCTGCCATGTGAAGCGGAGTGTTCATAGTGTTCCACCTTTGTGTCACAATGGGCCTAAGATGTTCCTCATAAAATCCCAAAGTAGGGTGTTTGCTATGAATTGCTTGCTTAATCTGCCCAAGTATGCTATCAAGGTCTCATAAATCTCTCCAAGGCTAGGGGAGTTAATATCAACATATCTAATTACTCGCACAATAGGCTGAATGGAGCAAACATATCTACAAGTGCAAACAAGTTACAAAAATTAAAATCTTCAAAAAGAATGAAAATATTTTACGATTTAAAATTTAAAAACATTTTTAAATTTAAAATTATTAAATTAACATTTTAAAAATTAAATAATAAAATCAGCAACTTAAAATTTTCTTACCTCATTGTGGACCACCAATCATCATCAAGGATTTTTTGCTTCACACTTCTTCCTTCTGGTGTGCTTGCCTCTTGCCATCTACCACACTCTACATTGACCACCATTAATTGTAAAGCCTTTTTGGTGCAGGAGCACCTTAGGTTTAGTAGGTTAAATGCAAGTTGTAATTTTTATTTTTCTTATGTTGGCTTTATGTAATAAGGTCATCGAAGCCAATGTTGGGTGTGTTAGTGTTGGTGGGTCAAGTTGCTTAAAGTTGTCAATTTTGCAAAATGTTGTCAATGTGGCAAATGTTGCAAAACATGGAATATGAAAAGAAATAAGTGTAAATGAAGGAATTAGAATGGTTGTAGTTTGAAAATCAGTTGTAAATGGTTGGTACATGTTTAAATAGCCTTGGGGAGGTCGAAACCAAGGTTGGTAGTTACATTTTTGAAGTGAAATCAATAAAAGACATCCTTGTTTCTGCATTTCTGAACATTAAATTGCTGTTTCAGAGCTTGGTATGGCTTTGTACGTTTGGTTCATGATCTAAAACCAATTGGAGGTTGTTGTTATGTGAATCTACTTTCAGTTTTTTTTTGTTTCATCGATTTTCATTGAGTATTAAGAAAGTTGCAAGCGTTTTGGTGAAATCAGTCAGAAACCCTACCTAGGGTTCCTAGTGAACTTGAAAAATGCATTTCTTGCGAAAAAAAAGTAGAAATTCCTAAAAATTAATGAAATGGCTTGTCATTGTGTATATTTTCATTCCTCAAAATTGTAGGTCCAGGGAAGAAGGTTTGCATGTGTTTTGGTGATGTCCTTGGTCGGATCTCTCCATGTTTTAGGCGTAATTGGCAAAAGGATAGTCCATTTTTAAAGAATTCCGTACAAATTAACTTACCTTGATTTTGAAATATGTTGTATAATGTCCAAATGGGTGTCTTAAACTATGTTTACATTTGTGATATCATTGCTCCACGAAAAGTTATGACCATAAAACATCAAATTGCTGCTCCCATGTTTTAGGTTTTTAAGAACAAGTTGTCCATTTTTGATTGTTTCCGTACAAAGGACTATGCCTTAGTTTTGAAGTATGTTTGTAAATGAGGAAAAGGATATCTGAAAGTGCTTTTACATTTTGGAGATCATGGTTACTCTGAGAGTTATGATTGGAAAACCAGTTTCAAAAGGCTACTAGGAGATTGAGGGCTAATGAATGAAAACCCACCATTTGATGTTTGAAACTTTGAAAGTTTGATTGGTTGAGTTAGTGTTGAGGTTATCGACCCTTGTCTGCATCACTCTTGGACCTCAAGCATCCTCTCTAACAAAATGAAGTAGCTGACCTATCTAGTGTCCACGGGCTTGAGGAATTCCTTCCTCAAAAATGTCTTGAACAAAGCAAGTGAAGTGTGATAGTTGCAAACGAACATATGCACATTTCTAGCCTCTAACACCATTGCCTTCACCCAATCTATCTTCCCAATGTCGTTCAAGGTATTGTTCAATGCATGAACACAACATGGGGTCCAAAAAATGTGCTTAGAAGCACCCTCTACCATCAATCCAACTAACTTACACACACAGGTTGAATCGGTCACTACTTGTAAAACACTAGAAGCTCCAACCTCTTCTATGACATCTCTCAAAATATGAAATTGGAAGTTTGCATCGTTTTCCTCGAACAATCAATAGCTCTAAGAAAATAAGAGCCAGTTGTACATGTAACAACAATATTGATGAGTGGCCGATGTTTGATATCGGTCCATCCATCCATGATAATAGAGTAACCATCCCTTATCCATGTTTGTCTATCAACACACTCACCTTGGAATATTCTAAATCAAGGAGGGTGGTGTGTAGCTTGTGTTCTCCAGGTGGAACAAATGAAGGAGTGACAACTATCACATCTTTGAACATTTCTTTAAAATATGGTGAACTTGCCACATGAAAAGGTATGGCATGAGCATTAAAAAAAATAGCAATAAAGGAATCATCCATAGCTCGTAATTGTGTGTTAAACATATCGGCAACAGTAGATTTCTTCTTTCCTCTAATAGAAGTAGAACCTTCTCCCCCATGAAATCAAACATCCATGGACCTTGTTCCTTGCTTTCTTGCTTCCCCCTCCATATGCAATCTAGTTGCCTCAATCTTCTCAATTGGAGTTATTGTTTCACAACCTTTCACCCCTTTACCACCTACCCACAAAAGATGACAATAAACTCTCGTATAGCTGCCTCTATATTGTTTTTTGTACAAATGACAAAGCCATTCTCTACCCCCCTTGATTTTTTTTTCTTATCCTTATCAATTGGTGTTTCAAATTGTAATAGAGGTTTCTTGGGGTTAAATGGGCCTTTTGCATAGGTTTTGAGGACTTCGGAAGGACATTTAAATGGGTTTGAAGTTGCTGGCTCTACTACACTCCCACTCCCTGAAGAAGCCCTAGTGGCTGCCATACTTCTATGAGTTCTACTTCTTTGACTTTCATGCATTTGGACCTCAACCTCCTCACTATCATTACTAGTACTCTCATTGCTGCTCATGATTTTTTTGGTTAAGAATAAAAAAAGAGAGCTGCAAGTTCAAATAAAAGAAAAAAAACAATGCCCTTTCGATGCGGTAAAAAAATTGAAAAAAACTTGAAAAAAATGCAAAAAAGATAAAGATAAAACAAACTTAAAATGAAGAACTTACCTTTAATGGAGAAGATTTGATGCCCTAGTCTCCTCTTTCAACTTCTGTTCTCTCCTCTTCCACTTGCTGCTCTTCAGCTCAAATTTGCAAATGTAAAAATGAGAATGTTTTTTTCTTTTTGGTTGTTTTGATAAGTGAAATAGGTTTAGGTTGTCTTTAAAGGTATGGGGTGGGGGTTGGAGGGGTGGATGGGTCCTTGTGGGGCCTTCCATCCCTTTTTTAATTTAAAAATGGTTTTTTAAAAAAAAAAGTAAGTTAAATTTGCCTGGGCCATAGGGGACGACTGGCCATCCCTTGATGATCTCTACCTTTTTCATGATGTTTCCGGGACATCCCCCTTTTTTGGCAACGATTGGGGAAGGGGGTGGGGGGGATGTTTCCAAGGTGTCCCCGAGTCCCCAAAACGTTTCGGGTATGGGGATGGGGGTACTAGGGTAGAGGACGCGTCCCCAGGGAGCATTGGTGTTTGGCTCTTTATCTTTAGAGTCCATCACCCTTCAACGTAGATCCTTACATGAAGTTCGTTAAGATTCTAGAGCTGTTGGGTTGATCATCTCCTCCTTCAAGCACATCGAGGAGCTTGACAATTCCTAGCAATATTTGGATATTGCTAATCATCTAGATGTAGGTGGACCTATGAGACTATCTCTCACAACTTATGCCTCAACATGTTCACCCTCAACATCATGGTCTTGTTTCTTCTTGACTTTGTGATTTAGCTTCTTCTTAGCGACATAGATCTACTCCTCTCTAGCCATCCCTCAAGCCATAGGGGCAAATGCATATCACAAGCTTTTTCACTCGTACATGGGTTACTTCGACCTTGGATGTTTGATGTGAGCCTAGGGGGAGTATCATGCTCAACTTGCCTAGCACTTGGCACTTCCTGGTGAGCATTATCAAATCTTGTATTGGTCCCTTCACAATGATCAATGATGGCACCTATGACTTAACCATTTCAAATCTAGACAGTGATACTTGATCATCTCTAGTTTTCCACAACATTTGCTAAATTGGGATCTTGTTCCCCCTTCTTGGCTATATGTACTAATTTCTAGATCAATTTCGTTGTTGGTTCCTTGTTGAATATACTTATTTTCTTTTGTTCTTGTGGGGCCATTCTAGGTTTGTCTTCCAAGAAACTTTCTATCATAAATTGCTAGTCTTGAGTCCCATTGACCTACTTTTAGTCATTTGTGGAAATTAATATAATATAATGGAGGTTTTCATTTTTAAAGTTATTGCTAGTGAAGAATAATAGTAACCATATTCTCAAAGTATTGCCCTAAGAGTTTAGTTCTAAAGCTTAGTGAGGAAGATGAATGATCATCCCCCATTGTTGCCTTTGGAGCTGCACTTTGTTCAATGATTTGAATCTGATTAATACTCTTTGCAACCTTAGTTCCTCATTGTTTTCTACTCTCGTTTGTGTGGCATTGGTGGATGTTTGTGGTTGATTGTTTTTTTCCAATGTTGAGTTTAAATTTTTTAAATTTCTTGCTTGCATTTTTTTGAGTTGTTCTTTTCGGTTTAATTAATTTGCATAATCTTGATGCATTAATGGCATAAAAATTAAGTAGGGTTGGTGTAGGATTATTGTTGCTAGTTGAGTTGGTTTATGGTGAATTAGAAATTTTTGTAAAATAGATTATGATTTTCCCCCCAAACATATTGTGATTAATCCACTATATTTCCTTTTTGGGTGTCATGATAAGCTTGAAGAAAATTTGAAGAAGAATGAAGTTTTGGTCAATTTGAATGGAATTTATATTAATAGTGGAAATAAATCAAGACACAATCTCAATCGTAGAAATGAGATTGGCAAGGAGTCCTATAAGGCAGTGCTCAAGCTGATGAGCTTGTGTTTGTTCCTAAAATTTCTAGCTTCACTACGAGTTATAGTCATAGTAGAAGAGTTGACTGCAATTTTGAAGGTGAAAAACTTGACAGAAAAAGTGATGAACATGGTAAGGCACCCCCAAACTCTAAAGTGTTGTGATTAAGCCATTGCATTTCCTTCTTGGGTTTCATGATAAGCGTGAAGAAAATTTAATAGGGAATGAAGTTTTAGTCAATTTGAATGGAAGTGATATCAATAATGGAAGTAAATTAGGACACGATCTTGATAGTGGAAATAAGATTGGCAATAAGTTCTATAAAGTATTTCTCAAAGCCAATGAGCTTGTGTTTGTTGCTAAAAGTGCTAGCTTTTTTGCAAGTTACAGTCATAGTGGAAGGATTGACTGCAATGTTGAAAGTGAAAAACTTGGTGGAAAAATAGATGAATATGGTAAGTTACCCCCAAACCCTAAAGTTCTCATGTTCAAACCTAATTCAGATATGAATGAGGTAGTGAGTAAATAAGAAATGTTAAAAAGCATTGCTATTTATTTTATGTGCTTAGACAAGGATTTTTTTACCCTTAGGAAGATTTTTTGATGATTGGATAGCTAATGTTCGGGGAAAAATAGGCAATAATATATTGTTTTGTAGAATGATTCAGCATGGTTTATTTCTTTTGTTCTTTAAAAAATTCTAACATGCATAAGAGCATGTTAAGTAAATAATTTTGGAACATGGTTAAAACTATGTTCAAAGCTTTCTTGGGAACTCTGAAATAACCCCAAGGATTTCCTATCTAATTTGGCCCCAAAATGGCTTGAAAAAAAATTACCACTTAAACTTTGGTGATTAATTCCTCATGCTCTCAAACCATTGGATAATGGATTGCATGTGGAAGATACAAGGTCCGTATTGCTAAGGTGTTGATTTTTGTTAACCTTGATGTAATTATTCCTAATATTTTGTGCTTTCGATCTGATAATTAGGCGATTCAATGTGATTTGTAAATGCTAGGGGGTTTAAATGCCCATTTTTTATGTAAAAGGGATGGACACTAAAGGAAATATTGTCTTAAAATCCCTAAGAATATCAATAGACCTATAGCTGGTAAAACCCTTGCTATAGGGGAAATTGTTGTTAACTTAGATGAAAGGTGGACCTTGTGATGATAATAACCCTTCTCTAGAGGATTGTGGAATATCTCTTGAGGAAATGAAGGAAGATATTGTAATTTAGGAGCGAATTGTAGATATGAAGGAAATATTTTATAAAAATAAGTGTACCTTTACCTATGAGGAATATGTTGTAATTCTCGAGGAGCCTCCTTTTGTGAATAAATGCAATACTTGTGAAATTATGAAAAAAATGATCCCCCAATGAGGAAAAATGTCTAGGAATTAGTGCTTGAGACATTTAGAGGGGTAAACAAAGAAATCGATGTGCCCCAAACTACCCAAGCCCTCCCTATCATTCAAGACATTGGAACCTTGGTAACTTATGAGCAAACCCACCCACTTTTAATTGGGATGTCTAAGGGACAAAAGGTCACTCTTGATTGTTCTAAGTTTCTAACAAAGATAATAAGAATAATTCTCTTGTCTAGGGATAAGGCTTTGAAATTGGGGAATGAGACTCTAACTTGGCTTTAGTTGGTATTGAAAAAGGAAAAAAAGAAGACAAAATTAAGTCTACTTCAGCTAAGCCCTAAATTTGGAAAAATAAGAAAATGGAAAGATGAAAAAATTCTCATTTTCTTTGACAAATTGTATAAAGCTTAGAAGTCCTCTCCCCTTCCCAATTCTAAATGATGTTGAAATGCGCTAGTTAGAATAGTAGGGTTTGGAAACCTTGATAGAAAATATTTTTTGGGAGCATTTTGTAATTCTAGAGATAGTCTTAATTGTTTGTTGCTTTAGGAAGTTAAGGTTGTTGGCTTTTTACTGGATTGTAACTTGAAATTTTCTTGAGGAACTCTTCCTTTTAATCTACCAATCGTGATAAGGGGAATGGTGGAGCTGCAGTCTTATTGTTGCCTTGCTGGTCTACACATGTTAATTTTGGACTGTCTCCTTGTGACATAGTGGTTTGGGTTGTTGTTGAGAAACGAGCCGTTTAGTTTGGCATATGTTCCTTATATGCTCCAAATGACTATAGATGTAGGTGTGGATTATGAAGTTGGCTATCTTCTAAACTTCCAAATGTTCCTTGGATTATTAGGGGAGATTTTAATATAATTGAACATAGAGAGGATAAAGCACATGGTAACCTAGTAGCCTACAAATTTATTGAGCTATAAGAGTGGTCCAAAGAAAAAAAATCTCACAATTTGAATGACCCCTTAGAAAATAAAAAAACAGATAGTGGAGGCATTTGGTTCACTTGGTGCAATAACGAACAAGGCAACATAAGAATCTACTCTAGATTAGAAAAATTCTATGCACATAATATATTTGTTAGTTTCTAGATGTTCAAGACAATAATTGCGTGCAAGTGATCCCACCTGCTATGTTTGATGGTTGACCATTATCCTATTGAAATGATAATTCAAGCTAAGATGAACAATAAAATGCTATTAATAAACATGATACTAATATTAAAGGGGGCCTCAACAAGTTTAATACCAACTTTTTAATTGATAAAGACTGCAATAATGGCATTATCACAGTTAGAAACATTAATAAAACTATTCTCCTCTTTCAATCTGCCATTGACTTTTGGAATAAGTTGACATTTAGTTGGAAAAATTTCCTTGGTATCGTGGGGATATAGAAAGCATTTTATAGGAGAAGTGAGAAGGCCCTTGAAGAGCTTCTAATAAAATTTTAAGACCTCTTACAAAGGGCTCTTGAGAATGCTCCCTTATAATGTGAATTGGTAGTCACTAGACATAAGTTGAGATGCCTTTAGAGTGTTGTTGCTTAGGGAGCTAGAATTAGAGCTTAGGCCAACTAGGTAAAGGGGTGATAAAGGCATTTAAATATTTTAAAAGAAAAATTTGTTAGACAGTTGGTGTAATGTCCCCTTCTTAGACTTAATTAGTCCAGTGACCATTAGCCTATTTTCAAAGTTCTTGTAGGCTAAGTGGTAAGGCAAAGGGACTCCGAGGTTCTTGGAGGATGCAATGGCGACAATTCATGAGTTTTATTGTTGGCTTTGAGCTCGAGGGATGATACTGGTCTGAATGGCACTCTTCGTAGTGTTTTCAGACTATTGGGGTGTTCTCCAAACTTCTTGGAGAGCGTGTCTATTTTTAGTAAGTCACCAAAACAGCCTCATTCATTCATCCAATGCCTCAGTATCGCATTGGTGGAGTCAGAATTGGATTCCGAGGTGTTTCGGAATTTTTTGTCACTTGGGGTAAAATATTTTAATATTTCACTTAAATTATAATGTTTAAATATTATTTTCATAACTTAAGTGATATAACTTTTGAAAAGGCAAAAAGTTACCTCAAAGTTGGATGCCTAAGTGAGAGAAAGGGGGTTGTTGCATTTTATGGGGAATACTATTATTTTAAAAAGGCATTTTCAAAAAAGGTGAATTATTTTATTATTTCAAATTGTATTATCTTCCTCCAAAAAGCTATAAAAGGAGGCGTGGTGTAGCTCATTTGGTCATGTTGAGATTCGATAACGAAGTGTTGCTGGTTTGAGACTGGATTCTTCAAGTCTTTGAGGACTAAAATCCTCAAGGATTTTTCTCGTTTCGGAGTTGGAATACACTCCCTAGCTAGATTGGTGTGGCTCCATTTCAGGGGTCACCATTGGAGCTATTGGTGAAGTTTTTCAATTGGCTTTCTTTCATGGATTATTTTGACATATTCTAGTATTGTTTTGTGTGTGGATGAAGTTGCTTTCAGTTGCAGATTTTGGAGTGATGTAATGCCCCCATTTTCCATCCCGCCTAATAAATATTAATTAATTTGATTATTTAATGTTGCTTGGTAAAAAGTGCAATTAAAAAGGTAATACTATATAATTATATTAATGTGGTTATAAAGTGACGTTGGGAATATTAAAAAGATAATTTAATAAAGTCACTTTATAATAAAGTGCTAATCAATTTTGGCGGGAAACCTAAAAGGCATTGTAAAAGGACACGAGAGCTCATTCTATTATTATGTGAAGATTATTATTATTTTGTCTTGGTTTTGAGGAGAGCTTAGCTTTTTGGAACGAGAGGATGAAAACCCTCAAGGTTAGGTTTAGGGATTTGGACGAAAACCCAAATCTTCTTGTGGGTGTGTTCAAATCAGAGTTTGCATTTGTGCTTCAAGGATCGATTGATCAAAATTTCGTGGGTCTTCTTCGAAGTTGGAATTTCAGATTATCTAGGGTTTGAAGGATTTCAAGTTATTCATAGTTTGAAGCTTAAATTGAAGAGTTTAGAATATTAGGGTTTTTCAGAAGTGGAAATTCTAGAGTTTAGGTATATATTTATTGGGGATTCCAAGATTGGAGTTGGAGGTGGTAGATATTATTATATAATTTCCAAAACTTAAATTTATATGATTTTATATTATTTATTCTGGTTTACATCTAGCCGTATGGTTGAGTTATTCACACCAAATTGCTGCTCCTAGTAGTATTTTATTTCTCCATAAGAAGCAATGTTGGTATTGCCAGTTGAGAAAGGGATCCACGTTGGGTCTTTGAATGGTCAGAGAAATGAAGGTTTGATTCCTTTTAATTCTGCTACTATTGAGTAAGACAAACACAAAGGAGCCTATACTCAAGAAAAGATAAATGCAATCTAATGACACAAGACAAATAGAGGGAGCAGCATCATAAGGATACAGGAGCTGCTTGGATGTTAAGTTGAAATATTATGTGGTTTCGCCACCGTGTGGGATGCTCAAACTAGAATGTATCACATTATACAGCCTTTCATTAATCCTGACATCATTTATTAAGTGTTGTGACTGAGTTTGAGAGGTAACATGAGTTGCCTTGGTTGGTGCGTGAGGGTTTTAGGTGTTACTGGCCATCCAAAAGGGTGCTCGGAGAAATCTGAGGGTGGAGCGACCTTTTCCAACATTAATATCTTTACTAAACCAAGGCGCTAAGCTTGCAACAATTCGTGGGTCTCTAGCTAGCATTATTCTCAAGTGTTGTTGACCAGGTACAACAAATCATAGTTTGTTGTTTGCTTTGTTGAATATACTCATTGTTCTATGGTTTATGCTCAGAAACTATTGTAATGTTACTCAGTTCAAGATTGCCAGTAGTTTGAAATTTGTATGTTCCTTTGTACAATCTGCTGTCATCTATTTCTCATTTTGTATTAAAAAAGCATTAATTTTGTGAGTGAAATATTGAAGGATATCTCATTGTTAGGAATAAGTTATCTGCTGTTACAGTGATTATATTTTGCACATTTGATTCATTGAACATTTAGACAGCAACATGCCATAAGTTTTGACAAAATGATTCATATGTCAAATTGGAAACAAACGAAAAATATCGCTTAGAACAAGGGGGGATATTTTAGTGGTATCAAAGCTTAAGAACTTGCCATCCTGTGGAGTTTTGTGTGTGGCACAACAAGCAGTGGAAAGATGAATACTTCTGGTAAGTCTATTTTCAAGTTGATAGGACTCTCTGAACTTATGAAGGACCTAGACATCAAGGGGTACTATATGACAGTGGTAAAATCCAAACACAAGGGAGAGATTGAAAATCAAATATTAGAACCCAAGACAAATGAAAAGGGGTCTTCCAAAGGAAACATTCAAAAGGGCAGCAAGAATGAGTTAAGGAAATAAAATCTTTGTTTTTCTTGCAAAGGGCCTTGGGAGCCTAATCAACTATGCATAGGTAAAAATGTGAAGAGACTAGAGGAGGAGCAAATAGTCACAAAAGCAAAGATTGTAAAAGAGGAAATTGCCTCTAATGTTTTTGATGCTAAAGATGGAATTGAATTTTTAGGTGCTTCCATTACAGCTGAGTGCATTGATTTTCAGGAGGCAGTAAAATCTGATTTTGCTTCCTCAACAAAGGAAGAGGGGACTAATTCAATTTTATTCGAGCAGAATGGCACAATGGCTTGTAATGAGGGAGAGACAAATGTTTGCATAGGTAAAGGTTGCACGAGTCTCCTTGTGGGAGATTTAGAGATCGTGGTTGATAAAACTTGTGAAGATATGAACTCCTTTAATGATTATAACACTCTACTATCATTTTTGCGTGAGTACGAGATACCTTTTGGTGAGACAACTGAGTTTGATGATTCTATGTGTGATTCTAACACTGTCCCATTTCTTCTACACAAAGAAAGCATGACATCATCCAGTGAAACAGTTAAGTGGGATGATAATGATGATGATTTTGTCTTTGTAACTAATGCTGCCCCAGTTCCAAATCAGCAAGTATGCAAAAAGGTTACCATAGAAGAAGATTTTGGGGAGAGTCAAGTTCTTCAAGGTCAATCAGCTACTTCATCAAATGAATCCTGTTCATAAGCCTAATTTGGAGAACCAATTGAAGGTTAGTGAAGCAAGATTGTAGCAGCATTATCACATTTCGATAGCTCTCACAAGTTGATTGATAATCACCTTTGGAAGGTTCAACTTGAGGGAGGGCAAAACTGTTTTGAAGAGGAATCCTCTCATGCTGATTTATAGGCAATCAAAACAGATATGGAGACAATGAAATTAGATTATTTAAATCTGCTTTCAGATCGAGATCATCTCCTCGATCTAGCTGTAATTTATTTAGATGCTTTGAGAAGGAAAGAAGAGGAAGTTGGCAATCTTACCTCCGAGCTTGTGAATACTAAGGATTCCTTGTAGGCATAAAGAAGCCCTTTAAGAAGCAAAAAATCAGATTAAGCAGCTTTGTTTAGAACTGAGTTTGTCACATTCTACATCAGTCCAATCAGGAAATCAGCCTTCTATGGCATTCCCATCCGAAGAACAACAACTCACTCACAAATTATGGAGATTAAACAAATGGTTGAAGAAGTTAGTGAACTCCATGAGGGTGAGACATTGCATGAAGATTCTAGCAATCTCCATACTTGGATGATTCAACATGGTGATACTGATTGGGAGGTACTTCAAGAGTATGGACTCTTGAAATTGGAGGAGAAAATTTCATAGGAAAGTGCAGATTGCAGCCATGAGGTTAAGGCTTTGATAGGTAATGCATATAATTTTCAGCATGTTACACTTCTTGGATCAGCCCTTAAGGATGAGTATTTAGCAAGAAAAGAGGTTGAACAAACCTTAGTTCGTTTTGATATGAAAGACAAGTTCATTGAATATCTCATTTGGACAATTAATTTTGAGGGACAAGAGGGTCCAAGGGTAGGAGTTAGGGCATCGAGTTTGCAGGCAGTCAAGCGCGCCTCAAAAGACATAAAATCAAGTTACTTGCATTTGTTTTCAGATAGGGACCATGCTATCATGTGCACAAGGAAGTTTTATAGAGCATTTGCAGAGAAAGAGGAACGTGAGGCCACTACAAGGGCTATAATGATTGAACAAATCATGGATGGCAGCAACAACTCCACTATTACACATGAAGATAACACTTGGGGAGAACATGATAAGCGCAGCTCAACTGGGCCTGGTATGCATATTGTGCATGATGGTGCAAACTTTTCGCTCCATGATCTGCATTGTGACACTCTTGATGATTACAATGAGGAATGGAATCCTAGTGTTGGTTCAGGATTTCCATCAGAGCTTGTGGATGCATTCCATTGTGATTACACTATGAGATATGCATACTCTTTTTCTTTCAGCCCATTTATAGATAACTGATGTTCCCAATGACACATAAGAGTGGGGTGGATGATTGGTATGAGGTGCTTCCTTCTGTGGAAGGAGTCAAATCTTGTAGGCTTTCCAGTTTGCTTCTCCAGGATGGTCTTATTGTTGGGAAACAAGACTCTCAGACTTTGCTCATTTGGATTCCAGTGGTTATCAAAGTGGCACAACGGAAGCCAGTAGGTGTTGGGAATGATGGACTTCCGATTTGGCTATGGGATCTAGGGTTTTTTTTGGCTCGCAGACTGCTTTATTTAACTACAGGGTTTGGTGGAGTTGTGGTGTATAGCGATATCATGTTGATGTAACAAAATTGTGGCGGAGCATTCTATAGGTTCATATGGGATCTTGGCATTTGGCCATGGTGTGCAGGTGTGCATTGCTTGGGGACAAGCAATCTCTGGGAAGGGGGGACTGTAATGTCCCCATTTTCCATCCCACCTAATAAATACTAATTAATTTAATTATTTAATGCCATCTTGCTTGTTCTCTAGGCTGAGCATCTAAGAACTTAGGCATTAGAGGCCTAGGAGTGACCTTACTTGCTGTCCTAGAAGTGTTTACAGGAGCATTGGTGCTACTACCTTCACCTTTGTTACCATTGTTGCCATTGTTATTACCATTGTTTTCATGTTCATCTTGGTTATTTCTATTATTTGCATTCATGGTTTACATCATTTGGGTCTTTGTTACTGGGTTCATTCCCTGAACTTGTAGGTTTGGGTTGGGTTCGGCCTGAATTCGGATTTGGGTTCGGTTTGCAGTGGGGTCTGTCTAGGGTTCTGGGATTACGAATTTTGTGAGGTTTTTCACCATTTAAAAAAAAATTGTCTAGGGTTCTGCAAAAATCAAATGACGTTTGAAAAAACCACTCCACCTTTGACGATGAGCATTAACCAGTAGTAAATAACTGTTACCTACGTAGTTCAAAACAACAATTGTTATTAATCCGATTTTGTTCATTAATTCGTTCATTAATCTATGGGACTCGATTCTGTTCCTTTTTAAGAGCTGCACACTCCCATACTATTCGTTCCTCAATATCTAGAGAGCTGGGGCACGAATACGATGGCTGCTGCTAGGTGCTTGGTCTCACTGCCTTGCCTGGGTGAATAGATAAATGGTGCACCCAGCTTCTCTCACTGGTGTGTTTCAGAGTGCATCTATGGCGTCACCAACTCTAGTGGATGCGAAACCAAATAACAAAAGGTTTAAGTAAAGTTAAAATTATTTTATTAATACATATTATATTAAAAGTGTTTTATTTATTAAAATTAACTAAAGTAAAAATTATTTTATTAATATTAATTTTTTATTAATAAAATTACAGACAATCATATATAGTTAAAGAATAGATATTTTAAATAAATTAAATATATTATTAATATTAGTAATAATTATTCTTAATAATAAAAATTAATAATTATGTAAATTCATTTTTAAAATTAATAATATATATTATTAAGTTTCATAATAATTTTATTATTATATATAAATTTTATTAATATTATATAAGTTTTATAAATATTAATAATTATTATATTAAAATATATATATTGTTTAATACATATATATATATATATATATATATATATATATATATATATGATTTTTACATGTTTTTTGTACGAACGAACCCAATCCCCAAAAAAAAATTTAGTTGAACCCGTGAACTGAACTCCCAAACCCAAACCTGAATGAAAACCAGAACCAACAACTTAGATTTGGGTTAATGTTTGAACCAATTGCTGCTGTCCCCTAGCCAAATCACTCAACATAGCCATAATACTAGGGTCCTCATGTCTATCCCCCATGTTTTCTTTTTCCGAATAAAAATTAGTAACACTTCTTTCTCTTGCCCTCCTATATGTAATGTATTCCCTATCTTCCAGATTCATGAATGCGCATGCATATGATTGTAAACCTTAAAACAGATCAGAAATTTCTGGTAAAGAAAACTTGCTCCAAAACCCACCGGTTGGCAAGATCTTCAACTCTGATACCACTGAAATATCCTTAACCAAATTCTTTTCCAAATCTCTTCACTCTTTTCAGATAGGTAGTTTGTTTCAAATTGATTGCATAAGGCTATGTATAGGTTCTTTTATTTTCAAAGTATAGATTGAGGGAAGTGCACATTTCAAGTAATTCATAGAAAAATTGGACAACTATGAATAAATTGTAGATAGCATAATATTTCAAAATGGATATTTGACTTCAATAAAATAAGCATTATAGTTGCTCCCATACTTAACTAGTACAAGGAAACAAAATGATTATCTAACCTGTAACAATAAATTCATCTTCTTATCTTATTGTAACCTGTATGTTTGTCCCAGGTGAAAGGGTGGCTGCACAAAATGTTACTGTTGAGGGCCGATATCCATCTACTCACCTTTGCCTTGTTACTTCTCGTCTCATGCACATGAGGTGTCACCTTTGGCTACTGTAGCGACCCACCCAAATAACATTGCCACCTCCTAAAGTTGTGAGAGGTTAGTATTGCCTGTGATTGGCTACTAAACTCCAAAATATGCCTCCATCTTTCCTTCCGTCAGCCTTCTACCATTCCTCCTACGCTGTGGCGATCCGCGATACAAGGTTTCCTTTGTCCTACGATTGTATCTTGTTACCAACGCCCTTATAAGATTCCCCGTCAACCTCCATTCCAGTGGTGACGGCCAACTTCTTAATTGTTGACTCCTTAATGGAAACTATAAGCTGTGACTCCTCAACAATTCAACTTTAAAGTAACTCACTGAAATTTAATAAATGTCATTGTTGGCTTAGACTATATTCTCCATGCTTACCCAAACAAACTATAAAATGTCTCTATGAAGTTTTCTTATACAAGATAGAATGTAGGAGAATTGATATCTTGGAATGATTTGGCTAGATGGAAGTGCAGAAAAATAGGAATGTGCTACTAATACCTTCCTACCCTCATAACCTTCTACAAAATTGGGAAATTTGTCTTGGCACAAGACTTCACGAATTTCAAGGCTTCAACCATTAAATTCGATGCAAGAAATCTGAATGATCCCTTCAGCAATCAGCTAAGGTAGAATCTTGCACTACCGAAACTAGCATCCCTTAGGGTTTCATCCAAGGGTTTGTGTTCTCCAAAACTCTCCAATTTCATGAAAATAATCAAGCATGTAGAAATGAGCTTCCAAAAGCACTTTTGTATTAATTCCCAAAGCCACAAGAAGAACTTTTCAAATTCCCGCACTTCTAATATTTCCTTTTTAATCCCAAGAAATAAAGTGACATTATACTTCACTAAATATTCCACTAAAGTCACTTTATAAGACTTTTTAAATTAATTAAATAATATTATCCATAAAATGTGCTTGGTTAGATAATATTAAATAATTAAATTAAATATTCCCTGTTCCCTGACTTTAGCCTATGGGAATATAATAGGCTAATTGGTCACTCTGGATTACTCCTTGGAAGAGAACATTACAATGATACAATAAAATCAAAAGTCTTCAATTGCCCTCCTTGTTGCATCATGTTTGTCACTATTCCAATCCATGCCCTCAAGTGATGGTTGGGAACCTGGAGTAGTATGTGGTATAATATATGAATCTAATTTAGATCCACAAACTCTAGGCCCCCACTAACACTATCACTGCCACTCCATGATCTAGGAAATGGAGGAACCAAAAAGGAAGAGTCTCCAAGAATGGATGTCATCTCTTGTCTTTGTCTCTTTTTCAGTTCCTTTTGTTGCTCGAAGGTTTTTAATTGGTTTTGTACTTTGTGTACAATTTCAGGAAGAGCTTTTAGGTACAGTTTACCATCTTAGCATGTTATTTGTGCAAGGTGATATTTCAGTTAGTTAATGTCTTGCCTAAACATTTTTGTTTTGCAATGTATATGTTATCTCCTCTTTCTTTGACCTAGGGATTACATGTTTCTAACAAGGGTCTGTTTTAATTGGGGCCGACATTAGAACAATTTATAAATATAAAGTACGTTGCAAAAAAAATGAAGAAAAATAAATTAATATTTATGATTTCTAGTTGAAGTAAAATAAAAATTAGGAAAAAGAAACAATTGGGGTTTGCAGCTATAAGATGAAAAATAAACACTACTAGGGTTTTCTCATAAAAAAAGATTAATAATAGATTGGGTTTCTTCTTTCTTCTATGATTTAAAAAAAATAAAAAAATGTAGAAGACATGAAATTAAAAAAAAAAAGAACAAAAAAAAGTTTCAAAATACAAAATTACTTTTTCAAACTTGCTTGAGATTGTTGGTGGCTGCTCCAAATCAACGATGGGCTTTCCTAAATGCTCTGTACGATCCTTTAGATGCACCTAGGGCTGCTACAAACTTGCCTAAATGGCATTCAATTGATGTTTGTTGTTCAACTTGTGTGCTGATTTTTTCTTCCATGGTATGTAATTTATTTTACTTTTTACTTTTTCTTTTTTGCAAGTGCCTATTGAATCTGCCTGTCAGGAATCACTAGGTACTTGGGTCATGAGTTCTTGAGCTCTATTTTGAGCTGCCCACCTTAGGACTCATTGATTTTGGGCGAGTCTTGTAACATTGGTCAATATCCCATTTCTTGTTCGAATCTGTAGATGGATCAATCTAGATCATGAACTAAGTTTGAACAAAACTTGGATGTGGGGCTATATATTGGCAAACTAGCAAGATAGATTATATGTCCTTGTAACAACCAATCATCTTTTGACACACATTAGTTGAGAGGTTTCACCCAAAGGTTAAAACATGAACAAGAGAAGTAAATGAAATTTTCTTCTTCTTTTTTTTTTTTTTTGGAAAAAAGCAATTATAAATCTTCTTGCTACTGCACTTCTTTCTCATATTCATATGAATAAAGGAAGTTGCATCATTCATCATCATTTTTATTGGTAAAACTGATAACATTAATATCAAACATGATACAAATATAAATTAAATAAAGAGCTGTAAGAGAAAAGGGTTGGAGAACTTCATCTGATTCTTGTTGTCATCCAAGACTCGACATGCCACTGATGAGAGGGAAAGCATCATTTGGCTGCTTTACCTCCAACCTCGGACTTAAGCGGTTCCTCGCATACTTCTTGATTGGAAACAACCGTACCCTTCAACGAAAGGTTGTGTTGGGAACGCTCTCAGTTGCCATTTGAGCTCTAGTGTGTACCCCTACATAACTAACTCTGTCACACTACTAAGGATACCCTCCTAATTACGACAACTCTGGTTAATTAAGTGTCTGTTGTATGGTGAACTGACAAGTGCACGTGGTGGCTATGACATTATATGGCCATAGTTTTGTACTACTGTACAATGCTGCAATAGCGTAGTCTAGGTTCACCACCCTGCTTGACTTGGAGAAAGCTACTGACCTAGGGCTTACTAGACTATCTGTCCCTCCCAACAAACAAGCTTTAAATACAATACCTAGGGCTTACTAGGCTACCTGTCCCGCTCAACAAACAAGCTCTAAATGAAATGCAATAGATAGGAGGATACAATCAACCTCCCTGTGATGACATTTTTAGGCTCTTTTTAGAACCTTCGCATTTTGGGGTATATCCCACGGTTCACGATTTAAGTCGCAAGTTCAAATTACCCTCATGCTCTTAGGGTTTTCTTCATCTTAACTCAACCTAAATGGTCGAGGCTTTAAGATAAAAATATTTCTTATGTAACCTGATTAAAGGACCCTCGATACCCTCGAGGTTATTTCTCTAATCCTAATAAAATAAAGAATGAAGTAGTAAACTCTTTTATGGTATTTATACATATTTCAAGCATTTCAGGAATGCATTGGGTTCACGTATTCGACCTAAGAACAACTTATAATCGTTCAGTAAATAAGTATCTTCTGTAACTGCTCTAACTGAGCTGCAACACTATTCTTTCATTGTTATATAGCAACATTAAACAAAAGAGGTAAACAAGAACAAGTTATAAATGATCATCAATCCGTTCAGGTATCCTATTGCAATAATAGTTTCACTCATTTTCACTAGGGCCATATCCACTTACCCAACCAAGGAAGGAGCTAAACATTAAACCTTTTCATAAAAAGAGGGGTTCTCTTCATTGAATTACCGAGAAGTGAGGGTTTATTGGTTTGGTTCGAGGAAAGTCCGAAAGACATATAAGAGACAAGGAACTATTAATTCAGTTCATGTTGGATGGACATCGAGCATTACACTTCTTGCTTCATAGTATATGTAAATTGAAAAGATAAAGAATGGCTGAGTTATTCATGAAGCTTCTAAGAATTTCACCTATATCTGAAGATAGTCATCATGGTTCAGGATTCTAAACGACTCAGTGACAACATTCCATCTTTTATAGCATCCAGATTCATATGTAAGAAGTATTGGCATCAAAAGTTGTTCAACATTTACAGTTGTGTCTCAAATACAAAGAAAAGCTTACTTCATTGATTCTAAGTAAAAATGGTTGCTTATGAAAGGAGACGTTGGTGACAGCGTTAATGCATTTGCACAAGAGCTCTCAGTAAGCTAGACAATCTTTCAAGCTCGAAATTAGAATTAGAGACCCGTTAGCGTTTACCATTACTAGTCTCTTAGTATTTAAAAATTGATAGGAAAAGATGGATAAAGTTACTCATTGCTAGAGTTTGGTTTTCTTTCTCCTTCAAATGAAAAGACAAGTGCAAGATTCGACTAATTCTTTTTAAAATTCAGAGAGCAGAGTGTATTTAAGAGGAAATCTTTTCATTTGCCAAGCATAAAAGTTGTCTAACTCACAAAGACAATCTACTGAGTTTTTGGACAAAATTTGAAAGTTCCAAAATCCTTTACCTGCTTGTTCGGCTTGAAGTGTTGACTGTAATTGTTCTTTCAAGGAAGCTCGATATGTGAGTACTTCAAAAGAAAATGCTCCCGGTGGTGTTCAACCGTTCCTATCAAGAAATACCTCAGGCTCTTGTTTTTCTGTTCAAGCGTGTGATATCTTGTACTTAAAGGCTTTCCTTCTTCTAGATGGCAATGTCAATTTACTTTTTCTAACCCCAGTTTTGTTCTAAAATTGGAGTATATGTAGTTTCCCGATCGAAACGGTTACACCAAGCGGTTCAAGTAAGTTCAATCTTTACCGAATCGTATAAGGGATTTCCATTTGTTTTTACTCAACAATAAAAGGGATGAAGCAGTTTGGGATGATAATGCGGTTTGAAAAAGAGAGCTCCCATACATTGTTTTTCCCTGATAGTCCCTTCTAATTGTGATGAAAGACACCTAGGCAGCGTCAAGAATTTGTTTATTTAATTGATTACCTTTGTTCCCAAAGGATGAATGCTTCAGTTACGGAATTGCTATCGTGGCATTTTGGTGTGGATAAGGCGGCTATTTTCCAGATGATTTCACCACCTCCAAACCGAATTCCATGTTCTCCTTTAATCTACGCTCAATACTTTGTCTTCTTGAGTTTTCCTTCCGGAATAGATGCCACAAGGAGATTAGTTTAAGAAACGTTGATTGAATAATACGTAGATATTGGCATATGAATTAGTAACAAGGCTGCCTTTGAAATTACCCGCAGCCTAATAAGGTTTACATCACAATGAAAAAGCTATTTAATTTGTTGTTACACAACTATATGTCTCGGCTTATATGGCTTAGCTCATAATGCCATATCATTTAGATCTTTGTTGCTTTGTGATATAAATGCCGCCTTATATTGATGCCAAGAACTATACCATACATATAAACATAGAAGTTTATATCACAAACCATTTGAAAATATTAATAGAATAATAATAATAGGCATTTCATAAGGAAACATTATTATTAGGAAGGGTGACGTTAACCTTTACGTCAAGATGTGGCATTAATGCCGGAATAGATTCATCGTCAAAATACGCTAATTATTAACGGGAATATGTGTAAATAAGCATAACTATATTCGCTTGTTTGATTATTTATATTGAAAGGAGTGCGGCCGTTTAGAAACCCTAAAACCTTACCCCGCAAAATGGGGAATGAAACAACCAACGTAGGGTTACATACCTCCAACTGGTAAAACATGCCCTAGACTTTTAGGTTGACCAAATCTCACCCAACTGACTCCAACCCAGATGGCAACACCAGAGAGTTCGCAACACAATCTCTCTGCCGGATGATACTTTCCCTCTTTGTCCTTTTGAAACTTGGTTTGTCCAGTATCATCACTCATGAAGAGCAAGGTAGTTAGCCTGACAAAATTTCATACCTTTCATCATAACACATTTAAATTCATAATTACTTTTCAAAGAAGAACTGTTATACATATAATTCTGTTTGAACTAGGGCATCCCACATCCATAACTCAATCAAAAACATAAATCAAACATTGCATATTTCATCATAGCATCATTATTTTTCAGAACTTATAGCATTTCATTGCGAAATTTATGGAAAGTAAAAGCAGTCTTTTGCAACTAGGGTGGGATGTAATAGTCCCAAATGCCATGAACTTGCTTGCTGCAAATTCAAACTTGGATTCTTTTTCCAATAGGGAGTTTAACCTCAAGAGGGTTAAAATAATTTTCAAGTGGTTCAAGTAAATCTAATTTGAATATGTATTGAAACTACTTCTAAGGTCCAACATTTTCCTCACCCAACCAGGCCAAGACTCCCTTGGACATTAGAGTTTAACCTTGACAAGTTCATATGTATTGAAACTTTGAACTTGTTATTTGGTCTACGAAGTTTATTGAACTCTAATTTTGATCTATATATGAAGGAAATCAGTAATATGGTCCACAAATTCAGCAATATGCATGTTTTGAAAGAATATTTTAAAAAAATGATGCATTTTTTAATGTTCGATAAATTTGCCAAGCTTTCTCCTGAGTTTTTTAAAGTTTTGGGTTAGCTGAGTTATTGCTAAGTCTGAGTTTTTAAGCAATGTTGCTAGCATTGTTTTCTGTTTGTGAATGGTACCATGTTCCCTTTTTACACTTATTTTGTTGTTTATAGATAACATTATACTTTTTGTTCTGCTATAGCAAATCAAAGTTCACAATTTAAGGATGCTATCTCCTTGAGTCAGATACTACTTAAATACAGATCATGTGGTGATCTGTTGCTTCAAGTGCCATTCTAGTTGTAGCCTCATTGAATGTGGAAAGCAGTGATCATGCATTGAATCTTGTGTGTGGTTTATTGGTGGATGAGTGATTCTATTGATAGACTTAAAGATTCCTTGCTTTCTTTAAGAAGTCAGATTTTAACTTTAATTATAGATGATGAAACACTGTATCTAAAGGCTTTACTTGAAATCTAGATGTGCATTGTTTCCGGGTTCGTGTTAGAATTTGAGAATTCTAATCTCAGGGTAGCTTGTTGAATAGGTTCTTGGAAGTCATGATGTGATTTTTACTGCTGTTGTAATTTTTTGTATTGTAAATCAACAATTAGTAATTGTTTCATTCTGTATTCATGTTTGTTTTCATCCATCTTATCCTTTTTTTTGCAATGCAGATCCTTGTTTGTGGCCAACTGATTCTTGAAATACCAACTCTTTTTGGTGCAAAATATATTACTAAGAAATTAATGTTTGTGTAAATTGTCTCTTTGTACTTCTCTTCCGTAGAAATCCTTATTTAAAACTTGTCTATTTATGTTTATTGTTAATTAGTAATGTTATTATAGTTAAGACATTTTTTTGATATTTGTTGTGATTGGTGGCGTTGGCATAAAATGATAGACAACCACTTTTATGGAAGCTGTTGTCCTTTCATTCGAACACTTGGCTGACAGCTGTAGGTGAATTACAGATTCTCCATCACTTCAATCGGCTATGCTATTGATGAAATTTTTGCTGGACAAGATGCCTGTGAAAACAGAGATTTCTGAATATTCAGGTCAACTAGCTACTGCGGTAAGTGATTCAAACTGTCCTGTTGGTGATATTTGTTTTTTCTTTGGTCTTTTCTGTGCTTCCTTGGAGTCTGATTTTGCAGGCTAATTTTCATGGCATTATATTTTTCCCCATAATTGCAGCTTGTATCTTAAAATTGTTATGTGATATTTTTGCAGGCAGTTGCAATAGCCAGGCAATTTGCAATCCAGCAAACATTACTCAAGTTTGATGCTCTGCTTTTGATGTTAACTCTTATTACTTCTGAGCATTTGGTATGTACAGGAATCTCTATGGTGATTTTGTAGAGAGCAATAAGTTCTGAAATATAGAGCACCTATCATTTTCTCTGGGCATTATTGCTAATTATCACTACCATGTTGGCAATAGGAGCATAGGTATTGACATGGATGCTAAAATCTCTCCATTAAGATTGACCTTTATCTCCAATAAGTTTTTTATGGAGAGAACAATACCAGATATCAGAGGAGAATTTTTGTGGAACGGACTCTTATCATTCTTAATGTTGCATATGACTTAACCTTTTCTCTCTCTGCTTTTGATAAACTTGCTAGTAGGTTATTGAGCATTATGTAGCATGTGGATGTTACTATAATTGTACTACTATGCAAAGTCAAACTAGTTTTGAATATCCTTTACAGTTTGGTATTTGATACCTGTAAAGATATAAAATTTCTGTATTGCAGTTTCACTATGATTATATTTTTCGTCTTTATATGGATGCACAGGCCCCTATACGAGTTTCTTTGAAATTGGATTGTAGAGATGCAGCTTGGCCAACATATGTTCGTTCTGGAATTGGAACAATTTTACAGAATCGTGTTGGTGAGTTATTTAACAATGGTTTAGTGTACATAAATGATGCATTGTGCTGGAAGAATTTATTAGAAGTATGAGATGATTTGAGATATAATAGCTATATCTTTAGTGCATAAGGATTTAGTAAATTTTAATGACCTGGAGTTTTAATACCATAGTTACCAACTGATCCAGATTTTTTGGGTTGATCAAATTAGTTTGATGATTGATCTGATCCAGACATGCTATTTAAATATTTTCTTGTTTAAAAAATAAAAAAATCAATTCGACTTGGGTTCTCATGTTGTGTCTCAGGTTGCTGAAATTGCCATTTGGTCCTATTCAAGTTTGTTGACACTTTGGATTAAAATGGTGGCTGTCAGACTTGAATACTTTATATTTCCATGCTTTTAATGAACATACTGGTTGTTTCACTTTCTTTTGATATTCTTCTCTGAGTTGGCTGGACGTTCTTGGATGACTGTATCTTGGGTCGAATATGAATCTGCCCTCATAACATGTATTCTGTTGGAACTCAATCTTTCAGTATCAAAAGTTTCCTTTGAGTCCCTGTTTGATGCCCACTCAGGTTTCTTCTTACACCTGTTTATAACTGACTTGAGCAATATTTGTATGGGCTTTGATTCCTGTGTTTTACCTATGCGTGGATCTCTGTATGCACTGTTCATGTCAAAAATCTGCATAAGTCTGAAAATTCTAAGTCTCGGGCATTTTCTGGGTTTTCTCTGTGTTAAAAGTTTTCAAGGCACTTGGGCTGGTTGTTAAGAACCAAATGTCCAATAACAGAATTGCTTAGATTTTAATTGGAAACCAAACTTAAATATCAGTCAAAATTGCCCTACCATTTTACAAAGTGTATTGGTTTAGAGAATTTTTGGTGGATACAACGAGTATTACTGTTTGTGAAGCTATATTTGAGATGATTTCAGTACCTGGATATGATAAATAATCTGAAAAGTACCCACATCTATGAAATTTTCATATTATTGTATACAAACACATGACTTTTCAAGGTTTAATAAACAAGCCTGTTAAACCATCGAGGAGTAATCTGCCCTTCCACTGTGCTTCAGAACATATTAGCATAAATCTGCAAAAAAAATAAAATGTGAGTACTTGTGATTAATTGCAGCTCGCTTATGCTGGCAATCTGGATCAGATCACCGTTTTTTAATAGCAGGCATTGTTTATGAGGTGATTAAATTATTGAATGAATCATGATTTTTCTCATGATTGATTCTTTATTTAATTGGTGTAGTCTCTTTTCTATAAACACACTTGATTTTTTAATCTAGACCTTATTTGTATAGTGCAGATTTGGATTTCTATAGCAAATTTGGATTTTGACAAAGTAGCATTGCTCATGACTGGGATTGACTCACATTGGATTGATTAGGGCTCACTCATTCTTTATCTGCTCAATGAACATCTCATAGTTGCCGCGAGACTGGTACTGGTACTGGTACGGGAGACTGGTACCGGTACCAGTACGACATTTTTTTGAAAATAGGAGATGGGGGTACTTGGAGACGCCATTTTTTTTTTAATATAAAAATTAATAATATATAGAAATCTGAAAATATAATGACATTGAACTTTCAAAACAATAGCATCACCAGTAATCTCCAGGCGGCAGGCAGTATTGCAAGCCTATTTTTAAGATTGTTTTAAATTTATAATTTTAATTTATTTAGCATCACCAATAATCTGAAATCTCCACAAGAGCATTGCCCCTGTTTAAAATCGTGGAATATAGATTCCACGATTTTAAACAAGGGAAATGCTCTTGTGGAGATAATTGGTGATGCTAAAAAAGCAATCTGAAAACTCAAAACAAATTATTAAATAATTAATAAACTCTTAAACACTAACCTAAAAACCTTTTCGGATTTATTAACTTACCTTGTTCACTCTTCAATGCCGTCGCCTCTCTAGTCTCAGTGCCGCTGTCGCCTTTGCAGTCTCCTAGTCGTGCGAAATGATAGCCTTTTACCTTTAAAAATCGCGTTTTTATGTTTTATTAGCTCAAAACGGTGGAGACTTCGCGGGAGACGCGGGAGACTTCACGGGAGACGCCGGTTTTCGAGTTCGGAGACTTGGGAGACGGCGGGAGACTTTGTAAAAGTCTCCAGTTCGTTTTTCACGTCTCAGGGGACTGGTGCGGTACCGGAGACGCGTCTCTGTCTCCGAGACGCGTCTCTGTCTCCGAGACGCGTCTCAGAGGGGGGGAGATGCGTCTCCCGGCAACTATGGAACATTTGTTTGGTTGATTCATTTAAATTTAGGTAAGGCGCTAAGGAATTTTTTCTCTCTTAGGGCACACTCAAGGGCACTCATTGATCAATGAATATCCATTCCATTCTCATTCAGTTAGAGCCGAAATATTGCTTTATAGCTGACACCTGCATTTTTTGAATGGTTTGAAGCTTGGTTGAAAAATAAAACTATGGAAAATGCCATGCACCATGAAGGTTCATGTTGTATCAAAGGTCTTAGTTGCCCCTCGAGTTCTCTACTGGCTGTTTTCCCTAAATCCCCACCCTAATTTTAGAAAGAAAAAAGTAAAAATTGCTCTATGCTATGCCACATGGAAAAGCAATGCTATTTTCCTTTATTTTTCTTTGGAATAAACAAAAGCAATGTTTTTTGTTCTCCCTATTTTTATGTTTTTTTAACATTTTTTAATTTCCCCATTTTTTTCTCAATAAGAAAAGCAATGCTATTTTCCTTTATTTTGCTTTGGAATAAACAAAAATGATGTTTTTGTTCTCCCTATTTTTATGTTTTTTCAGCATTTTTTAATTTCCTCATTTTTTTCTCAATAAATCTTGTGTGAGAGCTACAATTATACCTTTGGTTTGCTTTGTCAATCCTGATCGTGATTAATGCTACTATGCTTCAGAATATTCATTTTAGTTAAGGATATGCTTAAAAGCTGATAAGCTAACAACCTCATCATACCATCTTTTGATTAAGGATGAATTGAGAACAGATCCTCAGTGTAATGCCCCTTCCTTAGGCAAATCAGACTATAGTGGAGGTTGGCCTACTATTAGGGTCCCTGTAAGTCAGCAGAATGGTTAGGGGACCCAACCGAGGGCTGTGGAGCTTAGTTGGGAGCTTTATGAGCCTTTCAGTTTGGAGTTTAGTTGCTGAATCTAGGGATAAATCTTAAATATTAAAGTTTGCTTTAGTGGAATAGTAAAAAGTGAATAGTAACAAAAAATTATTTAGGGAATAGTAAAAAGTGCCCCCATCCTAGTAACTCAAAGTTGTTTTTAAAAAGTGGCCCTTTCTTTTGATGAGGAAAGACCCTTAAGATTATTTTATCGACTTTTTAAAAAAAAAAGCTCATGGGAGGTTATAAAGCAATATGTTGGGCTCACTTTGGGGGATTCTATTCTCATTTTGACAAAAGCCATTGCAGGTTTGAGGTCTTAGCAGCATACAGGTCTTCTGAGGACGAAATCCCTTGAAGGATAGTGAATTGCTCGAAAACCCAGTTCACAGAATAGGGAAATCTACATTGGGTTTCCATTTGGGCATCATTGGACTTCATTACAGGTTAATCTGCATTTATAATTGATTGCAGCAGGGAGTTATAGAAAATAATTGCAGATTTTGATAGTTTATGACAACTAAGGCACATGGGTATTTGATTTTATTGCATATTCTTCCATGTCAACAATTTATCTTTGATTTGGTACCTTATTCGTGGAGTTTTGATCAAGGCTACTTGTTGGGTATTTTGGGAGGCACCTAGAGTTTTGTAGAAGGTTGATGTTCCTGATTTTTATCATTATTTCCAGCCTATTGGTGATTCTCTACAACACTTATTTCGTCATCATACTCAGCCATACCGTTTGAAGTTGTAACAACGAAGTGATTCATGATTTGACTGCAATAATCAAGCTACAATTAGAGCTATACATCCGGGTATGTGTTTATCATTTTGGGTAGTCAAATATTGCCTTATATAAGGGTTTTAGACTGTTGTTACAGACTGATATAATGTATATCAAACCTTTGGAAGCAATCAGATCTGATATAGTTGAAAAAAAGGGATTCTATTGAGTTGCAATTGTTGTCTTTCACTTATGCAATAGTTCTCTTTCATTTTTATGCTTTCCTCTATGATTTTGCAATGAAAAACAAGCAATGAAACTCAAACAAACAATCAGCAAAACCAAATAAGACCATGCAAGACAACTGTTTGACATTATGGGAAGAGGGCAAAACTGAAAAATTCAGGGTAGAATTGGTAAAGGATCTTTCAGTGGTATAGGATGGAGTACCCATGACCACTCTGGTTTTCAATTGGTGTAGTGAGGGGAGTCCAAATGAAGCCTTCTATGTGTTTGTGGGTGCTATCCATTCTTGACAATCCTCGAACAATTTTATCATCCTTCCCCACCAATTGATCATGCAAGTCTTCCAAAACCAAAGGCTTTTGTTCCAATTGTCCTTGGCTGCCATAGACTGATTTTTCATCATGTTTAGGGGAAGTAGAATCAATTATCATTCTAAAAGAAGCATTAAGATCACCCAAAGAATCCATACAATTGTCGTCCATATCACTAGCATGTTCCATGCTTTTGTAATCTTCAAGATTAGAGTGCACTTGCATACACTTTGCAACCCCAATTCGTAGCATTTCATGTGTTGAAACTTTGTCTTCAACATATTCAGTCAAAGTATCATCATCATAAGCTGATATATTTTCCATTACTAACCAAACCCAAGATGTGGTATGCAAAACAAACCAAACATTATCAAAATGCAAGATCTTCTTAGTAGACAACCTCTTAGTCTTCATTATCAGCTCTTCAAGACCAAATGCTTCATATGATCTTAACAATTGTTCTTTCATTGTAGGTGATGCATGACTAGCCAAATTTAAATGAAATATGTTCCATTCCACACAAATGGATATATCACTTGTGGCTGGTCCATCAAGTGTGTAAGTATTATCATCATTGTTTTGAGCCTTAAAGGAGCTCTCTAAAAGAGGACAATCATAAACTCTAGGATGCAAACTAGACCAAACTGAATATCCTAAATCATTCCTCCTTTCTTCTTCACACAACTCAACATGCTCTTCTTGTGGGCTTACCTCACGAAGCTCTTCCCTTCTATGCTCATCATCTACACATTTTTCCCTTGGAAGAAATGAGGACCTAATGTATGACTCTCTTTGTCTCCTTGCATTATCAAGCTGATTGCATCTTTCCTTGACCTCTTGCAAGTGTTGTCTTGCTTGGGCAGCAAGCATCTTGGCTTTTTTGGCTCGTAGTGACCACCCATCACACAACCCTTGTGTCCCTTTACCATCTTTCATAGTACGGTGAATAAAATCAGAACCTTTGTGGCTTGAATCCACAATATATATCTCATGTGTAACACTCTTTACTTGAGTACCATCATAGGAAGACTCAACAACATCATTACCTTCATGTGAAATGGATGCTACCTCATGATTAGGACTGCTGCTGCAAAAATCAGAATAGGTGTCATACCCTGGTGTCATGTTTTCAACATCTCCAATGGGCTGATCCATGATTGTAACCTCCGCCACTTTGTGATCAACATGTTGACTCAATGGTGTGTTATGAATCTCCACTTGATCCAAAGTTATTTATTCTTTGGGACTCCCACCTGATGACTGATTTTTGCATTCATTGGGATCACTTGTAGGTTGCAAACTACAAACAAGTGATTCTTCTACCGTTCCTCGTTCTTGCACATTAAGCTCTTCACTTTTCCCAATGGGTTCTCTCCTATCTTTTGATATTTCTTTCCTTTTTTGCTACTGATATGGACTTGAAAACATCAAGTCATCTTCATCCTCATCCGGTATACCCAAGAATTGTGTGAAAGAAAGCATGTCTTATTTCTTTTGAGGAAGAGAGCGATATTTGTCATAGCTGGCCATAATTGCTTTATTTGTTGGTGAAACATGAGGACTCTTACTTGTTCTAATAGATGGAGACGATCCACTAGAGTGCCCAAATTTCTTTGAAATTGTATCATTCAATCGCTGCAATTGACGATTGATCTTATGTTGTGACTGTTCTAATTCTTCCCACACCTGTGTATCCTTAAGCAACTTTTCCATGATGACTCGTCACGCTGCCCAACTGTAAACTAAACCAAATGGAAGTACACACAACTTTGAATGCACCCAACAGGCTGACAAGATTCTAGCTCTGATACCACTGAAAGATCCCTTACCATTTGGAAGGCTGGCAACTATAGTTATAACCATGAGGTAGCATCCATTTCACATGAAGGTAACAAAGGTTCTAAAATCTCTTATCTTTCAGGTGCTCCAAGGTACAATCCATTTGTCTTCGAAGGCAAATTATTTGGTTGCAAGGTTTTGGCACTATTTGATAGTGGAGCTACACATAACTACATTGACGATGGTTTGGTAAAGAAAAGAGGTTTACATTGTGAAGATTTTGAGGGGTTTGATGTGACTATAACAGGTGGACTTACTATTCTTTGCAAGAAGAAAGTGAGTAAGCTTAGCATTATCTTTGATGAGTATACCCTTTGTGATGACTTTTATGTACTTGATTTGAAGGGCAACGCAATTGTACTTGGTATGCAATGGCTACATTTCTTACAAAGGGTCATCCAAGAATTACAAGAAATGGAGTTGAGTTTCATACATGATGGGAAATAAGTGATTATGAAAGCCCTCAAGTATACCTTGCTTCATCAACTAGCAGCCAAATCAATGATAGCTTTGGGCCATGATGTGCTGCATGAAGACCTACCGTTTGCATGTGAGGAGGCTTGTATTGAACCAACATTTGATGGTAAGCATTTGAATGTTGAAATTGACGACAAATTTAAGGATTGGCATGACATTATACTTGATCTGTTTGAGGAAAGCAGTCCTATGGTTTTGCATTCTCATGAAATAGATATGCTAGCACCTTTGGGTGATAGTTATTTGTGGTCTACTAATGATGGCATACAAAATTGGAGTGTTGGTTATGGTAATTATGTTGAAAAATAGGGCACTACACAATCTGATTTTGTATATTAGACCTTTGAGGATGTGGCAAAGCCACAAGAGAAGTGTAACATTTGGCTAGCGAGAGCAAGGAAAGCTAAGCTAATTGCTGGTTAAGCAAAACAACATCTAGAGATGGTAAAAGGAATGAGGCAATCAACTTTGTTTGATCATCATAGGCCAGCCATTGATGACATGCATGTGTGTGGCAATGTAGATGGAGGTAATTCAGATCTGCAAAGTACATTGGTTCCTTTTGATAGGCTGGGTCAAACCATTGAGTTGACACAATTTTATATTGATGAGGATTCCATATGGGAGTATGTGGATTGTTGGATAGACTATTCTCCATGGTTTGATTGTGATTCTTCATTGTTGGATATTGAAATGTGTGACTTCAGTCTTGGTACAACAATGTTGGGAACAATTTATGATGATGGAAATGTCTATGTATCGGTTGAAGGCGAAACTAGTGATAGTATCCTACCTTCATACACTTAGACTGACACAAATCATAAATACAAATTGCATACTGTTGTTTTGATCCATGATAGCAAGATGGATGGCAACTACAAAAAAGATATCATTTGGATAAGACGAAGTGAAGAAAGATAAAAAGGAATAAAGCATGGTGTTTCTTATCCCCATGTGCACCCCTTTAAAGAGGTTTTAGAGCTGATAAGAACAAACCACTTACAGATGGGTAGAGTTAGAGGCAGGGCTGTCCAATTGGTGAGGAGACGAGGAAGGAAGATTGCAGATCTTTGTCTACTTTCGAGTAGGCACAATCACTCTTTGCATAATTCATAAAATCATTCTTGTATAGCAGCTACTCCGTGGGCACAAGATGACAAGGTAAATGGTGTAGGAGTTGAAAAGGTTGAGGAAAGGATTGAAGAATCATGCCATGAGGAACCTTGCAGCCTTGTGACACTTAGCGTTGAAGACTTCTTTGAGCCACTTTCAACCCTAATCATTTGGGAAGCTGATGAGACATGTCATTTGGATGATATAATGGAGACTTCAGATTTCAATTGATGGTCTTGCTGATAACACTCATAGTGGACCAGCCACACGAAGGTTGCCTTGGATGGGTGCTAAAGGCATCCATAACTCCTCTTTGGTTATGTCACTGATTTATTATCAAATGGCAGCTTTCTATTTGCTGATTGGTGACTTCATCCCCATTAACTTATTATGGGATAGTAGCTGTCCTACTTGGGAGCATATCCATGAGGTCAACAGGGATTATGACATGGGTTACTTAGACATATATGCTGATACCTATGACTTCGTTCTAACTTTAGACCAGAGTTATGGCAGCATTTGGGGGGCTAATGAGTTGTTCCATGTTCATGTGGGAGTTGATTTTCATGTCTTTTTGATGGTCTACTCATACAGATGGATGGTATGTGATGCTTGTATTATGATGGATATCTATAGCCAGATGGGTAGGACGATTTGGGATCTAGGTATTGACATGGATGGTGCATTGGTATTCAGTGATTGTGGTGAGTTGCTTCAGAAGTTATGGTTATATGGCATGTATATCAAAGTGGAGCAGCGGTTTGGCATACGATTGATTGAGGGCAACCAATCTCGGGAAGGGAGGATTGTAATGTCCCTTCCTTAGGCAACTCAGACTATAGTGGAGGTTGGCCTACTATTAGGGTACCCGTAAGTTAGTAGAATGGTTAGGGGACACAACCGAGGGCTATGGAGCTTAGCTAGGAGCTTTACGAGCCTTTCAGTTTGGAGTTCAGTTGTTGAATCCAGGGATAAATTGGAAATATTAAAGTTTTCTTTAATGGAATAGTAAAAAGTGAATAGTAACAAAAAATTATAAAGGGAATAGTAAAAAGTGCCCCCATCCTAGTAACTCAGAGTTGTTTTTAAAAAGTGGCCCTTTCTTTTGATGAGGAAAGACCCTCAAGATTATTTTATCGACTTTTAAAAAAAAGCTCATGGGAGGTTATAAAGCAATATGTTGGGCTTGCTTTTGGGGATTCTATTCTCATTTTGACAAAAGCCATTGCAAGTTTGAGCTCTTGGAAGAGGGTTTCAGCAACATACAGGTCTTTTGAGGACAAAATCCCTTGGAGGATAGTGAATTGGACGAAAACCCAGCTCACAAAATAGAGAAATTTACTCTGGCTTTCCATTTGGGCATCATTGGACTTCATTACAAGTTAATCTGCATTTAGAATTGATTGCAGCATGGAGTTATCAAAAAATAATTGCAAATTTTGATAGTTTATGGCAGGTAAGGCACATGGGTATTTGATTTTATTGCATATTCTTTCACGGCAACAATTTATCTTCGATTTGGTACCTTATTCGGGGAGTTTTGATCAAGGCTGTTTGTTGGGTATTTTGGGAGGCACCTAGGGTTTGGTAAAAAGTTGATGTTCCTGATTTTTATCATTATTTCCAGCCTATTGGTGATCCTCTACAACACTTATTTCATCATCATACTCAGCCATACCGTTTGAAGTTGTAACAACGAAGCGATTCATGATTTGACTGCAATAATCAAGCTACAATTAGAGCTATACATCCAGGTATGTGTTTATCCTTTTGGGTAGTCAAATATTGCCTTATATAAGGGTTTTAGACTGTTGTTACAGACTGATATAATGTATATCAAACCTCTGGAACTTGTAATCAGATCTGATATAGTTGAAAAAAAGGTATTCTATTGAGTTGCAATTATTGTCTTTCACTTATGCAATAGTTCTCTTTCATTTTTATGCTTTCTTCTATGATTTTGCAATGAAAAACAAGCAATGAAACTCAAACAAACAATCAGCAAAACCAAATCAGACCATGCAAAACAACTGTTTGACTTTATGGCAAGAGGGCAAAACTGAAAAATTCAGGGTAGAATTGGTAAGGGATCTTTCACTCAGCCATGTTCACCAAGGTGCATTAACACAGAGACCACATAATGTGGGGGCTATGCCCACCAATATTAGGAAAATTCACCACCAACAATTCACCGTCATGACATATTCATCGCTTATACAATTCACCACCAACAATTCATCGCCGTGGTATATTTATCGCGTATACCTTTTTTATGCTTTTAGTAGAATCTTTTTACTTTTTCTTTTTTAGGTGCTCTTGGCCACTTAAATATTGAAAAATGTATACGCAGTGAATATACCAGGACGATGAATTGTTGGTGGTGAATTGTATATGCGATGAATATGTCACGATGATGAATTGCTGGCGGTCAATTTTCCTAGAACCATGCCCATCATGTTCTAAAACTGGATCATCATTGTGATAAGTTCCTGATCATACCACTAAAATGAGCCCCATGAACTGCAAATTTGTGTAGGGATATATATTTCCTTGTAGTGGGTGATACATACAGATTTAAGCATCATTAGATTTGAAGTCTTAAATTTAAATCTTAATAGCAACCAAAAAAAAAATTTTAATGCAATTCAATAGTTGCTTTTATGGTTGGTATGAAATTTGATTTGTTATGCATGCTTTAAACTTTGGTACCAAAAATACAGGGAAAGACAAATATTATTGATATTTAAGAGTCTATAGCAGATTCTTTGTTTGATACAAGGCATAGATTACAGGGTGTTAGAAAAGCAGGGCTGGACTTTGTATTGATGACTTTGATATCCTTATTTGAGAGCAATTAAGTGTTGATGCCATGGTTGAAGATTAAATAAACAACCACTTCCTACACAGCAGGTTATTTGCACAGGTTCAATGTGGAGGCAAAAATTCTCCCACATAATTGTTTTTCTTTGTTATCTTTTGAGAATCTTACACTAATAACTATTTGACATGCTTCGATGTTTGATTACAACTTGGGACTTCATTTAATTGAAAATTTGATGTAATACCAACAAACTAGACTTCTACTTTCTACTTTCAACCTCAAATTGTAAACGGATGCTCTAGAGGCTACACAGCTTGAATTATGGACCTTGTGAGCAATCTCTCTTGCTTTCTGCACTCACTCACTTTCTTCTAAGTTCCCTCATTTTGTGAGCTTTGCTCTTCTGAATTCTGAAAATTAAGGCATCAAATTCTCATTTATCTAAATTTTTCAACTCCCAGGGCTGCCAGAAAGGCAATCAATAGGGAAGACGGGCTCTCTTTGTTGAAATGCTCAGTGTAGTTAGGATTATATTATAATATTCCTGTAAGATTTTCAATGTGATAAACATAAATTCACGTTCTAGATTCTCCCTAATTGCAACAAACTGCTTCTTGATCTTTGATGTTACATCCTAAAATCCTTGGCATCACGAGCTGTAAGCTGCAACATTTAGTTAAATACCTTATGAAACCCAGTGAGCCAGCCTATAGTTTATAGCTCTATAATAGATTTGAAGGGTCTTCTAGAAAAAATCTAAGAAAATTTAAAATTTAAAGTAGAGTTTTGAATTGGATTTGTACCATTCAGGAACTATTTCTTTAGAGCTTTTTGGTACTGTGTAACGTTATTATGTTTGGTTAAGACACACATGTACTAATATTAATTACAAGTTGACATTCAATTTATATTTCTAAATGGCCATTATGAAATTTGACCTAACCATTCCATTCATGATAATTTGTATGCTTTCGGATTAGGAATTTGTGCTTATTTTGAGAATCAATAGCAATCAATTCTCTCCTAGAAGACCACTTATTTTGAAAATAACTTCACAGTCACACCTGAAAATGACATTTATTGGAAGATGAAATTATGTAACCAATGTTTTCTTTGAAAATATGGTGATTTGAGGAATTGTGTGACATAGAAGAGGATCACAGTTGATGGACACCTAAATATCATTTGACCGTACTAGATAAGAATGAATGTCGACTATTCTAAAATTTTCAATGCCTTTTGATTCAGTCTGAAAAGTCTTAATGATCCATTATGTTGTTTCCTATGATTTTGTTCTATGCATATATTTTGTTAACGATAGATCTGGTGGGATATGATATTAGACTGTAATGATGTTCCTGTCAAAATATGACTAATTTCTAGATGATTCATTGTGTTCCTCTTTATGTTTTATCCATAATATGGTTATATTTTTTAATTGTAGTAGGAGAGTTGTTCCTTTCACTCAATGTGCGGTTTATATGAGAACATTGTGGATTTCTTGTCAACATAGAGAGAGAACAATTAAAGTGATTTTACACTACCAGTAATATCTACATAGCATTTTATTAAGATGGTTGTTAAATGCATAAAGCTACTTTTAGGTAAAATATTGTAAGATCTTGTATGATCACTGCCTTTGCCTTTGACAAAAAAAAAGTGTTTCTTACCATGATTAAATCTCATAGTTGCCGATCAAAAACATCTGGCCCTTGAACTGGCAATGTCCATGATGGAGATGTTTGGAGAGGATTGGTTAATTGGTCCAATGGAATTACCAGAGGAGGAAATGGCAGTTCCATCAGATAGGTAAATAATTGTTGGATTGTTTTCAATTTGCAATTAAATCAGGTAAGATGCATTCTATCTCCAAGTAACACTTTTGTTTCTGCAGGTGTCTTTTGCTTGTTTTGGAAACATCACGAGTTGAAGTTGCTGTAATAATAAACGAGCTTGCTCGTTTGAAGTTTGAATCTAGTAATAGCAGAGATTCAAGCATAGAAGAAGCCACTATAAGACAACGGCGCCTTGCGAATTGTTATGCATTGGTAGAAAACATAATAAGATTGATCTCTAATGCTTCTGAAAGGCAAGGTAGTTTGTTCTCCCTGTCCTAGCTTTCAGTCTCTGATTTTTCCTTGTTTCTTGATGCATGTAGTATTTGCATCTTTGATGTTCAATTAAGTTCAAAAGCTATTCTATTTCTTCTGTCCGTTCTAAAATGACATTTTTAGTATGAAGAAAGCATTTATATGAATATGAGAATGTTTACGCTCAGCTATTGAAAAAACTGAAACAACTCTTCTGATTGTACATAGGTTTATCATTTATGGTTTAATAATGATCAAAGAAAAGTAAAACTCTTTGAAAAAATTCTATTGCTTATAAGACTAGACTTTCTAATGAAATGATATTGCATAGCATAAACCATGTACAATCCAAAGCCCTTAGTCAAGAGATCAGTCACAGTTCTTCACAGAGAAGTATGGATAAATGATTAGTCTCTCTGTAGCTGTAGGGATTTATTGTGTTTGATTCTCTGTCATATGCATTTAGTACAAAATTATTAGAATCATTTCTTATTCTTTGTTCAGTGTTTTTAGAAATATCTCTGGCCACAACAAACAATAGGGTGTACATGGATAAATATCCATTTCCCTGTATACTTATTAATGTTTGTATAAAAGTGTTTGTGCATATGTGTATTCACATTTATAGTCTAGATGCATATATATTTTTTAATTCCCTGATAAACAGATAGTCAAGTGATCATGAAATTTTAAATACAGTTGTAGAAAGGGTGATAAATGTTACGAATGAAACACATGCATATGCATATGGGAAACACATGTATTATCTATAGATAAATCTTTGTGTTAACTGCAAAGCATATGGCTCAAGAAAATACAATCTCCTGTATAGCAGCAGGGCTTTAATCAGGTTATGTAGACCCAAAGCCTAATATGATTCTACTATACTTTTGCAGGTTTAGACACACAATCTCTGTTTTCCACTACATTTCCAAATAGAAACCCAGAAATGTAAATTATATCTAGTTAGCAAGAATTCCCAGAACACCAACAGTCTAGACAAACATAAAGATACAAAATCAAAACAAGGTACTGACTACCTGCAGCTAGTGTCTTTTTGATTACTCATTCAATTCCTATTTCAACAAAGAAGAGTGTAATGACCCCTTCTCAAACCTGATATTTCCAGTGACCGTTGGCCTTTTTCAGGAAACCCGAAGGCTAGTCGGAAGGTAAATTTAGGGTTTCCTATTTCTGGGGATGTCTTTGCTCGGAGTTGGTGGATCTGACGGCGGATTCTTTTTGGGTTTTCAGAGAGCTTCGCAGTGGTATGGTCATTTCGGCATTCAGAGCATTTTCTGGAATTTACTATTTTTAGTAAATTCTATTTTTGGCAGTATACAGGTTGGTCTCAGGTAGTTGACTTTCCCCTTCAGTTGTCTCAAGTGGCGTATTCAGTTTCGGGCTTCAGAATGCAGTTTTGGAGAGTTGAGCTCATTTCACTTAAAAATAACATTATAATTTAAATGTTATTTTATCACCTTGGCCTAGTCAAATAACTTAATGTTATTTTAAAAGGTGGACTTGAAGGGTGGCGCCATCATTGAGGTTATATTAAAATTATATTGAATTTATCAAGTCAAAACTAAGCCTTAAGGAGGACGCATTTATTTAAGTGAGAAATTTAATGAAGTCAAAATTAAAGATGCTTGGAAAAGGACGCCATTTCTTGGGATTAGGGTTTTGACTTTGGAAAAGAAGTTAGGGTTTCAAGGAAGGTCCACAGAAGCTTATAAAAGACAGCCTTGGGTTCTCATTTGATCATCTTTTGTCTATGCTATTGTTATGCTGCCAAAATGGTTGCTGGATTGCTTCGAGGAATGAATGCCTCCTAGCCTTGGCTCGACTTCGTGCTTGAGAGATAGCACCTAGTGGAGAGGATTGCTTATTTTGAGTGAGTTGTAGTGAGGTTTGCATTGTAGTGTTGTTTTGCCATTAGAAGTTCAGTTTCTTGCATTTTATGTCATTTTCTGGAGTTGCTGATAACAAGGCTGAATCTGTAGTTTCACTCGTAAATCAGAAAACAAAAATAATCTCATTCTGGGTATTGTGTCATTGCATTTTATTGGTAAGGGCGCCCTTTCATGAATATTTGCAGATTTTAATACGAAGCTTATGATTTTATAATGCAAATCCGTCATTCCTTGAAAGCCGTACTTTCTGGAGTGCATTAGGATTCGTGTCAGTAATTAATAACCATTTTTAGATGCCATTTCTTATTACTAAGTTAGGCGCCATCATTTTGAGGGTCTATTGCATCAGATTTGAGATCATTTGGGTGAGAAATGAGAGAGTTATGAGCATATGAGTAAATTCATAGGTTGCTGGTTTTTCAATTTAAAGTGTAGATTTGTGATAAACCAGAATTAGAATCTTGATCATTGAAGAGTTGTATTGTTTTGGCACTCTATCCAAGCTAAGGAGAGTTCTTTATGATGTATTGTTAATCTTTCGAATTCCTAAGCTATTGGCAGGTGGATGATCCTCATTTTGTAAACTGACAGTAGTACTGGCAGTCATTTTCAAATCTGATTTGTAATGCTCTCTTTCATTATGAAGTTGTTTTGTAATAGATACATCTCCGCCCTATGGTAGCTACTTTCCCACTCTGGGTTAGCAAGCACATTCTGGGTGTTGAGTACTTTCAGCTTTTTAGTATTTCTTTCAAGTATTGTACTCTGTAACACTCCGCCATATGGTCGCCCCTCACTCCATACTGGATTGGGTAGCACATACTTGGTGTCGAGTTCCCTTTCAGCACTTAGTGTAGAAGATCCTCTGACCATATGCTCGCCATCATTGGCGCCATTCTTGGTTAGAGTTCTTGCATAAGCAATTTGATTTAGATCCTCTGACCAATGCTCACACCTTGCCCACATCGGGATCCTGGTGTACATTCTGGTTAAAGTTGCTTCAGCACGTTTTGGGTTTAGCTGCTAACCTTAACGGGTGCATTTGTTTCTAATTTGTAATTTCAAAAAAAAAAAAAATTGGCTCGGAATATTTCAAAGAGCAACTCTTTAGCTTTTCAGCGGTGAGTGAGAACCAGTGAGCCACTTATTCAGTGGGGTGAGTAACAAGAGCCACTTATTTAGTGGGATGAGTAACACAAAATATCATGAGCAGATCATTGGTGGTACTACCACTCAGTGTTACAATGTTAGCTCAAGGAAATAGAAAAGCAGGGCTGGACTTTTTTCTTATAGTAAGAGAGAAAATATCTTATACTTGTCATTTCAGTTTGCATTTCTGTAATGAATGAGAAGAGCAGTGTGAGGAATTATTTTGGACTCCATTCACAACTACATAGCGCTTGTTTGAGCAGAAGTATGCAGTAGCAGAGTGGAACTGCATGTAGGCCATGAAAAGAAGAGGCGTGATTTTCTTTCCAAAAGAAATGATGTTAGAAAGTTTGTCGTGTGGACACATTTTTTGTTTGCAGGCTTAAAGAAAGTCTTTAATATGCCTTTTAAGAAATATAAATTGTGTGGAGGAAAAGTTTTATGCCTTCTTAAATTTTAAGAGTCATGTGAAAGAAAGTCTTTCCATGTTAGAAAAAAAAAACTAAAAAGTCTTTCAAAGCCCTATAAAAATAAATAAAAATCAAAGCCCTTTGTTTAATGAAGTGAAACTTGTCTTTTTTTTTCAAATATTTATGTTGCATTTCATTCTTTACTCAAAGGAGAAGGGTGAATAGAATGATACATTGGCAGTGATATTTTAGATCTTGGAATTTGCTCTAGAAGGGTTATAAGTTAAAAATTTTCAAAGCAGTCTTTTTTTGTAAAATGATAAATAAATCATTTGTAATTAGTGCATTATCGCTTGAAGTTGACACTTATTCATCAAATTAAAATAATATAAATATCTTTTTGTGTGATTCCCATTTGAAGGGACAGGGAAGGTATCTATTTACAAAGATCTCTCCAAAATTTGTGTAAAACTTTGGGTCATGCACATTTCTTATATGGAAAATATGGTAGGAAATGTAATGTTTGGTATGCTAATTCCCATTTTTGAAGGAGACAATTTTACATATTAGTGTACTAGGATGCAAACCCTACTCAAATTTAAAAAATTGTGGGAAATTGTACAATAAGGGTATGTAGAACTAGCATATCTAAATGCATTTAATGCATTAAATGATGAAAAAAGGAGTATTAAGCAAATGTAAAGAAAGACAATGAAGCTTTGTTTTTAATTCAAGGTGCAATTAATCATGCAATTTTTCCTTGGATTAGTGGTGCTATTCATTTTAAGCAAGCATGACAAATACTCAATGATGCATATCAAGGTGCATAAGCTACAAAATTGTAGACAATGTGATATTTTTTTGAAAATACAAAGATGATTACTAGTGAATTTGTGAATGATTTTCTAACAAAGGTAGAAGGTCTAATAAATCAAATGAAAGTTTTAGGAGAAGATGTAGATGAGAAGCATGTCATCAAGAAATCCTTAAGGAGGTTGATTCCAAAATTTAATGGTGTGGTCTCTATAATCAAAATTTCTAAAGATCTCACAACTATGCAAATAGATGAGCTAAGTGGAATTTTGTTAATTGCTGAAGAAATAATGAAAAGTAATAGAAAACGCTTGGAGAAAGCATTTTCCTTTAAAGAAAACATGAGTAAAAAGAAACACATTCTTCAAGAATTATAATAAAAGGTGACTAGCCATGAGAATGAATACAAAAGTGAATTCAGCAGTTTTAGAGGAAGAGGTAATAATTTCAGAGGAAGAAGTAGCAACTTTAGAGGAACAGGAAGAGGTAGAAATGATGGCGGAGACAATAATAAAAAGAATGTCCAATGCTTTTTGCAATAATTTTGGACACTATGCATTAGAATTTTGGAGTCAAGGTGAAACAAAATAAATAAATAATCACAATATTGTTGAAGATAAACAAAATTTGTTCATTTGTTTCTTCAATACTGTTGGCATAACAATTAGCAGCTCTGGAGTGCGAGTTGGTATGGACAACTATGCACAGTCTGTGATGACTGCTCTTCAAATTAGGAGGGGAAGCTCCCTCTTTTGCTGATATGCGTTTTTAAAAGTAAAGTAATCTAAACCTATCTTTTTCGACTCAGCTGGAAGAGGCACAAGGTTAAGGAAACCAAGGACGTTGCAGCTAAGGGTTTTCTCTGGTTTTGCAGATCATTAACTACAACTAAAACTAAAAGCTTTAAACTATCCAATCTCCTCAAGAAAACAGAGCATGAGGAAATAGGAGTAGGAATGTGTTACACGATAAACTTCAAGTACAGATTCACAACGTGAAGGCAAGGTGGGCTCAACTATTTGCTTGGCTAGGAAGAAGTTTATTAAAAACAAACAAATATACGATAAACTGTGTACAACTTCACAACATGAAGGCTAGGTGGGCTCAACTATTTGCTTGGCTGAATAGGTTTATTGATACACACATCAAATGATAAGCTTTAAGTACAGATCAGCAACGTGAAGGAAAGGTGGGCTCAACTATTTGCTCTTCTGAATAGGCTTATTAGAAACAAAACATAAGGTAAGCAACTAGGACAGTGTATTGCATAGACGAGGCACGCATACAATAACGATCAAACTAGCAACCCCATTTAACTAAGATCAAACAAACACCATAATAATAACATGAAGGCAAGGTGGGCTCATCTATTTATTATAACAGTAAAAGCTCGTGAACAAATACAAGAACAACAATATTACAGGCAAGGTGGGCTCAGCATATATTGCTATCGTGTGCAAAAGTTCTATTTACAAGGGTGAACTAATCTTGAGAATAGGCATGTTGCCGACAATGCATCGATTCTCTATCACAAGCAAAAGTTCTATTTACAAATGAGCAAAAAGCTCTTATTTATAGACATCAAAGGTGTAGGCAACCCTAAAATCACCTTGAGTCAACTTAGAGTCTTTCATGCATGCAAGATCTTTATTCCTAAATCTAAGGAAAATAAACTACACCGTTAACTAGAAGATACCATCAATTAACTAAAACAGGACCCAACATAATGGACATGTGCAACATGCACGTCCTTATTGAAATGAAAACTAACTAAAAACTCCAACTATACAAAGATGTTTCCAAGAAAGACATGGCCTGCAATATGTAACAACGAGTTAACTCGGAAAGAAGTATCAAGTTTAACTCCTGTGTCTACTGTCTATCTTGGAAAAAGTGGGACGTCTTGAATTGAAGTTCATTGGCCCTAATCTCAAGCAACTAACGCCTCCACGAGGTTGTTGACTGCTACACCATCTAAAGGTCGTCACATGTTTCAACTGTCAATTCACTGCTTGTTAGCAACTTGAGCAATCTTGGAAATATCTGCACACTTCAACTGGCAACTCATTAGTTGGTAACTCTGGCGGCTTCGTAATTGTAGTGATAGCCTTTGTTTCCTCTGCAGCTTGACGCTTCTCACATTTTTCACGCTTTTCTCTATGGAAGAGTGTTGCATGATGAAACCGTGAAGTTTTGACTACGAACCCTCTGGTTGTGAGAAATGCAAATGAACTTGTCGCACACGTAGAATTCCAACGGTATCAACCCTCTAAAACGGTCTTGGAAGGCAATCAACTATACGAGGCATAAAACCATGTGGACTTGAGTGACTACGCCTGCCAACCTTCCGGATGCATTTGATACAAATTGGTGTCAGCGTTTTTGATGAAATCATGAATAAGACTAACTTGGTCTTGAATTTAGTTTGCGTGAACTGCATTCCGAAAAACTTGCCTGTTGACTGTGAACACGGCTATGTTCTGACAACTTTCTCTAGAAAGCCAAAAATCATTCCAGATAAGGCTAAAAATACCTTGTCGGAGGGCAATTTTCATGAAAATGTTTGAGACGTGGGTTTTGTGTAGAATCGAATTCTAAGATGACCTAGATCAACAAAATTGTGAAAAAGTGAGATTTAGGCTCGCATGCAAAAGGTTTTCAGTCGAGATATGAGGGGCTGTGAGGGCAATTTTTTTCGAAAAAATCTGGAACATGGGTTTTGTGCAGAACTCAATTCTACAAAAATCTGGATTGATAGATTTTGGAAAAAATGTGTTTTAGGCCAACATGCAAAATAGAATTCTGGAAAAAAGCACAGTGCTCTAGAATAGAGGTAGTAGGGCAATTTTCACGAAATATTCTAAGACATGGGTATTGTCGTTGATGCTGAAATACACGAACCCAGATGCTCTGTTTCTGAAAATTTTGCCGTTTTCTCTAACATGCGAAGAATACCTAAGACGAGAATAGAAGAATTTAAGACAAAGGATAGAAGTGTTTTGTTTGTTTGTTTTCTCTGCTTCTGTAGAAATTCGCCTATGTTTGTCTGAAGTTTGCTGATTATTCTGGACCTGTATCTGCAAGAAATTCTGAAAAATAATTCTCGTGGCGCCTTCAAATGATGCTCACACAAGAGAAAACTCATTTGCACTCAACCTGTTGTGAGAGAAATGAACGCCTAAATGCAAGTAATAAAGAATTTAAGGTTTATGGCGCCAACTACAAGTAGAAACCCTGATTTCAAAAGAAGTCATCTAATTGGACCCCACTTCGGGCAACAAAAACTGATTTGAAGTCTCAAAAGATATTAAAATATTAAGTTCAACTCAGCATGCGAAACTCAACGAGTCTCAAAATAGGCGCCAATATTAAAATAGTGAAGAAATTCGCCCTTTGCACAGCTGACATGCATAAACTAAAATTTAATATTATTTTATTTGAGTTAACTGAAATCTCTCCTTTTGGGTTGCCTTATGAAAAGCCAAAGTTTGACTTTCTAGGCATCCATCTTCAAAAGTTGAGATATTTTTGCTAACTTCCTATTTTGTAGCTTGTTGAAAACATCACAGTAGCCTCTGTTGAACTCTGATTTTTGGATGCTCGGGTGACGTTGAAATTGAACTGCAGGATTCATCGCGTAGCCAGATCAAAATTGATGAAATGTCTGCTGGGAGTTGTGACCTCAGAAAATTGAATTTGGTGCCTCAAAATGAAGGGCGCCTTTTTCAGGGAGATATGTAATTTCATAAGAAATTCCATACTTAGCCATTTTTCTGATTTGCCATTTGACGCTTTAATCTGCTGTTGCCAGTGAATGATGACTCCTGTCGACTGGATGCTGGATCCATCACGTTGCTGGAAGAATTATACATTCGATAACTGCATGTGCAAGGCCTGAATGCTGGATTAAGACCTCCAAATGCAAGGGCACCCTTGGCTTACAGAGGAGCAAAAACAAAAATTAACATGATTTTGCACTTTGTCAATTTCAACCAAGTGCCCTACTTTGACCCTTGCTGCCAGGAATTGGATTACTTTGATTTGTGTGTCGACAGGCTTGCTGCATAGCTGGAACAACTTGGAAGAGATGTTCCTAGGAGTGACGAAGTGAACAGATTGCATTTAGTGCCTCCCAAAGAAGGGCACCTTTTTCAAAGCAATGTGTAATTCCCATACTTAGCCATTTTTCCATCTGTCCTCATTTTGCACTGATTCTTCGACTATGGGAGATTGACAGTTTCTGAAGGTTGACGGATAGATTCATTGTGTAGCTAGGAGGATTCCGCACAAGTCTCGTAAAGACGACGACTGCTAAAAATATCATCTGGTTGGCTTAAAGGCAAGGCACCCCTAGCTAGCAGAGGAGCAATTTGATATTTCATTTTATACTATCTTCCGTTTTACGTGCTCATTGGAACCACTGTCACGGTCACTCATCATACTTGACGATCTTGCAAACGGGTGCATCGTGGAGGGGAATTGTATCACCAAAGAGCCCCTGGAAACGAAAACTGCAAACTCCATCATTTGAGGGGTCTAATTCAAGGGCGCCCCTGGGCTACAAGGGTGCAAATTTGCAAATTTTGACTGCCTCTGTGATATTTAATCTCCTCGTACTTTTTGCTTCTGCCTTCGTTCGCCGAAGTTTTGCAACTCAAACGGACTCACTCCATAGCTTGTTAGAAAGCTAACAAAAAAACTGAAGAGATTGAATGTATTTGCAACCCAAAACATCTGAATCTTGACCTCCAAATTGAAGGGCGCCCCTGGCTTGCAAAGGCGCATATTTGCTTTGGATTTGGTGTTTTCCTCCATTTCGCGCTCTGTGAACATCGTCTCGGCTGCCGAGTTGTCCACGTAGAAGCATTATTGCTGTTGACGCGTGTGTGTGACTGTATTTCACCATTTTCACATGTACGGACACTGTAAAGTTGATTTGCATGTTGATTGCGCAAGTGTCTCCCATGTTACAAAGTGAAATGTTTTCAGAGAATATTTTTTGCACTTTTCGCCATTTGAAAATCCCCTTTTTCGAGAAGCATCTTTTTCAACATCTTTCATCATAGAATGTTTTGCTTTGAGTTTCAGGCTTAGATTTTGACACCTGGTACTGGCCAATTGCCATTGACGACCTTAGAGGTCTTAACTTTTCTTTTGAAAAAGTGAAAACTACCCACCAGGCTTAAACCAAATTTTAACTGAAACCAACTTCACCATTGTGATTGTGATGCAAAATAAGCCAGTCAAAATTAATTTCAGCCAATTCTGACAAGTTTCTATTTTTAGGGTTTCTTGGCCTAAAAATAGGTTCCAAAAACCCTAATTTTCAAAATTTTCAAATTTTGCCAATATCTTCCTAACATCACACTGACCAAAAGCCCATACTCAATTTTCCCAAAACTAAGTTTTGACATGATTTTTACAGGGTTTAGACCATTTTAAGCAAAATGCCTTAATGAAGCAAAAAATTTGGTTTGGGTACACAAAAAATACAAATGTTAGTGAGAATATTTTATGGTACATCGATTTTGGATGTTCTTCACATTATGATATCTAATGAGAATTTGTTTATCAATTTGCATAAAAAGCATCATTATACAACTAAGTTACCGGGTCCGGGTTCGAGGGTTCAATTTGTGGGTTTGGTCAAAAAATAATTTGGGGTTGGGTTCGTTTTGGGTTTGTCCATACACAAACATATAAAAACCAGAATTATATACATATTTACAACATTAAATAAGTTCAGAATACTACACATAGCATCATATATTGTATAATAAATAAAAGCACCATAAAAATAAAAAATATTAGAATGTCAATTAGTCAAACTCGAATATATTAAAATTAACTACATTGGTGCATTTCTCCGTGCAGGTAAGTATCAAGTAACATCAGGGAAGATTGTCCAATTGGATGACAGTATTATAGATGAAGACTTGCAGGCAAACTTGGTAACTTGGACTTGGAGAGTACTTGGAAAATCAAATGAATTCATTGGGAGTTTGAGGGCAATGCCACCAACGAGGTCGAGGGGTAGCGCCCCTTTTGGGGTCTGGGGGTGGTTGGGTTGAGGGGTGGAGCTCTCGCTAGCAAGCCCAAATTAAGACCTCCAAAACCACACAAACCTTCATGGTGTACATCATTTTGCATTCACAATAAGACCCAAATTAAGATCATCAAAGCCCCACAAACCTTCATGGCACACATCAGTTTAGGGTTTGGGGGGCGAATGACACTTTTTAGAGTAAAAAAAAAGTCAAATTTAAAAAAAATTGAAAAAGGAGAAATTTGCCTGTTTTCCACGGAATCCGCCCAAATTCCCCTCGGGTTTGCCCAAGTTCAGTAGGGCTGGACCTTGTTTGAACCCACAAGGGATTGGATCCTGACCCCGAACTTGGGTCGGACTGAACTAGGACCCGAGGCTTGGGACAGTGAATCGGTAACTTAGCTATACCGTGGTATTAGGAGATAATTAGTCTCATGGAATCAAAGGCAGGGGTACTATTACAGTTACAACAAAATATGGTGAGGTAAGTATATCAATGAAACACTATTGGCTCCAACACTTAAAAATAAATTGTTGTCTATTGGACAAATGTTGGACCAAAATTATTAAGTGACTTAGATAAAAATGAGTGCATAATAAGAGACAAAAATTAAAAAGGAATGCAATTTTTGCAAGAGTAAAGATTATAGGTCATATGATGTTTCCTTTCTATTTCACTCATGGAAGCCAAGCATTAAGGACTAATGAAATGAATGATTGTAGAATGTGGCACCAGAGATATGGTCATCTCAATTTTAGTGGTATAATTTTTCTCAAGAGATTAAAAATGGTTGAAGGTCCACTTTTCATTGAAGATACAAAAGGAATATGTGAAGAATGTATTGTTGGAAAAGAACATAGAGTTAGCTTTCCAATTGGTAAATCCATAAGAGCTAGAATCATCTTGAAGTAATCCATATGGATTTGTGTGGTCCTATGGAAACACCTTCATTGAATAAATCCAAGTATTTTCTAACCTTCATTGATAATTACTCAATAAAATCTTGGGTATATTGCTAGGCTGCAAAACCAGAAGTATTTAACAAATTTGTAGAATTCAAGAGGTAAGTTATAAAATAAAGTGGTAAGTACATCAAAGTGATAAGGACAGATAATGGAGGTGAGTAAAAATCAAATCAATTTCTAGATATTTGCAAAAATTCATGAAATCAAGAGAGAGTTAACTACTTCCTACACTCAACAAAATGGAGCTGCCTAAAGGAGGAATAAGATAATTGTTGAAATGACAAGGAGTATGATGAAAGAAAACAATTCGGATAAAATTTATTGGGTAGAAGCAATATGCACAAGAGTATTTAAAAAAAAAAAAATAGAAGTCATGCAAAAGCAATTAAAGGAATGACTCTTGAACAAGCATGGTTTGGGATTAAGCCAAGTGTTGAAGATTTGAGGGTATTTGGGTGTGTTGCTTATGCACACATACCGAAAGAAAAAAGGTCTAAGATGATAAAGGCCTACAATGCATTTTTATTGGTTATGGATTTGAAAATAAAGAATACAAGTTGTATGATCTAATAGGAAAAAACCTAGTGTAAGTAGAGATGTGGTACTTAATGAAGCAATATAATATACCAAAGAAAATGTATCAAAGGGAAAGAAGATAGTGATTGCTGAAGCTGAAGAAGAAGAAGAAGAAAACGGACCCGAATCATCTAATGTAGGAACAAGAAATTATCAAAATATCAAAGGACATAAAAAAATCATCCTTCAACTCTTATGTTGGACTCAAATTTTGAGAAAATGACAAGGTCACAAGAAAAAGTGAATTGTGCATTGATGACTCAAATCATGGAAAATAATGAGTCACAAACCTTTGAACAAGCTCAAGAAAAAAAAGAGTGGGTTGAAGCAATGAATAGTGAAATAGAAACAATTGAAAGGAATTTCACATGGAATTTTGTTTAGCTACCTCTTGGTAAGGAAGTTGCTGGTACAAGGTGGGTGTAGAAAACTAATTATAAATTAGATGGAAGCAATGATAAGCATAAAGCTAGCTTGGTAGCCAAATGATACACTCAATAGGAAGGTATTGATTATATTGAAACATTTGCATTTGTAGCACAAATGGACACTATCAAATTGGTTTCATTTTTTTACTCAATATAGTTGGATATTTTATCAAATGGATGTAAAGAGCCCCATTTCGAATGGCTAAATTGATGAGGAAGTGTATGTTTCACAACCTAGAGGTTTTGAAATACCTTCTAAAGAACATTATTTTTACAGATTGAAGAAGACTTTGTATAGTGTTAAGCAAGCACCAAGGGCATGTTATTCAAGGATGGACTCATACTTACAAAAAAAAGGTCTTTTACAGAGTCATTTATATCCAAATCTTTATATTAAGATCTTAGTTAAGGATATTTTTATCTAGTGTTCCACAGGGACATGTCCCCCCCTAAAAAACATACGTTTTTGAGATGGGAATGTCTCCAAGACACAAAGACTTGGGGTAAATGTTCTTTTTCTGTCCCACCATCGCCACTCAAGTCTCAGGGACATTTTTGAGATGCCACTTGGTTTGGGGATTTCGAGACATCCCCAAGACATTCAAGAGACTTCGAGGAGTTTCCCAACTGTCCTAGGGACTTCTAGGTGTTGCAAAAAATAAGTGATGAAATTGTGAAAATGACATTCACCATGAAGATTTGTGAGGTTTTTAAGGCCCTAATTTGTGATTGGTGGTGGGGGCGCAAGGGGTGCTGCCCTTTGACCCCCTAGACCCCGACAAGGGGCACTACTCCTTGACCCCAAACCTCCACCCGACATTGTTAATGTTCAATGCAATCATTGCCATGTTCTAATGTTTATTAGTTTAAACTTTACTTAGTATGCCAAAGTTTCATTTGCAATTCTTATACTTATTTCTGATTTGCCCACAAACCTCTACCCACCATCGTTAATGTTCAATGCAATCATTGCCATGTTTTTAATGTTTATTAGTTTAAACTTTACTTAGTATGCATAAGTTTCATTTGCAATTCTTATACTTATTCCTTACACATTATAACTAATTTTTCAAGCACTATATGTATTTGCACCACCCCTCGCTGCCTTGCTCCCCCTACATCATTGTCCCCTCGTTAGGAAACTCCATGGAACTATGTTTTTATCTTAGTTCTCTTTGTTGATGATCTTATCTACACTAGGAATAATTCAAATTTCTCAAACTAATCTTTAGTTTAAGAATGGAAACTAACTAGCAGTTTCAGCTGAAAAGTAACTAACTAGTTTTCATCCTAGGGTTTCTTTTGCAAATTTGAACGAAAGGATAAACAATTTGAAAATAATTACATCATAATCAATTCATCAACTAACTTTTGGTTTTCAATTTCAGCTGAAAAGAAAACAATTAACTGTAAACATATAACTGGAAATCACAGTAGAAAAATAACTAAGTTTTCTTTGCTTTCAGAAAGTAAAGAGCATTTATAACAGCTATGAAATAAACATGCTAAAATATTTATAACCGAAAATAAGAGAGAAAGAGTTACAAGAAAGTATAGTCTGAAGGCTTCCCACTGGAATGCTTGCTCAAGACTCTTTGTTTTCAAGGGAAAAAGAAATATCATCAAGGGCTTTTCCGCCCAATCGAAGACCCACTGGTCTCTCGTGTTTCTTCAACGGAAGCAACCTGACCTTTCTCAAGGGTAATCAACAAAGGATCACATAATATCATCATGCCCTCTGAGCCTGGTGTCAAGGACCCATACCACCTGGTCAATCTTTCACTATAGGTAACTCCTAACTAGAAAGATCACTCCGACCAGTGGTATATCTGGTTCTTGATAGCTAACACATGCTTAATCTAAGCATCGTAACCTTGGCCAAGGATTTTATTATCAAAGACACACCTGTGCCATTAGCACTCTCACCCTTGCTCGACATGATTATACTTGACTCAAGGTCTATATTCAATGACTTGGTTCAAAATCTTTTCTCTTAGTTTAAGGTTAACTCATTACTTTAAACATATAAGGAGAGTCGTACTTGGCTCATTATCTTCTCTCTTCTGAAAGAATATTTAGCTTGCTTTATACATATAAAGAGAGATGGAAAGAGACTTGTTACCCTTATACGACTCTTCATATTTAAAAAAAATACTTAGTTAGGAAGATGGAAAATATTGCATGATTCCAACTCAGCCGCTTAAGACACAGAGGAATTAATAATCTATGGCTTATTCAAAGGACATAACAGTTCTAAAGCAATTGCTGAGAGACCAATCTAACCTTTAGGTTTATAGATAATTTAAGGAGAGTATATTCGAATTCAAATTAAAATAACTTAACAAATTCATGACGAATAGGAAAGAATCAATCATTGGACTAGATCAGAAATTTATCATGGTACTGATTCAATATACTTTCTACCAGATGATGAAATTCAATGAGCTTGCTTCCCTAGCATGGAGGTATCAGAACGATTAAGGAACTGATCGAAGCTATGATTTTAACAAATTAAAAGTCTCCATTACGTGCCTGCATTTCTCTATAGAGAAGCTCATTTCGATTCCCTTGACATCTTCCTTCCTTTTAAAAGCTAGCGTTCACCTTCAAGTTTTCTTGGCGGATTGTTTGATGAAGATGCGATGGGTTTCTCAGAAGCTCAAAACTTACTTCTTTTCCCAGAACTGGAATGATCAAAGGCAATGGCATATGCTTTGCAAATGGCAGAAGAAGAAAATGCAAAAGCAAATCTTCCCTTAGTTCAAGATGGCGATGGCCCCTAGAATGGCGCTCGACCAGGAAAGAAAACTTACAAGGTAAAAACAATAGCAAAGCCGACTGAATGATGAGTTTGGATGATTGTCAGACAATGAGATTACCGACAAAAAGAGAGAGGAAAAAAAATGGTATGGGAAAGGGATATATTAACCAGTTGATTTTCGTATACACATAGAGGGTTCCCCGCAAGAACACGCGAAAGCCAAAAATTAAGAAGTGGGGTTTTTCCCAGAGACGAATGCCAAAACTATACATGCTTTCCTCGGAAAAAGGTCCGCATGTATTCCACCTTGAATGTTTCAAACAAGAAGAGGCCAGGGTGGGAGGTGTTATAGCCTTCCACCATATTGACGCCAAGGTTGATCTATTACTATTAACTATATCCTCTAATCATCGGCTTAAGAGATTGATTTAATATTTAATTTAAATATTTTATGATAATATTTCCCAAGGCGTGCACAAGAAGAGATATATGACACCAAGAGATATACGATAATGCTCCATTTAAATTGACTTCCTTTGTTAACTAATTAATTAAATGAGATATTCAACCAAGGTTACAATTTCCAATTTAGCTATCTTGCACCACTTATGAGATGATGATAATTTTGGATCCTTTATTAACTACAACCTCTCCTTGATGATATTTCCCTTTCCCTCGGGCGTTGGCAATCCTACAACCACTTGACAAAGAATTAGGGTTAGATCGTTCTCGATATATATATATTTTAAATATAAACTCATCAATGCATTCATTTTCCACATATATAAGAAAAACGTTCATATTTGCAGTTACGACATTAAAAACTCTTTTCCCAGTTCACATTCTCATGAAAAGAAGTTAATCATAACTAACATAATGACCATAATTCATTGCCGTAATCATGTGCAAGATAGAGGGGATGTAACATCAGTGTTTCGAGTAGCTATGATTGTTCAATTTGAGATGACAAATTTGGGATAGATGTACTATTTACTTGGTATAGAATTATGGAAAAATAAAGATGGAATATTCATGTCTTAGAAAAAATATACTTCAAATATCCTCCAAAAAATTCAAATGAAGAGTTGCAAACTAGTTACATAACCCATTCAAGTTTGACTTAAGTTGTCTAACTTGGATGTGTCAGATCTAGTGGACTCCACTCTATATTTCCAGTTGATTAGAAGTTTGATCTACTTAACTATTGCTTGACCAAATATCACATATGTGTGAGCTTGGTATCTAGGTTAATGTTGGAACCTAACATTGGAATGTAGCTAGGAGGATTCTCATATATGTTAGAGGGACGTTGAGTTATGGTCTCAAATTTAAGCATTAAGAGGATAGTAGGTTGATTGACTATGTAGATTCAGATTGGGAAAGTTCTATAGATGATTGAAAGTCTAATTTTGGTTTCATTTTTAGTCTTGGTTCTACAATATTCTTGTGGAAGTCCAAAAAACAACCGACTATCACTTTCTACAACAAAGGTAGAGTACAAAGATGCAACATCAACAACTTGCCAAATAGTGTGGTTGAGAAGACTACTAGAGGATTTGCACCACATACAAAATGAATCTACCTTGTTTTATTGAGACAATAAGAGTGCTATACAAATAACAAAGAATCTAATGCTTCATAGTAGAACATATCGAGATTCAACATCACTACATTAGAGAGTTGGTTCAATAAGGATCTATTGAGATTGTGTACTGTAGTATATAAGATCAAATAGTAGACATCTTCATGAAGCCTCTAGCTCGTGAAAGGTTCTAACACTTAAGATCTATTTCAAGTTCTTCCAAATAGTCATTATAGTGGATAATGATAACAATAATGTGCATTGGGCTTATTGTATTAGTTGCCTTTATTGATTTTTTTTTTGTCTTCTTGTATGTAATAAATAATGCAGTTGTGATATTGGTGATTATGGTTGTGTGCCATAATTTGAAAGTCTCTATAATAGATCCCTTGCCTTTTCTTCTATCAAGGCAATTTGGGGCTTTTATATATTTGGTTGTTTTGTGATTGGAAAATCATCATTATCTTGTTTGTCTTCACACTAATGGTTTTGTTTTTGAGTGCTTGAAGAGAGAGTGAAATAGGTTGAGGCCAATGTATATTCATCATTGCTAATACTAGCACAAATAAGGTTGTTTTTTTTTTCCTAGGATAGGATTTATTTGTCAATGAGATCTTTATCCTGTTCAGTGGCCTAAGCAAACTTTACTTTGTAAGCTTGTAATGTTTCAAAAGTTTCAAATACTTTCATCATACTTGTGAGATAATTTACCATATGTTATTAGATATATCTTCATGCTCTTGTAGGTCATCTATGCAAAAGAATTGTAATTGTTTCAATAACCTATCCAAAGTTTGATTTTTTTCCTTCCTTGAGTTGCCAAGTCATTTCATAATGTAGACATGTTGAATTTTTTAGCTCAATTCAAAACTTCTGCATAGGTTTTGTGTAAATGTGCAAGTAGTTTGAGTTATGTCTTACTTGTATTTCAATCTAGTGATTAAAGCGAAAAGTCTTTTATTTAGTTAATTACGTCTGATGAACTGCAGACACGCACTAATGCTTTAGACTTATTTTTTAGTTGAATAGTATAAAGATAAATGCAAGATAGAAGTTCAATAACTCAGTGTAGTGTGATAATTCTGTGCAGCTATAGTTGAGAGTTTTGGAGATTTCCTTTAAGCTTTCGAAGGAATGCAAAACAAATTTTAGGGTGTAAATTTGCGTACTTGTGTTTATTTCCGTAGTTTGAATTTCACAGACTTGTGTGATTAATTTAATGTTTATTTAAGCATTAGAAAATTAGTTAGTGTGAGGAATTTTTAATATGGTATCAGAGCAGGGTTTTTTTTTTTGGTCGACATTATTGTGGAATTTTTTTCTTTAATTAGAAAGTCACAACTAAATTCTCTATAAAATTGCGAAATTTTTTTAATTGAAAAAATTGTCGAGGTTTTATAATTGAAAAATCGTTGGTCTATTTTCAGCTAAAATTCACAAGTAGTTTGTTAAAAATTACAACTTTTTTTTGTGAAAATTGTGGGAAATTATTTTTGTTAAAACTCACAACCTATTTTTTGCAGGAACTAGGTTATTTCAGCAATTAAAATCATGGCCTAGGTTTGAATTGAATTGTGCCAGGGTTTTGGTTTGAAATAATGACAAATTTTGATTGATTTTTTTGAAGGTTTTTTGTGATGGACTTTTGGTTCGTAGCACTAGATTTTGATAAATTGGTGGGATTTTTTAAATTCAATTTTTTTTACAATTACTAGAACCTACAACAATTTTTTAATGAGTTGTTACTAAAGTTGTGGCCAAGATTTCTAAAGTCACGATTAGAGCAAAAAGTGGCAATCAAGGTTTCTAAAACCAGGCACAGTATAAAGGGACCAACTAGGGTTTGTTGCAGGTGGGTTTGAAGCCTAATAAGGGTTTCTTAAGACGATTGTTGTAGCAAAAAAAAAAGAGTTTCAAAGGAACCAACTAGGGCACACATTGAACCAACAAGGGATTTGTTAGGGTTTGAAGCAATAGCTAAGAGTGTGAACTAGTGTTTGAAGAAGAGCTAGGGTTTACAGGATGTAACCTAGGTGTGGAGAGAGGAATAGAGTCAAGCATTAAGGGTAAGGGAAAGGGTGAGGAAAGCATCTTCACAACCAAGGAAAACAAACTTGAGTAAAATCAAGTGTTTTAGTTGTCATGTGTTTGTTCATTATGTATCATAGTGTCTAGACAAGAAGAAGAACCACATAAAATAGCAACAAAAGGAGACAACAACCTTAGATGGACGAGTTTGTTCCCAAGTTTGAGAGGGAGTTATCAATTGTTTCTTGTTTTCCTTCCAGATGAATGGTTAGGGACCAAGGTCCAACTATAACTTATCATTGCCTCTTGAATACCTACACTTGATACTCAATCTACACTTTTAGCCAATTCCTAGATTCGAAGAACCCATGTTCACATATTAGGATTTACAAATTGCTTTTTAAGTATGAAATAAAATTCTCCATCCTTCTACATATACTGGACTCCACTTTTTTTTCTTGGCTTCTCCTCTTGCCCATAGCATTGCTTAAGGACAAGGCAATTCTAATTATACCAAACTAGAGCTAGAGCCCCCCAAGAGACTCCTTGTCTACTAAATGCTTCGACTAGTCATCAGGCAATCTCCTAATCCTCTTTTCCATCCTCTCCTTCATAATAATCTTGAACTTGTGCAAAATCATTACTTTGATCTCCTTCCTTTGCTTGACTTCTAAGGTTTGTCTTAACCTCATTATTCTGCCCTAATATCACTTATGTCATTATTATTGTTGAGGTCATTAGTTTATGTACATTTGCCAACTAGCACCTACCCCATCGCTATATAGTACCTCTAGTCATTCCTACACCCCTTTCAAGCTATTTTTATTATTATTTTGATAGCCTTCTTTATTATTGTTATTTGTATTAACACTTATCATTTTTAATATTACCATCATTTTTAATATTACCATTATTATAAATATATTACTAATGTTATTATTATGATTAATAGCATTGATCAATAATATTAATATTACTATTATTATATTTTTGATAATTTGGTGGGGATTTATAGGGCCTTTTGCCCCAATAGAAAAATTTAGCACCCCCACAACCTCCAACACTAGCAATAGAATGTCATGCCCCTGCAAATCGCATCACTAAATCTGGGCCGACCAGTATAAAGAAGCTAAATAAATTAATGAAAGAATAAAATCAGTTTTACACATCCGAGGTGGCCAACCATAAAAAGGGTACTATGATTTAGAAAACAGATAATATCTTTCAACATGTATTGGATCAGCTAAAAGATAAATGACTATAAATAAAAGAGACAAAGTGATCTTATAATAAGACAAAAAGGAATGCTGACTTGTGAATAAAGACAAAATAAGGAGAAGTGTGATCCATATGCTACAATTCAGTCCTTGAAGGCAGTAATTACTACCAAGAAAAAGAAGCAGTGATTACTAATGAGAAAAGAGGCAGATATTACTAACAAGTGCAGCGATTTATATGATAAAGGGCCAGCGATTGAAATTAATTTATATAAATAGCAATATTATGAGTGTTTTAGTATTAACAAAAGGACATATCCTTTTATAAGTATATCTCTCTTCTAAAAAGATGCATCCTTTCATATTAAGAAAGATATAAAAGGAGAACCATTTGAAGGAGAGAATCAGGTATGGAAAAGGAGAACGAATATGAAATGGAATGAGATTAATAAAAGTTTGATATGAAAGCTCAAAGCAATCAGAAATAAATAATAATCTGCACTCCGAAATGCAGCAGCCATTAAATATAATAAGGGATTGATATCAAGAAGTATGTATGAAGAAGAAGATAGTTCAATGAGAGTGAAATGAAGATAAATGATAAATCAATAAGGGAAGTAAGTTGAATGTAATTATATATATATATATGATTATGCAATAATGATGCTTGCAGCAATTATTAATCCTTATTAGTAATTATGCATCTAACTTAATCTATTTGTTCTCTTTAAGCAATATCTTCTGTATATTAAAATAGATCGATCAGCTTCAAAAAGATATTTCATTCAGGTAACAAATATATTCAAAATATTAGAAAGAACCAGGTAGCCGAGCAGATCTGAGTTAATTATCTTCACTCAAGGGCATAATCAGTAGTTATTACAATTGCTATTGTGAATATAACCATCCTATGTGTTAATAGATGTAACGACCCGATCCTTCAGAAATATATATATATTTTTTAATTTACATCAAAAGAGTAAATAAACGTGTTATCAAGTCATTGTAATATAATTTTTCTTTCCTTTATTGATAAAATATGAATAAGATATCATAATAGAATTACAATAAAGATTCCATATCATTACAATAACTTCACAAATACAAGTAACGGTAAAACGTACCTTATCTAACTTAGCTCCAATGAGCTTTAGAACAAATAGTAGTAAGAAGGTCCAGGAATCTGCCTATCAAATCTTGGTACTTTAGTAGCCTTCAGAGGAGGAGAAGCATCACTCGGGCACTTTTCTGCCAACCACGGACATATAATGCGGTCCCCCGCACATCTACCATTCGGTAGATGGCCATCCCTTCAATGAAAAGATTGGTAGAGTAACCGATACTGTTAACCAATTGAGCATAGTAGTGTGTCTTACATAACTAGAACCTGTGCATCCGACAGACTCTCGCTCTAGCATGTAATACAAGATCACGATGAATTGACAGTGTAATCATCGCCCAATCTAAGAGGATGTAGGTACATTACACTACTTTGATCAAATTGTTTCATACAATATTTCTACTGAAGGTCAATTGTCACATACACTATTCAAGGTCGATTTAACTTAGGGCTATCTTACACTATGCGTAGGTCTTTGTCTACTAATGGGTAATCCGTACCTCAGACATCCTACATCATTTTGTACTATTAGAAATGAATCAACATAATCAAGTAATTCACATATCCCCTCCTATACTGGAAATCTTTATGCTAGGAGTGCTCAACTTACCTAAGTTAACCCAATAACTAAAGCTAAAGAATTTACTTGACTCCTGTCCTCATCTCAATCCTAGTATATAGTAGCTAATGAAAACAATACTCTCCTTATATGGAGATCATACAATTTAATGCAGAATACAATTTAGAAAGCAACCATTCACTTCTTATGTACCAACGGGACATCCTACGTTCCAACATCACTAGTATAATTAAATACTTATGTTGTGCCTTGTATAATATTGTTGAATTCCTCAATCAAGTACTTTCTACTGGAATGAATCAGCATCGCAAGTACCTCTCCTATTCTCTCCTATACGGGAATGAATATTTCCTAGGAGTTTTAGCTAGCTTTCTTGAGTTAAACTGATAGCTTAGTTGGCTATATTGTACTTGAATCAAGCTCTCATCACAGTCCTAGTATAAATATCTAAGGCAACGTGTACTCTCCTTTCATGAAGATCATACAAGTAAATAATACTAAATGCATTGTCTACCTTTTAAGACAAATAAATACTCTTTTATACAATCATGCATCATCTATGATTTATTTACTTAATGCAACTTTTGGATAGTCAATTGCAATCATCATACAACAGTATAATAACTTCATTTGTCTAACATGACTACACAAAGATTAAAGATGAAATGAGTAGTATAATAATTTCATTTGTCTAACATGACTTCACAAAGATTAAAGATGAAGTGAGAATAGTTTAACCATGCCTGGATTAAGCTTTCCTCAGATGATGATGGTCTGCCCTTGCAGTATTCTAGACTACAAAGTTCCTCAGTTCCCTCTCACAACAATTGCTTTCTCACAGAAAAAATGGCTTCTTTACAGAAAATGCTCTCTCACAGCAAAAGGGCTTCCTTACAGAAAATGCTCTCTCACAAGTTTCTACACAGCTGGACAACTTATGTCTAAGGCTTAGAAATGGACAATTCAGATTTCTAACAACGTGAATGACTAACTTAGATTTGTGCATAAATTACACTCCCAGAATTCAATGTATATTCTTGCAAATACAATACTAATTCTGAGATGAAAATACTACACAGTTTGATACAGAAATGAGTGATACTCAAATTGATAATCTGATGAAACAGAGTGACAACTTAACTAAGCTTGATAGCAATTGAATGTAGCAGGATAAAATCCTAATGAAGCTCAAAGAATAAAACACGATTGCTAAGAAATGAACGAGTGAATAACTTACAACAGGTGAAGGCCTTATATAGAGCCCCGAAATGCAACGCATTTCCTCACGGGAAGGCATGATAATTGACAACACACTGCCCAAAATTGTTCAAAGGTAACTTGGCGGATTCTCAAGCCCTTCTCATCAATTTAAGAAGTGATTCGACTTATTTAAGAGCCAACAAAACAAGAATTATTCAACTGATTAGAAGAATTCGCCACTTATAGGGATTTCCCTAAATATGGCGCCAAACAAGTAGGTGATTCATTTGCTTGAGAAAAGGTCTTGAAGGATTTTGCAACAAGTATACACCTTTGAGTTGCGTCGCCCATGCATTCTAGCAACGTTGAATCCTTCATCTGGGCGAAGCACACTTCACGGGCGCGTGAATGCCTCTTTTGCCATTTTCATCCTTCACGGGAAAACTTCAAATATTTCCAGAATGACTTTATTAAGTCTAAAGTTTATGATTCGCATATTTCCTTTCAGCTTTAGAGAAGTCCTCTTTACATTTGATTTATTTCAATGCAAGGTAGGAGAAATCGATTTTAATTATACTTCAGGAAACATTCGATTTCCTTAGTAAGTGATGAGAATAAATAAACAATGATTTCCATTTATTTAATTTATTATTTTCTCAATAGTCCACTCTATAATTTTTACTCTAATTAAAAGATTTAAAACTTTTAATTTTACACTTTAGAGTTTTAAAATATTTAAACTAAATACATTTATATATATTTCAAAAAGTTAGAGAATAATTATATATTTTATTATATAAATATTATTATAGTTCTTTTAAATATATTAAACATATAAATATTTAAATACCCGAGTATTTAATATACACATATTTTAGTATAACTATAATAATATTATATATAATCTTTAATATATAATTACATATATATAAATATATTTATATTTAACAAATATAAATATATTTATATCGAACAAATATAAATATATATACATATACATATTTATTTGTTGAATATATATATTACGAGCCAGTCAACATACTTTCAATATATATATATATATCTATGCATATGTGTATATATAAATTCCAAGGCAAATATTATAGTAATATTATTTATCCACAGATAATAGGTAGCGTGTGTATATATATACACACATATATACTTGTATATACCTTAGTGTACATACTATATACATGTATATACACACCCACTTAACCTATTCACTTATGTTCAATCACATTATCCTCACAATGATCATAATACTGTAAGTTTGATAAACAAACAATCATCACTCACAAAGCACAAGGAAGTAAACCAGACTCCTAAAGCCTATGGATGACTTATCAAGACCAACTTATCTGACTCAGTTCCTCCAAACCTATAATGACGTGTGTGTATGCTCAATTGGTTCTCGTTACCGGGTAACCGACCAAGCCCCTCTCCCGAGTGATACTTCCCCTCCCCTTGGAGAATGAACCTTTTCCTGCAACCATTAGCACATACCTTTATCCGCATCACATATGTAAACATCTTTAAAGTTAGAATAACTATACTTCAATAACCATCTATTCATATATGCAGTATTTCACCATGAATAACATCAACTAAGACAACATCAAATGAAACAACATCAAGTGATATAACATTCATATTGATATCAAGGTACATGCATCATTAATTCATCTCGAGAATTCACATCACATTCACTTTTACCGCATCTAGCAAATAGTAAACAATAACCTCATATTTTGGGATGTAACAATAGATATGCTCTATCATGATTATTGTATGTAATGATATATTTTGTGCTTGTTTTTCTCATAAAGCAACCATGAGGAGGAATGGGGAAAATACCAGTAGGGTGAGTAGATACTAGACTTCTTTCTAAGTAGGCCACCCATAATGGATGACTGAAGTGTTTGCCATTGTGGGCCAAGGGGTTGCCTATCTGCCCTTGGGCTTAGAAAGAGGATGTCTACGGGCCTCCTATGGTAGCCCTTTCCCCAATCTCTACGTGGATTGGTTGTTGGGATGGATTTGAGGAGTTTTAATCATAAGAGGGATAGATAAGGCAACAAGGGTAGGGAATGCAGATACAAGTTTGTCAACCAAGTACACCACCCCATGTTGCATGACTGTGTGTCTACCACTTGAGGGCCAAGAGGGATGGTATATCTGCTCTTGGGCTTGGTATGGTTATCTTTGGGCAGGCTTATCATGCTCCTCATCCAAGTCCCATTACGATCCAACTTCCAATGTGCATTATGGATATTGTGTGGGTCATATTATTTGAAATAGTTATGTATTTACATGGTTTAATGTAAGAGCCCTTGTTCTCCCCCAACTGAACTCTGCACTTTCCGGTGATAGTTTTTTGATTTTTTTGTATTTTTTTTTTTTGGTTTGTTTTGATGATTGCAAATGAATTGAAAGGAGGAATTTAAATGATTGAAATAAAGGGGATGCAATGCTACAGTCTATATGCAATCTTTCAATGAATAAATATGACTGAAAAGTCGTGAGAAAAGCACCTACAGCTTAGTGGACATTATTCAAACAATTGGCATGCATAATGAGATTCAAACTCAGATTGAAACTATCATCTACAGCCAAAGACAATTATTGGGTATGCAGCTCCAACTCCTCTATTATATGATGCATAAACTCCTTACAAGCTGATTACAAGCCTTTGATAAATGTATCTCTGACTGATTTATTATACCAAAATGCAATGGGACTGCAACTGTGATTTTGGACTCCATGCAATATATGCAATGATTACATTCATAGAACACTGCCCTAGACAGCGATTTTATTATAAGCAGACCTGCGTCTATTACTTTCCCTACAACTTTCAAGACTCAAAATGTCATTGTATCTGCAAAAGAAGAACCTGATGATATGATAGCAGCAACCATGAAATGGTTCCATGCCTCTTGTGGATGATGGATTTGACTTCCAAGCTGATGCGCCTAGCCTTCTAGCTGACCACGACCTCTCCAAAGCTTGTTGAAATTTACCCAGCCTTCTAAGACAAAATCTTACTATGTGCCTTGTGCGCCCAGCCTCAGAAGATGAGCATGATTTACAAGCCAGCTGTAATAGAAATCGGCCCAGCCAATGCAAGATGAATCCGTCCTCCTTAATGCTATCGATGGACTTCTTGACTGAAACAACTTCACTAAAATCTGCAAATGAATATCCACATGAAGAAGGCACGGCCAGCAATCAAATGCTCTTCAATAATAATCTTCAAAACTTCTGACCAGCAAATAAATATTCTCGGAAACCCTTGATTAATCCTCCAATGAAGCACAATGTTGACTCTTGGATGAAGCCAATTTGCAAGGCAATCCTTTGGAAGATCTTTCACAACTTCAGGTATGCAAATCAAAAAGAGTGATCGTTCTCAATGACCAATGATTGTAGAAATTGCAGAAACCCTAGGTTTTCTCTTCTCCACAGCAAAACACTTCGAAGCCAAATATCAAAATTCTAGATGAATACAATAACCTTGGTTGATCCCTTTTTATAATCTCTCAAGAAGAAGAAGTCGACCCTCTAGAAGCTTCTTTCCAATCAATTAAAATAATATTAAATGTGTATTTAAACTTTATAAAATAATTCCTCAAAGTGGGTGCCCATTTAATTAATCATTTAATGTACTTTAAATCATTAAATGGTCCCCTTGAGACATAAAGTTATAATATAACTTTATAATATGCTTTTAATGATTAATTATTATTAAAGTCCCCTTTAATAATAATTAAATAATATAACTTGCACATTAATCCTTATTTCTCTAGGCCAATTGAAAACTGGGATCAACACTAAACTCACCATATGTCCAGGTGCCTTACTATAAATGGAAACATTGGACTCTCATGACCTGATGACTTACTATAAATAGTGTGTGAAACTGAGTCTTGAATCGCCAAACGAAAGCCAAACTTGAACCACACCAAACTCTGGAGAAGGAAAACACTTTGATGTCTGCCAACAAGACCCTCTAACCACTGCATTAGCCTACGAGGGCCAATTAATGGGCTAATCTCCCAAAAACTGGAACGAGCTAAAATGGGGACATTACATTTAAATAGATAAGACATTTATTATATACATTTGATCATATGAATTATATTCCAATATTATCTAACATGATTGCAGAACCTAAACCAAGATTTATCTTGCTTAAGGCCTTTAAATGGTAAGATATAACCTTAACTACATTATACTTGTGATTGTTTGGCAAGATTTAGGGTTATTGAAAAAGGGGACATTACATAGAATCAACTCCAAACCATCAACATCCGTTATGATCACCTACAACTGATTTTCTTTAGCAGACATAGTGGAGCAACCTTCCTATGTTGGGTCTGAACTAGGGAATTTGATTCCATGAAAAATTTCATCTTGTTCTCATTCTTTAATTAACCTTCTTCCCTCCCACAAAAAACAACATGAATAAGAAAGACACTTCTAGACAACCCTTGGTGTGGTTGGTCATAAAGTTTTTCACTACTATATTCAATTCTTGATGAAAGCCTTACATCTTGCAGCTCTTGATAAATTACCAAAATTTCCTTGTTGATTGCACTAATTTTGCCCATATAAGTCGACATTTATAGACCCTTCTTCCCCATTCCTACCTCCCTGCCATCCACAACCAACTTAAGGGGATAAAAAAAGGTAGAAAACCATTAAAATTCAACCCCAAAGCTCCTGAATTGACACCAAATCAAGAAGCTTTGACACAAAATCCTCCTAGATAGAGGCCTTTGATTGGGCTGAAGTGGAAACATTGAGCCTATGATTTGAAAAACATGTAACCTTGTTGTGAGGCATGTGCTAGATAGTACGTAGGCATGCTTTTCAACTTGCAAAAGTGTTTCTGCCAGTGATGAGCACACACCTAGTAATAAGTATGTGAGCTTGACTTCAAATTTGTTCTCCATCTTGTATGGCACACATGTAATTAGTACCCTACAACTTTGTCATTTCAAACCTTGCATTGCTTCTAATATGTGTGTGCTAGAACATGTTTCATGCAATTTTGGATTAGAATATGTCTCTCCATTGTTTGACATACTCCTCAATGTTGTCTTGCAAGTTTGAAACCTTACAACATCCTTTTCCACTATAGGGCACACACACTTAGATGGTAATATTGCAAATTTGTTTTGGATCAGCCCTAACTACTATATGATTTGCTCCATTGTATATGAGAGTGAAATTCGAGCTTTGAAAGTTTCATCCATACTTAAATTAATGCACATGAAAGGGCCTCTTAATTGTTCTTGCAAATATATGAAAGAAAAGAAACAAAGATGACAGACAAATAGAATGAAGTCTGAAACCTGATTGGTGTTTGAGGAAAAGACGAAGTTTTAACTAGAAGTTAGTTACAATAACTTTTTTTTTTGTATGGGTACAAGACTTACAACCAAGAGACAAGGCTCTCCCTTAAACAAAGGGATCATTCACATCACTTAACACTATACGTGTACCCAATCATCCTAGGTTGTCCATAGAAATCCATTAAATTTAGCTTATGAAACCCATCCAAAGGCTTTTGCTATGAAGAATTTTTCCTCACAAATAAATTAGCAATTACCCTATTTGAGGGAATATTATTGATATTATTAATGGTATTAATATTATCAATATTATTACTAGCATAGTAGAAAAAATTGGTGAATATTTGGCTAACTCATTGTGACTCATGAGCATTCCAGATCGTTGCATTGAGTCAATGCGACTTGTGTGCCAAGTACTCAGCAAGTTTTTCTTGGGACCCAGCCAAGTTTTTTATTGAGACTTGCGAGTTCTTGGCACAAACTTTTTTTGGCAACCATATAAAATAGAACCCACATGATTTTCACTGTTTTACTTCATTTGTTGATATTTTATAGTCTTATTTTTCCAAATAGAATGTACTTGGCATCCGCATGAAAAAAAAAACACGCAAAGAGAAGGGATTATAAGAATGTTTATTTGGTTAAAAGGAGTGAGGACTTTATGGTGGAGGAAAGGTGAAAATATAGTGATGAAATTATGAAAGATGGCATCCACCATGAAGGTTCATGTGGTCTTGAATGCCTTAGTTTGGACTCTGTGAGGGGCACTGCCCCTAGATCCCTATGAGGTGTGTTGCCTCTCGACCTTGCTATGGGCATTGCCCCTTAGACCAATGGGGGATTCTTCCCTAGACCCCCTGACTGTCATTGCCACCATGTTGTCCCCAAATCCAAGCCCTTGGCTCCCCTATTTTGAGACTCTGTGGAACTGTCATTTATTGATTTGAGGGCCATATGATGTATGTAATATTTTAATAATGACAAGTTGGTGATTAGAATAGACTTATGTGTTCTCTAAATGCATTATTTTTTTTTGCATTTTTGTGTTGTTATGTTTGTTTTTTTGTTGAGTTTTGCTGAGTCCTGAGTTGAAGTCAAAATTCTGGGTTGCCAAGTCTGAGTTTTTGAACTATGATTAATATCATGTCTTTTAACTTTTTTATCAATGATATTATTGTTGTTCACTTTAATTTTAATGTTAGCTTTTGTGTTACCTCTTGCTTTGTTATTTTCAGTTCTAATTTTTTAAATTTTATTACCTTGTTAAACCTTATTTTGTTTTCTGTTATCTTTTAGCTTCTTGTTTCCCACAAGCTCCACACTTCTTCTCGCCCTCATAAACTATTTAGTAAGCCTTGTCTGTGATTCAGTTATCTATTTTCCTCATCTCGAGGATAGATCACTTAGTTTGATTGAAAACCTTGATGCAAAACACTTTCAGAGTTATTTCTAGAAGCATACCGACTTGTAAGATTTCCTTGTTGAAATCTGGTTTGCATGATGGATCATCAGTTATTGGTACTTTTTCAGTTATAGATGGGCTTCATCTAATGAAATCTTTAGACTTTTGAGGACAGATTTTTTAGCAAATTTTTATCGTTGAGGAGTTCATGGTAAGATGATGGCTCCTATTAAAGCTGATAGACACCATTGGTTTAGTGCTATTAATATAATCTTGCTTATAACTGGACGATTTTTAATTTCCATGGTCAATTAAATCTTCAGAATCTTTGATGAAGCAGAACATCCATATAGTCTTTGAATATGTTGGAGACCATAATGATATATAATTACTTGATGTTTCTAAGATGCTAAATGCATGCTTCTCTTGCTAAACATGCAGATAATTACATCAGTGAGTCTACAATGGTTAAAGCAATAATTGCTTTAAATGAGACAATTGGAGTTGTTATTGATTTTCTTTCGGATGCAAAGGTATGACTCATTTAAATTATAAATATTATCTGTTGGGAAAAGGATATCATATTGCCAAACAAATTATCTTTTTCACATTTGCACCAGTTCCAATGTAACTTGTAAGAAGCATCTCTGTTTATTTCCTTGTTTTTGCAGGTTCATGATATGACGAAGGGGGATGATCTATTAGCATCTGTCCGGATTGTGTGCAGGTATGGTCTACAGCTTGCATGCATGTACTTGCTGACGGTTATAACTGAAGAATTGTAACAGTTAAAGCCTAAAGGTGATACACAGGGATATATTGAACCTACTGTTAAGCTTCACAGCTCTGGTTTTATATTCTTTAGCTATAAATTTTTTCTTTGAATTTTTTATTATTATTTTATACAGAATACTTGACCAAATAATAAAGTTTGGTTGCATAGACTTACATAAGATATCTTCTAGAACTAAGGGTGTGGTGGCTGGGTGTAGTGTCTATGAGATCATAAAATTGGCTGACCAACTAAATTTAATTTTTGAATTTTCACAGCCGACAAAATAAATTTAATAATTCCAAATATATAAAATATACATCTTTGTAATGTCCTGCTCTATTCCTTAATATCAAGCACGCTGTCATGCCCTCACCATATAAGATCGCAACACTAAATATAAAACCCCAGGTGTTGAAAATTATTATTGAATTTTCCTTGTGAAGGGCCGACCAAGTTAAGACAATCAGTGATGGAATAAAGGTGGCTGACCCAGGGAAAAATGATATTAAATGGGCAGCGATTAATTAAAAGGAAGGGGGCCGACTGAGATTAGTGGAAAATTATCATAAGGCAGCACTTAGTTTTGGAAAGATGCAACTCTTGCCAAGGGCAATAGGTTTTTTGAAGAGGTGTGACTTCCCCACCCTGCTCAAGTGGAAGATATAAAAGAGAGGACACTTTATTTGGAAAAGGCATCAAGTGGATGTGATTGGAAAAAGGAAAATAAGAAATTGCACTATAAGATATCTATTAGAAATAAATATTGTTTCAGCAAGAATATTATTGGGAAGTAAGTTTGAGAATATAAATTAGGAATAGCTATATCTATCTATCTATCTATCTATCTATTTATTACCAATGAATATAGTAGATTTCTTTAGCAATCTATTTTGAATTTACAGAAGTGTTTTGCAAATAGGGAGGCCAACCAACTTTCCGAGTTCACGAGAGGTGAAGTACCGGCCTTTCCTTCATCAAGCACGCCACCTAGAGATGGAGCGCTTGTGGGATGGGAGGTGTATGAGTGCTACGAGGCTTGTTGAGGAAGGCAGTCTTCATGCATCTTATCAAGCAGGCCACCTCGAGATGGAGTGCTTGTGGGTTGGGAGGCGAATGAGTGCTCCTGGGCTTGATCAAGGCGGATGGAGCACCTCCAAGGTGGATTGAGGGATGGAGTGGACCTCTAAGATCCTGCCATGTTCATGGGCTAGGAGGCAAATGAGTGATCCTAGGTTTGAGGGTCTTCTCAAGTACGCCACCCCAAGATGGATGCACGAGGATCCATCCATTCTCTCGCAATAGAAGGACAACCATCCTTGAGATTGCGGTTTCCAAATATTTCAAGTGAATTCCTAATATGATTGGCTATAGGAATATGCCTTGGAATAACCATTAACGATGTTAAGATATTTTGAATTCAAATGTTAATGATGCTATGAACTATATATCTAACTATTATGATGTTATAGCTATGGTGTATTGCTCTCAATATTATAATATTTCATTTATTAATTTTAATGTTGCTGTAAAGTTGATACTCGTTATTACTAATATCAGTTTTTAGTGATTATTGTTTTGCAGCCTTAAATTTAGGAATATCCCAAAAGGGGACATTACAATCTTTGATCTTGAATTATGTTTTGGATCTAGGTCGGCAGTTGTTGCATATTGGCCAGGGCTGTTGTATCACAGGGTTCAATTGATGGCGGCTGCAAAATAGGCAGGGGCTCATGTGAATGCTCACTTCTCCTTTCCAGTTTTCTTCTTCTTGTAGCTGGCAGTCTGTTTTGAATTTCACCTACACTGTCTGATCCGTACTCCCAAATTTCACCAAAAATACAGCAAGATTTTAGTATTTGTGACATTATAAAAATGTAATAGCAGAGATATAAACAATAAAAAGGAGTTGAGATTGTGGTGGTAAGGCTGCATATGAACTGTTTTACATGCATATTTGATGGTCTAGATTCTTCAAATTCAACCTGTATAAGTGTAGCACAATTTTACACCACAGTCATGGTTCAATATAACATGCATGTGGAAATCAACTTCAAATTAATCATATAGCTATGAACAAAGTTGTACTTTGTCTCAATGAGTGGATTAGGTACAAAAGAAGTGAACCAATCTCATGATTTGGGGCAATATGATTGCAACATATTACTATACTCCACTACAAAAATAAAGTGAACATAAAATTTCTACATCATCAATTACTGTAATGTCCCTGTTTTTGATCCATTCCAACATTCTTGAAAATTCCAATTTTCGTGGAAAGTGCCAACTTTCTCAAAACGAAATTCTAATAGCGACACCAAGTTCATGGAGCTAAGATGTGTGCAATGGTCCTTTTTGTGTGCGAATTCGACATTCTGGGAGTACTCCAAACTTTTTGGAGAAGTCCATCATCCTTGGATAGCACCAACTTTCCGTAGACTAAAGTTCTATGCACTTAAGGAGTTGGTGGAATTATCAAGACAATTTAGTTGACTTATTTTAATGTTTTCCTTATAACCTTGGGATGATTGAAAAATGAAAATTAATTAAGTAATTAAATATTAAAGTTGTAAAAAAAAAGGTTAAATGACAACTTATGTTTAATTATTTAAAAAGGTATTTTAAGTGTGTAGATAAAGTGTTGCTAGGTTCAAGGTGTTGAAAGTGGTCATAAGGACACTTCATGTTTTTTTAATAAGGGAAAAATTGTTTTTTTGAGAAAGCAATGAAAAACAAAAAACGCTTTCTTGAAAAAGCAATGAAAAAGCAAAAAATGTTATTTCCTTAAACTAAATTTGAAAAGGTTATAAGAGGAGGAGAGTTTTCAAAAAAGAGATTACATTCTTTTTGGAGTTATTTCATTTCTCAAGAATGAATGCTCATTTATCTTCTCCATTTCCCAAGGACAAAAACCCTTTGAAAAGTTGAAACTTTGAGAATGAAAACCCTCCTAGTTTTTAGAGTAATTCCATCTCGAGATTATTAGTGTGCAGCAAAGATTGGTTTGGGGATGAAAACGCTCATTCCATTTTGAGTGATTTCATGCAGGAATCACCATTGTGTTGAAAGTTGCAGATTGAGTTTTAGATTCAATTGGCATTTTTTGTGTTGAAGTTTTCTTTTAGAGTAATTCCGAGTTTCAGCTATGGTTTTTATTACTTTAGGTTTGCAGAAATTTTTGGGGTTTGTGTGGATTCAATGTTTGGTGATTTATATATTCCAGAAAATAAAAAAATAATAGTGTGCTGTGAATTTGATTTTATGTGTAATGGTATTTCAATGACCATACAACATTGAGAAGTTCAAAAAATAGTATTTCAGGTTATTTCAGTTTGGGACTGATCACTAAAGGTGATAAGAAGGGCTGTTTCAGACATCAATTGAGCAACAGCAACTTCTAAAGTGTAGATTTTAATATTGCAAGTGTGCAGATTAGATTTTGAGTATAAAGACAAAGAGAGGCATCATGCAAATTTGAGTTTATATCAGATTTTAATAGCATATCATAGTCCAACAACAACAAGGAAGCAGTATATTAGACTATATGGCCCAACTACAACACTTGATCATCACTTAGCTCAATCCGAGTAAATATTTTATGTGTTTCAATTTGCTATCTAATTGTTTGACAAAATGATTTCATACTTAGAATGATAGATAAACATTTGACAAAATGTTTGAATGTAATTGTTGAAGGAAAATAATTGTTTCTTATCTTTTCTCATTGTAATACTGGAAGGTTGTGTTGCCAGTAATTGTTCTTTCATTGTAATAGATCATTGGATGGTAATACCACCATATCACATTTATTTTCCATCATTCTATTCCTTGCATGCCATGAACCGAAATTGGTTGAGTTAATCCACCATTTTGCTGTCGTTAATGCAACTTCGTTTGCACTCACTATCGGCTAGTTTGGCTAGAGTGTTTCTATGATTGTTTTAAATTGTAAGTTTGTCAACTTGTCGCCAACACTTTTCAATTAATTTTCCTTTGGCCTTGTTCTTACTTCACATGCTCTCACCTTGTCCATTATGGGAATTAGGTAAATTGAGTTGATTGCAAAAAAAGTATTGGGATTTGAGCTAACGCCTTGCGCGTTATTATAGTTACAAGTTCTACTAAACTTTAGTTTTTTTTTGAGATGTAAAACGATAATTATTACTCCTTTCCAGGATTTTCCCAACATGTATTAAAATGCAAACTTTGGAACAAAGTATGAAGATTTGTCCATATGCATTGACAAACAACTTTTTCATCGAAGTGGAGGATTTAAAGTTTAAACTCTTGGAATGTGATCAAGGACAAGATCATGGGCATTAATTCACAAGCACATCAAAGGCATGGAAGATCATTCTTAGTTATCAAAGTTATGTTGTTTAATAATAGAAAACTAAAATAATTTTATTTTACATTACTAAAATTGAAGATCAAACTAAAGTAAATCTATGTACACCTACAAAACAAGAAGCATGGTTCATAGTCCTCTAATGATCTTTTTTATCAAAGAGAGCAATGCCTTAAGTTAAAACTCTTTATATGATAGTTATATCATTTACAACTAAGCTATTGGTCTTAGTATTGATTTGGGTTTGGGTTTGTGTGTTTGGTCAATTTTTTGGAGTTGGGGTTTTCTATACAAATATGTATAAAAATAGAAATATATATATATTTGCAGCAGCAATTAGGTTCAAAAAACCACATAGCATCATATCATAAACATAACCACCATAAAAATTAAAAATACTACAATGTCAATTGGTCAGACTTGATTTTCATGATATATAGCAAAATTGAAAATAATGTTGAAAAGTGTCAACAATCAACCATCATTGGTTATGCCTCAGTTTCATATGGGTCTTGAAAAAAAAATTATTATTACCATCATCACCATCCATATTGGATGATGTAGGTATATGTGTATTAGGAAAACCAAAAACAGTGCCATTGGCACTCTCATACTCACCAGCTAGCTTGTCCTCATAATCAAGTATAGTAAGTTGGGAAGTGGAAGCACCCAAGTTAGCCTTTTGCTCAATATCCCACTTCCTTGTGTCCCTTTCCTTCTAGCCACTTTGGTTGTGTGAAAGGAAGTGCAACTTGGAATGCACTTACACTAAGTCCTCTGCCTTTTTTCAGTGTAGTCGGTTGCACTTATTGAGTGGATGAAGGAATATGTGCTTCAATTTCTCTTAGATGTAGATGAACTAGCAACCTTGTAAGAAAAAGTTAGAGAGTTAAGAGTTATAAAATTAAAAATATGTAAATTATAAATGAACTGAAAAGATAAAAGAATTGTTTTTTAAAACTTGCGATAAAACATTGGTTGCAAGAGGTTGTAGGTGTGTGAATGATCGGCCATGGGAGTACCACCAACCGTGAGCATCAATCTTAAACTTGTCATAAGGAGCATCAATACTAGTCATTGGAGTGTACAATATCCATGAACTCAATCCTAATTGCATCCCACAAGTGAAGATTAATGAAGAGTCTACAAAATGTTTCCTTGTACCTTTGGTTGACATCAACATCTCTATATGGGGGAATCCTTGTCGACATAGAAAGGATCGCAGCACAATAATATTTGGGGTTCAATGCAAAGGCAAGAAGATGTAGCAAAGTGGTCATTTTGTTTCATCTCTCTCCAATAATTTTGTGTAGTTTTTTGAAGAAATTTTCTTTAGGATCTCGCTCTTTCACATTTATGATGGTTTCATCTTCTCTATCATTGAGTTGATGCCATCATACATCTTTTGCAAACAAGGTCTATGTTACATCCCTTTTGTCTTGAACAAGATTTTGGCAATATAAATTGGTTGTTATGTTCGTTGTGATTAACTACCTTTCATGAGAATGTGAAATTGGGAAAGAATTTTTAATTCATTGGTTATAATTGTAATTTAGGATGATTTCCTTATATATGTTCATAGTAAATGTGTTGAAGAGTTTTTATTTTATAAATGATATCGGGAACGATCTAACCCTAATTCTTTGTCAAGTGGTTGCAGGATTGCCAACACCTCAAGGGAAAGGGGAATATCATCAAGGAGAGGTCGTAGTTCATAAAGGGTCAAATTATCATCAAGTCATGAGCTGGTGTAAGGTGGCTAAATTTAAGACGTAACCTTGGACATATCTTATTTAATTAAATAATTTTTAAAGCAAGCCAACTTTAATTGATTACCGACATTCTCCTTTTGGAAGTCATATAATTAACTCCTGGAGCGCACCTTCAGAGTTAGTAAATGAATATGAAATATTAAAATTGATAATAATATCAATAACCTTAAGTCCATTGATTAAATATAAAAGTTGCTTGAATTAATTGTAGGAGCCATTGGTGGTAATGGGAGGTGGTAACTCCTCGCCAACCTTCCATCGTGCTTCCTTGTGAAACGTTCAAGAGGGAGTCATGCAGTCGCATGCTCTGGGGGGAATCTTGACTTGGAGGTTTCAAGGGGATTTTCTTTCTTATCGCGGGCTCTCTCTTTCATTCTTCTTCACTCGTTTTTGTTGGGGTGCAATGTCAGGTCCCTGAGACCATGACATTAAAATACAAAATTAATCTTAAAACATTTGATTTCATAATAATTATGATTGTCGATACAATATCATAATTAGATTAAATTATCGATAATAAAGATAAATTAGATGACTCAAAAAAAAATAAAAATATATATATAAACATTAGCTAAAGCAGTTGATTACATTACATTTATAAAGTCATCGTAATGATGATATTGTATATTATCCTCAATAAGTATATAGATGAAATATTTTGGATTTTAAGCATGTTGAAATAATTAAATGTTATACTTAAGATTATAAAGACAATGCATTATATTAAAGGTAAAAATGAATATTTGCTAAAATATCATTATCGGAGAAATGAAGAGAAGCGACACAAGGTCGCAACTTAGATAGAGGGTGACGATCTCCAAAACGGAGATATACGAGTCAAGCCTGTGGAACGAAGGAGAGTTAGAATGCATGAGCCTGGAGAATGATTTGGGAACTCAACGCTTGACTAATACATGCCTATGGACAATTCTCAAGCCGTCCTCCATCGTATCTACAAAAAGAAGACTAGCATTTTGTTAGCCGCTCAACCCATAGCCAAAAATCGTCCAAAGACAAAGGGACGTGATAAAGTTGTCGGTCAAGACTAGTTGTAGAGAGGGCAAAGAATGCTCAGCTACAGGTAAGGCGTCTGTACCCGAACAAATCTATAAATCTGATTGATATGGTATGAAGAATATATATATATATGAAATACGAAAATTTGTTGGATCAATGGGTTAATACTTAAATATTGGCTGTTATCTTTTCAGACACAATAATATTGCTTGCAGCAATTATTGTGTCTCATTAGGCGACTATGACTCTACCCTGAAGGATAGATTTAGAGCCAACAATCTCTTTTGTTAATGCTCACCAAGGAGAGGATGGTTGTGGAGGGAAAGGCTGGTAATTCGATCCCATGATGGATGTCTCAAGATGGGTAATAAACCTTGAGGGAATCCACTTGGAGATTGGTCACGCGCCCTCAGCACTGTAAGGCGTCCCTCCTCCAATGGGGTCTAGGGAAGAGAGATAAAGGCAAAGATCTATCCCGGTATAGCATAGCAAGTTACGATAAACTATGATAAGTGTGTACTTATGTAATTTATATCTTGTGTATATGATGATGTTAAATTATCTAATGCATTCATCTCATATGTTGATTTAAAAGAATTTATGCACTTCTATTCTCAGATGTTAAAATTTGGAATAAATGTGTAGTTGTTATCAGTTAATGACATGAACAGATCTTCAAGACGAATTATGTAAGCTAAATTAGATGAGCATAAAAGTAAACGCTTACCTTGACTTTTGCACTTTTCTGTTTCTAGGATAAATTTAATAAGGGGATATTACAATTGGTATCAGAGCATAATCCTGCCATCCTGTGGGTTGGGTGAATGCAAACATATCACAGGAAGGGAACTATGGCTGAACAACTGGCCAATGAATTAAGAGCTTTCATGGAACAAACCAACTAGACCCTTTTAAACCAAAATAAAGGGATAGAAAAGTCAAACCAAGTACTTGCCCAAGCTCTACATAACATGGAAAACTCACTCAATAACCTGAAAAACAACCCCTCAAATGGGAGGGACATGGGTTCAAAACACTCAGAGGCTAATAATGGGTCGTCCTCATCTAGAGTACGCAAACCCCTCCTTCATACCTAAAGAAGATACACCCAGGAGGGGGGAAGAATGGGATCACATCCCAAATAGCACGAAAGAGATTCTTAGAGCATATAGAGATCTTGATCCCAAACTTAAGGAACTTGTGTCTTTTAGGGAATTCTGTGAAGCCAAGAGGCACGAAGTTCCTAGGCAAGGGAGGAAGCTACCAAATAAAGATTTAAGACAAAGTAAATAAAGTCTCCCTGCCCAAATTTGATGGATCAAACAAAATCACTGCCCATGCTTGGCTGCAAAAGCTAAACACCTACTTCACCCTTAGCCCAATGATGGAGGAAGATGCACTTCAATCTGCTATATTACATTTAGAGGGCTTAGCCCATGAATGGTGGCACCATGGAATCCATACGCAGGGCCACCAAACTATAACCTCATATGAAGAATTTTCACAAAAACGTATTAAGAGGTTTGATAGGAAACATCCCCAAGAAGATTTTTAAAAGCTCACTCAACTAAAGCAGCAGGGAATAGTAGAAAACTACATAACTGAATTTAAAAAACTCTTAGTTCGAGTTTCAGGGATAGAGGAAGATAGACTCACCTACCTATTTGTGGAAGGACTAAGAGAGTCCCTTAGAGGGATTGTAAGTGCTCTTAACCCAATTAATCTAGAGGATGCCATAGAAAAGGCCTTAAGGCTGGAAACATCAACAACAAACAGTAATAAAACTACCCAACAACCATGGTAAGCATTCACACAAAAGAGATGACTCACACCGCACTCCCCTCGCTAAGAGAGAACGAGATGAACTTAAGGAGAAGGGTTTGTACTTTACATGCAAAAATCCATGGCAGCGTGGGCACACTTGTGAAAATAAAGAAGAAATCAGAAAGAAGAACCCTTGTCGCTATTGTAATGCAGAGTGGTCACCCGGGCATAGATGTCAAAGTAAGAGTCGAGCACACAAAATAGAGGCAATTATTGATGAAAAGATGAAGGAAAACACATGCAAGAAGGCAAGATACGAGGAAGAGGAACATGTGACTCTTGCCACAATCACACAAACTTCCAAACACCACCCATTTCGCATTAAGAGCACCCTTAAGGGCCAAAGAGTCATCACCATTGTGGATAGTGGGGCATCCCACAATTTCATAGATGAAAGACTAGTTGCAAAAAGGAAATTAAAGGCCCAAGAATTCAAAGGATTCACAACAGCCACAATCACGGGTGCTATGGTCCGATGCACAAAGGTGGTCCCTCAACTAGAGATGATCTTGGGAAATCACCCCATCAAAGAAGACTTTTATGTGGTACCACTAGATGCAGATGTAATATTGGGTACCCCATGGATCTATTCCTTGGGATGTTTTATGTTTGATCTCCCTAACTTAACACTTCGTTTCCAACACCAAGGGCAAGAAGTTACATGAAGGGGACTACCCGATGGATCACCCCAAGTTGTCTCTTGCAAGAGAATAGAAAGAATTTTGAATCAGGGTCAAGGAGAATGGGCAACACAATGCATGATTTTAGATAAGTCAACTCCTCAAGGAAAAACCATTGCCATTGACATACAACCTATAATGGAAAAACACAAGAAAGTCTTTGGAGATATTCCATTTGGATTACCACCCAAAAGGGGCTTTGAACATATCATTGAATTGGAAGAAGGGGCAAAACCGGTGATCACCACTCCTTACAGACATCCACAAAAATACAAGGAAGAAATAGAAAAGACAATTAAAGAACTTCTTGAAATGGGGCACATCCGGCCTAGCTCAAGCCCCTTTGCCTCATCAGTTGTACTTGTTAAGAAAAAAGATGGAACCATGAGAATGTGTATTGATTATAGGGCTCTAAACAAGAAGACCATTAAGAATCGATACCCCATTCCTAGAGTGGATGAACTCATAGATGAACTACATGGTGCAAAGTACTTTTCCAAAATTGACTTAAGATCGGGATACCATCAAGTAAGAATGTGAGAGGAAGACATTTCCAAAACTGCCTTCAAATGCCACTATGGACATTTTGAGTTATTGGTTCTCCCCTTCGGGTTAACAAATGCCCCTGCTACCTTCCAATCATGTATGAATCACACCTTGAAGAAACAATTGAGGAAATTCTTGTTGATATTCTTTGATGATATACTAATCTACAACAAGACTTGGGAGGAACATCTTAAGCATATTGATGAAGTCTTAGAGATTTTGGAACAAGAATCACTATATGCCAAAGCCTCAAAATGCAAATTTGGTTTAGATGAGATCCTTTATCTAGGGCATAAGATTAGTGCCCAAGGGGTCAGTGTTGATGAAGAGAAGATCAAAGCCATCAAGGAATGGCCAAAACCAAAGAACCTAACTCAACTCAGGGGATTTGTGGGGTTGTGTAGCTACTACAGGCGTTTCATGAAAAACTTCTCAAGAGTAGCCGCCCCACTCACAAACTTAACCAAGAAAGGGGCTTTTTTGTGGAACGAAAGATCACAAGAGGCTTTCGAAAAACTCAAAGAAGCAATGTGTACATGCCCCGTCTTAGCAATACTGGACTTCACTTTACCATTTGAACTTTAGTGCGATGCCTCAGGAGAGGGAATTGGAGCAGTTCCTATGCAAAAAAGACACCCAATAGCTTTTGAAAGCCGTAAACTTACAAAAACTGAAACGCACTATTCCATTTATGATAAAGAGATGTTGGCCATCATGCATGCCTTGGCCAAGTTCCAGCAATACCTGGTTTGTGGGAGATTTAATATTAAAACATATCATAACAGCTTAAGATTCTTTATGAATCAGAAGGATTTGAACGACCGCCAACAAAAGTGGGTAAGCAAAATACAAGCTTACACTTTTGATATTGAATATGTCAAAGGAACTAATAATGTGGTAGTTGACGCCTTGTCTAGGCACCCACAAGTAAATACCATTACCAACATCACGGGAAATTGGAGGAATGATATTATTGCAGAATACACCAAAGACCCTCAGGCTCAAGAAATACTTGAAGGAAATGCTCCCAATAGTGAGTATAAGGTAGTAGAAGATATCATCTTGTACAAGGATTGAGTATTCCTTGTACCTCACTCCAAGATAAAGGAGAAATTTTTGAAAGAATATCATGATTCCCCTCCGGCAGGACACCCCGGATATTATAAAACCTACAAACAGATAAGGGAACGATATTCATGGAAAGGCCTCAAAAAAGATGTGGGAAAATATTTTCAAGAATGTATGACTTGCCAGAAAAATAAAACGGAAGTCAACCATCCAGCATCATCATCTTGTAGCTGATAGCGGGATCATTGAAGTAAGGACGTCAAGAGCTTCGACGAGCTTCAGACGATTTGCCAGGCACATAAAGAAAATCTCTAAATTTGTTAAAACCTAGCACCGAAAAGGTCTTTACACGTTTTGATAACCATTATACACTGGAAAGTAGTTTCATTGAATTTCTTCGTCTTGTTGAAAGTATAATGGGTTCGGTTCTTTGCTAAATCTCTAGAACTTGACCGATTGAAGACTTTTTCTTATTATGAACTTGTATAGTTCATTAATCTTGCATTCAAATCAATTTACCTTAATTATTTCTAAATTGAATGTTAGTTCGAGCTTTCATCATTATGCTTTGTGAAATAATCTGCCATTGCCTAAGCCGAAGCTTTCTCTATATTCTGTTCTCTTAATTTCTGAGTTGGGAATCGTACATATTCCTCTTTCCAATCCAAGTCCATTTAAAGAAGTATAAACGTTAAAATCTGAAGAATTACTCAATGGCGTCAAGTCTCTCTGTATGTTCTTAGAGGCAAAATCTACTCGTACTCTTGGTATTTGAATCTAGGTCAGACCTTGGAAAATATTCATAGCCAGTAGTTGAAATCAAATTAAATTGAGAATAATCTTTAGTAGTGATTTAGATAGTGTTCTTTTCCTCTAGTAAGTTAAGAATGAACATAATGCATTTGATTATTCAGGAACAAAATCTTGAACTGAGCCAATTAACCTCATTCTCTTCTCTGTAAATCTGAAATAGAATCTTCACCTGATTGTAAATAAATGATGTAAGATGAGTCTTTGAAGTTATATTGGGTTAAGAATTTAAATGCCGAGCAAGGGTGAGAGTGCTGACAGCATGAGGTATGTGCTTATTATTGATAAAATCCTTGGCCAAGGTTATGATGCTTAGATTAAGCATTTGTTAGCTATCAAGAACCAAATATACCCCTGGTCAGAATGGTCTTTCTAGTTAGGAGTATCCTATAGTGAAGGATCGACCAGGTAGTATAGTTTCTTGACACCAGGCTCAGATGGCATGATGGTATTTATGTGATCCTTTATTGACTGCCCTCGCGAAGGGTTGGGTTTCTTCAGATGAAGAAACACGAGAGACTAGTAGGTCTTTGGTTGGGCGAGAAAGCCCTTGATGATATTTCTTTTTCCCTTGAAGACAAAGTCCCGAGCAAGCATTCCAGCCTTCAGGCTGTACTTTCTTGTAACTCTTCTCTTTCTCTCCCAATTTCAGTTATATTAACTTTAGCATGTTTATTTCATAGTTGTAATAAATGCTTTTTTCATTTCAAAAGTAAAGAAAAAGTTAGTTATTAACTAACCGCGGATTCGGTTATATAAACCGTTGATTGTTTCCTTTTCAGCTGAAATTGAAAACTAGTAGTTAGTTGATGAATTGTTTATGTAGTTATTGTTCAAATTGTTTTCTTTACCGTTCATTATTGCAAAGGAAACTCCAGTAAGAAAACTAGTTAGATACACTTCAGCTGAATTTGGTAGTTAGTTACGAATCTTAATCTGTAGATTAGATAGAGTGTTACAGTGTATCCATATCAATATGTTGGCAGATGGTCAGCGCTCCCCTCAGGATTCGTGACATGGACTAACCGCTTCCCATGGATCCGTTAACTTTGGCGGTTGTATCAAGCATTAAGAGGTCGATCTTTTGGTACAATGACAATCGTAGGGCCAACAATTGGTATCAGAGCCAAAGGTGCCGGGTTAGAATCCCCTTGGGTAAGGGTGAGTGGGAGATCGTTGGCAAATGGTTAGCGCTCCCCTCGGGATTTGTGACATGGACTAACTGCCTCCCGTGGATCCGTTAACTCTGGCAGTTGTATCGGGCATTATCTAGTCGATCTTTTGGTACAACGACAACCGTGGGGCCAACACAATATAATAGATCATACTCAATGTCGGCTTGGTGAAATTGAGGAAATATTGAACACAATCCCAAAATGTCATTTAGGATCATTTGTTTAATGTTTGTTGCTCTTGTGGTGCTAGATTGCCTTTGTATGGAACAATTCTAGTTGATGACCATGTTAGAAAGTGCTTCTCAAAGCTTCACATGTTGTCTCAAGACAATTGTGTTGGAAGCAAAATAGGTCTCAACAACCTGTTTGAAGATCAAAATTGAAAAACTTTAAAAATAAAGATTCTTATAAAAAAAAAACATAAACTTAATTTTCAAAAATACTAAAGTGAAATATATTTTTTAGAATAAATCATATTGCTTCATTTACCTTCATCAGCTCTAATTTCAAGAACGTTTAGAATATGCCTCGTGAGATATGGTGTTTGGTGATGAATATTTGGATCTCTTTAGCTTGAACATACACTTGTTTGATCCAATCAATTTTGGTGCCAATTTTTCGTAGCATAAGTTTGAGGGAGTGGACTACACAATGTGTTCAAAAGATGTGTGAGTAACGCTCCTCAAGCAATATATTAGTTGCTCTACAATATTTTGTGGTGTTTGTTATGAATTGAACAACATTTTGAGGCCCCAATTCCTCAATGGCTGTCATGAGAATGTTAACAATAAATGCATTATTCTTCACCTTCCCATTACAATCCTCTACCTTAAAAAACATTGCCCCTTTAGGGGACACTACAATAACATATGATCAATGGCTGATTTCTCGCATTTTTGCATCTATCAAAGGTGATGGACACCCTTGTTTCAGCCCACAACTTGCTTATGGGCTTCAATGGATCCTCTACGAACTTCACTAGTAAGGTACTACACACCTTCTCAAAACTTGGGCGGTTGTACCTCATCATGTTGCCAATATGGTGAGTGAACAGCATTAAAAGCCAACTCATTTGCATAGAATCATCGTACAATTTGTTGATTGGCAATCTTTTGAGATTCATGAAATGCCATTTCCAACAGTTCCTATGATCTTTTATGTGTAAATGCCACAAGTTGTTCTTTTGCCATGACCAAAAAATGGGTATCTTTCTATAGGTTGAGGATTAGATGGTGATGGAGGGGGTGTAATTCCGCAAGTTCCTTTCTTTGCAAATGATGTTTTAATTTACATCTTGTTGCTTGATCTACTTTTTCCTACTCATTAATATATGCTACGTCTTGCTTTGGTGGAACAGGTAAATTATTATATTTGGATGTGGCACAAATGGGCTTTCATCTAACTGTTTGAGCTTGAATACCAAATATCACACCCATTGCAAATCCAAATATAACCTCCAACACTTGGAAGCTACAAAATTCTATCAATATATTTCCAAAGGGGAGAATTCGGGTCTGTTTTGAAATGGGGTCAGCCCATGGACCTAGAACTGGCTGCCTTTGTAATCCATATGGCAGCAAGTTTAATGTAATCTATATGGCAACGAGTTCAATATATAGCATATTCGAAATGAATGGAAACAGAAAAATATATATACAACTTAACTCATAAAAAAAATAAGCGTATGACATAGATTCATAGAAGAGTGAATACAAAACAAGAGTTCATTTGTTATAAGAAATGATAAAAATAAAAAACCAAAAACTTGGAGAAAAAACCTACCTCTTTTGTAAAAATCTTCCTCTATGATCTCCTTGGAAGTGGATGGGCTCTTGCACATGCATAGGAATAGCAAACCAACTACTTCGGAACGTTCACCAATCAGTCTTAAACTCTATATGTGTAATGGCAAGCAAGAATGGAAGTTCAGCAAGGATGAATGATATTTTTGTTTTGCATTCACAATGAGAGAAATCACTTTTGTGTTTAAAATGCCTTGGAATGCATGTTTTAGGGTTAGGGGACATTTTTAGGCATATGAGTGAAAGTTGAATGCCAAAATAGAAATAAAAAAAAGGAAAAAGTATCAAAAAGCAATGGGTTCATCTTATTAGGAGTGGATTGGGGCAAAATTTGGAATGGATTGCTTGGATTTGTCCTAGATGAACCCACAAACATTTTAAAGAACCCTAGATGGATCTTTCATGGAACAAAGCCCAGATTGGTATCTAGGCCAGGTTGGACCCAAACTTGCAAGTCTAGGGGGCTGAACTGGTAACACAGATGTACTGCTTATAGAAGTTGATGAGCACACAGTGATACTGAGAAGAGGGGGGAGGGGGGTGAATCAGTATAACAACAAACTTTACTTTTTCAAACTTAATACCATATTTAAAACTTGATCAATAACAATAACATCATTTACTCAACATCAATAACCTTGCACATGAGAAGAACACAATAACACATGATATGTACGTGGAAACCCTTATGCGAGAAAACCACAACACAATAATGATTTTATATAAACTTTTTTTTACAACTTTGTAGGCACCAACCTATAGGAGACATCAATTCTTAGGCACCAACCTACTGGAGGCACCAACCCTCATAGAAACTCAATATTTCCAATTTATAGGCACCAACCTCCAAAGTAGACAATGAATTTCCCCTTGTTAAATTGCTCTTTCAACAAATGATATATATATACCCTTACAAAATATGTCTCATAAATCCTCCTAAACTCTGTTCAAAAGCTTTCATACACTTACTCACAATCTCCTCATAAATTTGCTCATGAAATCTTCATAGACCTGCTCATAAAATCTTCACCAATCTGCTCATAACTTCTGCTCAAAATTTTCTTCAGGTCTACTCAATAAAAAGTCTTTCCAAATTGCTTCATGAATCTGTTCAATCTTCCTCAACAAGTCTGTTCTAAATCTGCTTATTCATTTTCTACAAATCTGCTCACAAAGTCTTCCTCAATCTGCTCATGTAATCTTCCACACACTTCAACTTTCCTCTTCTTATTCTTCTATATCTGCAATGATTACTTCTTCAATATTCTCTTCACACAAATATTGATGAATATATGATATTCTTTTTTCCCATGTATGATTCCTTTCCAAGGAACTAAACTCTTCCTGGATATCAGCATCCCACTCAGGGATACCTGAAGCTTCCCAAAATGTTTGTGGATCTGAAGCTGAAGCAATGAAGAGATGTGGAGCCTGCTGATACCGTGACCTTGTTCTTCTTGTGTCTGATGGACCACCAACCCAATCACCTGTTGACTCTAATGTCCGTCGAGCCCAATGAGGTGCTGAGGCTGGAGAATCTGGAGGAGAATCATCGACCTTTGAATGATGACTATGAGAGGAATGTGAATCCTCATCATCACTGTCACCATCTAAAGTGGAGGAAGAAGAATCCTCATCAATATTAGGAGGATTTAGATCCTTTGAAGAACTGTCATCATGATGCAATATCTCCAAAGTGATTGTGGATGGAGAAGTGGTAGGTGAAGAACTAAAAGGGCTCTCTTCAAAACGAATACTCCTTTCGATGAACAACTCATGAGTGGTGGGATGGAGAAGCCTGCAACCTTTGACATCATTTGGGTACCCAACAAATATGCAATGATTACTCTGCGGACCCATAGTCTTGCATTTCTTTGCTAGAATGTGGGCCCATAGAAGGGAACCAAACACTCGAAAGTGCTTAGCTATGGGTTTCCAACCAGTCCAAGCTTGAAAAGGAGTTACTCCCTTCACAACTTTGTGAGGAACTCGGTTCTAGATGTAACACCCACAATTAATGGCCTTTGCCTAGTACTGAGGTGCCAAAGATTTGGAGTGAATCATACAATTTGCCATCCCCTTCAAGGACTTGTTCTTGTGTTTTGAGACACCATTTTGTTGAGGATTGTGTAGAACTGTGTGCTGCATGTTGATTCCTTTTGAAGCACAAAACTGCTCAAACTGATTGTTAACATATTCACCCCCATTATCTATACGTAGAATCTTGATGAACTTCCCAGATCATTTCTGCTCAAAAGCTTTGAAATCTTGAAATTGCTCAAAGACCCCAAACTTCTGTTTGAGAAAGTAAACTCGAGTGTATCTAGAAAAGTCATCAATAAATGTCAAGACATATCTAACCTTGCTGAAAGATGGTTGTGGAAATGGTCTTGCCAAGTCACTGCGTAGCAAGTCCAATAGATTTGTAGCTCTCCATGCTTTGCCTTTATCATATTTCTCCTCAGGATGCTTACCAAGAATGCATCCTTGGCAAACTCCATCAAAAAATCAAATAGAAGGTAACCATGAAACCATGTCTTGTTGACTAAGTTGTTGCAAGTAACGGTAGTTCAAGTGGCCAAACCGATGATGGCATAAAGAACTCACCTCATCTACATGAGTAAGACTGTTGAAGGAGAGTCAGGAACAAAGTGAGAAAACTGATATAGCCTTGATTGGTGATCTGCTTTTCCCATGACAACTGAAGACCCATTATGCATTTCATTGATTACCATTGCATTTGGTGTAAACTCAACTCGCTTGCCAAAACTAGTGTGAATGATCTGATAAACAAATAGGAGATTAGTTGATAAAGATGGAACACAAAGAACATTTTGAAATGTTCCTTCACCCACATTAACAAACCCTCTCCCATGCACTTTAACAGGAGTGTCATCACCCATTAGTATGATAGGCATAGAGCATGGCTCTAAAGAGGTGAAATAATCTTCTGAAGAAGCCATGTGGTGCGAAGCACCTGAGTCAATGATCCAAGAATTTGGTTGTGAAGCAATAGCATCTAGGGCCTTGCCCTTTCGTTTCCCCTTACTTTTGTCTGTGTCCTTAGAAGACCCTTTTGATGAACTTTGTTTGACCTAAATCAAGCACCTTGATATTGTTCTTTTCCAGAAGATGTGAAAGGTGATCGATTTGTTTCTTTAAACACTTATGTTCATCATGGCCAGGCCTCTTATAGTAAGAACACTTGACCTTCTCCTTCTTAGGTTCACCTTTTGATGAAGAGGCCCGATTAGTTGCATTTGAAGCAATAGGTTTCTGATCTCTCTTCTCTCTGTTGGCGTAACAATTAGCACCTCTGGAGTGCGAGTTGGTACGAACAACTATGCACAGTGCCTAATGACTGCTCTTCAAATTAAGAGGGGAAGCTCCCTCTTTTGCTAATATGCGTGAAAAAGTAAATGATCTAAACTCTTTTGCTGATATGCGTGAAAAAGTAAATGATCTAAATCCTATCTTTTTGCCTCAGCTGGAAGAGACACAAGGTTAAGAAAACCAAGGATGTTGCAGCTAAGGATTTTCTTTGGTTTTGCAGGTCTTAACTACAACTAAAAACTAAATGCTTTAAACTATCCAATCTCCTCAAGAAAACAGAGCATGAGGAAAAGGAGCAAGAATGTGATTATACGATAAACTTTAGGTGCAGATTCACAACGTGAAGGCAAGGTGGCTCAATTGTTTGCTTGGCTGGGAAGAAGTTTATTAGAAACAAACAAATATACAATAAACTGAGTACAACTTCACAACATGAGGGCAAGATGGCTCAACTATTTGCTTGGCTAAATAGGTTTATTGACACACACATCAAACGATAAGCTTTAGGTACAAATTTGCAACATGAGGGCAAGGTGGCTCGACAATTTGCTCATCTGAATAGGCCTATTATTAGCATAACATAAGGTAAGCAACTAGGACAACAAATTGCATTGGCGAAACACGCATACAGTAAACGATCAAACTAGCAACCCCATTTAACTAAGATGAACAAACACCATCATAATAACATTCAGGCAAAGTGGCACAACTATTTATTATAACAGTAAAAGCTCGTGAATAGATACAAGACCAGCAATATTATAGGCAAGGTGGGCTCAGCATATATTACTATCGCGTGCAAAAGTTCTAATTACAAGGGTGGACCAATCTTGAGAATAGGCATGTTGTTGATAGTGCAACAATTCTCTATCACAAGCAAAAGTTAATTACAAATGAGCAAAGAGCTCTTATTTATAGACATCAAAGGTGTAGGGAACCCTAAAATCACCTTGAGTCAACTATAGTCTCGCAAGCATGCGAGAATTTATTGTCTAAGTCTAAATAAATGAAACTATACAGTTAACTGGAAAGCTACCATCAGTTAACCGATACAAACAAGAGTAAATGGACATGTGCAACATGCACGTCCTTATTGAAAGGAAAGCTAACTGATAACTAACATCAGTCAACTGGTTCTAACTGAAAGTCCATCCTCCTGCGAAGATATCTGCAAGAATGAGATAGGTGTGTATGATATCAACAATGAGAACTCAAGAAATGATGTTGAGTTAATTGTTGCATTTGACTCATCCTCATAAATAACTACAGGATCCAATTGGCAATTCACTGATTGGTAACTCTGGCGGTTCCACAACTGGAGTGATGGCCTTTGTCTCTTCTACAACTTCACGCTTTTGACGCTTTTCTTGATTCTTCTCAACGGAAGAGTGTTTCATGACGAAACTGCAAAGTTTGATTGTGAACACTCTGGTTGTGAGAAATGCACACGAACTCGCCGCACACGCAAAATTCCAACAGTATCAACCCTCTGGATGTGCTTGATGCAAAACGGTGTCAGCTTTTCTTATGAAATCGTGAATTAAGACCCATTTGGTCTTGAACTCAGTTTGAGTGAACTGCCTTATGAAAAACTCGCCTGTTGACTGTAAACACAACTATGTTCTGACAACTTCTCCGGAAAGTTAAAAATAGCTTATGACGAGGCTAAAAATAGCCTATTAATGGGCAATTTTCACGAAATTTTTTGAGATGTGGGTTTTGTAGAGAAAATAATTCTAAGCAAACCCACGTCGTCAGAAATTCGAAAAAACGCTTTTTGCCTTGGCATGCAAGAGCTTTTCGCTTAAGAGCTTGAATGGCCGTAGGGGTTTCTCGGGAAATATTTTTGCAAGAACATTTGGCATATGGGTATTGTAGGCACTGGTGAGCTGAAAAGACCCAGATCTTCTGTTTTTCGAAAAATTGAGTTTTAGGCCCACATGCAAAAGGTTTTCAGTTGAGAACTACAGTGGTTGTAGGGGTTCTAGGGCATTTTTCCTTGAGAAAAACTGGCATATGGGTTTTGTTGCTGCTAGAGAATTGATCAAACCCAAATTCTTTGTTTTCCAAAACGTTGAGATTTTGCCCCACATGCAAAGGAATTTTCGAAAAAACAACACAGTGCTTCAAAAGTGGAAGCAACGGGGCAATTTTCTTAAAAAAATCTAGACATGGGTTTTGTAGGAAATTGAATTCTAAGCCTATCTAGATGACCCGATTTTGGAAAAAGTGACTTTCTGGCCCACATGCAAAGAGATTTTCTAGAAAAAAACACAGTGCTCGAGAAACTCAAAGCAGCGGGGCAATTTTCTGGAAAAAATCTAAGATGTGGGTATTGTAGTTGATGCTGAAAAATGCAAACCCAGATGCTCTGATTCTTCAAATTCCATTGATTTCTTTGACATATGAGAGAATTTAGGACGAGAAATAGAAGAAATTTAAGAGAGAATTAGAAGTTTTCAATTCTGTCTTTGAAAAATCGCCTCTACTTGAATTCAATCTGAAGAAACTTGCATGCAAATAAAAAATGGAGTCTGGAATGCGAATCGTCTGAACAATCTAGACTTGGCACTGCGAAAAAACTTCGAATTCTAAAATCTGTAGTGTCTTCAATTGAGAAAAACGTATTTTTCCTCACCTATGATGAAGAATAATGGACGACTTATGCCTTTAATAAATCAAATTCATCAATAGGCATCCCACTTAGCATCAGATTAGCTTTAAAATTTCTCTAGCTTTTGATTGGACCTCAAAAATGCATGCCTTTAGTCAACAAGACCTCGAACTTAGTTAACTGCATGAGAATTTTTCCCTAAATAGGGCGCCACTTTTGAAAATATTAGTTAATAGAACATGCAGAACAAGTTCGCCCTATGCATGCAAAAATCAAGTCTTCAGTTCAAGTCAAATTAACCAGTCAACTGAAAAGCAAATAATAGTTAAACTCAGTTAACTGTTTCCACCATTTAAGGGCGCCATGCACTTTTGAGTCAACAAGTCAACTATAGGCGTCACTCTCCAGACTTAGCCAAATTTTGCAAATTTTGAGTTTGAAACTTTTGCCGGAGCTCAGATTCGATCATTGATTCCAATTGACCACCATGTCCAATTGACTGGCTGATAGTTGTGTTCAAAAGCTGGATCAAAACTAAAGAGAAACTCCCTTAACGCTGCTAACCTTAAAACTAACCTCTGCAGTCTCAAAAAGATGGGCACGCCTAGCCTCTAGGGGCGCTTTTGACCTTAGAGTTAGCCATTTTTACGATGCTTTAACATCATTACGAAGGTGATTTTGACCACGCTTGATCTCACGTTTTCTGAAACTCCAGAGTTGGCTGATAGGTGCATTGCATTGGTAGTTGAATTCTGAACAAGAGCTCTTGGAGAGCACTTTCGCAAAAACATCATTTGATAGCTAAAAATCATGGCCAGGGGCGCTTTTCTTCCCAGAGTTAGCCATTTTTACAACTGGCTAAAATTCTACTTAAACCCCGACTGTAGGCTTCTGAGAAGTCTGTTGACCTGACTGAGGTATTCAATGGAAAGCTAGAAGCATCAGGATAGAATGAATATTTGAGATGATCAAAAATACTGAGTTAAAGGCTCCAAAACCTTGGGCGCCCTTGGCCTCCGGGGGCGCTTTTGCCATTTCTGGACAATTTTGACCATGACTAAAACCCTAAGTTTGACTCCTGATACCGACAGCTCAACAACTTTGATTCACCCGTTGACGAATGCGTTGTGAAGCCAGATCAATTCTGAGACAAACATCCTAGGTGTCATTTCATCAGAAAACTTCATCTGGTGCTTCAAAAAGATGGGTGCCCCTGGCTAAGAGGCGTGCTTTTCACTCCAGTGTTAGTCATTTTTTCATCTCCCTCGTTTTGCGTTCAATCTTCATCTTCAGGTGCTAGACACATCTTCCAGATTGGCTGGCTGGCACATCGCGAAGCTAATAGGATTCCGGAGAAGTCATCTTGGAAGTGACAAGTCTCAAGCAGTTATTCTAGGCCTCCAAAATCAAGGGCGCCCTTGGCTCATAGGTGCACTTTTGCTCCAGAGTCAGAAAAAATTTCACCATTTTTACCTCGACGAAAATCCCCTCCAAGGCGAAGCATCAATTCAGACATATCTTGCCATAAAAACTTTACCAAAGCGTTTCAGGCTTAGATTTCGACACTTGGTACCTGGCCATCTGCGATTGTTGACCTCGGAGATCCTAACTTTTCACTTGAAAAAACGAAAAATACCAACTAGGCTTAAACTAAGTTTTAATTGAATCTAACTTCACCATTGTGATCGTGAAGCAAAATAAGCCAATCAAAACAATTTTTAGTCAATTCTGACAAGTTTCAATTTTTAGGGTTTTTGACCTAAAAATAGGGGTCAAGAAACCATAATTTTCAATTTTTTCAAATTTTGCCAGTATCCTCTTGACATCACATTGACTCAAAGTCCATACTTGATTAGCCGAAAAACTATGTTTTGACATCATTTTAACAAGATTGAGACCATTTTAAGCAAAATGCCTTAATGAAGCAAAAAAAATTGGTTTGGGTACAACACTCTCCTTGGTTCTTTTGTTTCTTATCTGGCTTGCTAGACCCTTTCTATTCTTTTGTGCCCTGATTAACAACCAAGGCATGTGATTTAGAGGGTTTAATTGTACGCATTAGAACCAATTTTTCTTGCTTTCTAGTGAGTTCTGCAACAAATTCATCTAGAGAAGGCATTTTAAGGTGGAACTTAGGGCACATTTTGTAGCATAGAATGTAGAAACAAATATAGAATAGCTAGGACCAAGCTTAGAGAGAAGGCTCAAGATCAATTGTTTATCATCCTTCTTGACTCGACATTGTTCTAATTGCAATCTAAAAAGTCTGCATTTTGTGAAGAAGTCTTGTATGGTGTCAAAATTGGAAGGACTCAACTCTATAATTTCGTTCTCCAACTGATGACCCCTTAAGTCATCTTGCTTACCAAAGAGGGTTTCCAAAGTGGTCCACACTGCATTTGGTGTAGTGGCAGATTCAATGTTAAAAAGAAGGTTAGGAGAGATTGACATACACGGAGTACAAAAGGCTTAATCAAATTTATTATGCCCTTTTATATTTCCTGTAGCATCTTGAGGTTCAGTTTCAAGTCCCATTTTAACTTGATGATATCCATGTCTTTTAAGATATATTATCATCTTAGGTTTCCATTCAAAATAGTTATATGGAGTTAAGAAATGAATTGTTGATGCATCCATGAGTGCAAAAAAGTAGATTTCAAAGTAGAACGAAAACTGTGAAAAAGAAGACACACAAGACACCCCCCCTTTCCACTAGTCTCTAAAATCACCCCTCCATAGATGACAAAGTTGGCATTTTATGATTAGTGCGATTACAAGGCTTTTACCAGATTACGATGCTTTCTAGGCCTTAAATGGCTAAAATTATAATTTTTAGATACAAAATCAGGAAAAAACAACTTTGTAGTTGAGTATTAATCTTTAATACCTTTCCAATGCCTATTCGTTTTTGAAAAATGGATCTCTAAGGTGAAAGTTATGGCTTGTTGAAGAAAAACCAAGTACCAACTTCAACCTGCAATATCTGATTAAAAAAGGAGAATTTTTTTATCAAGACCTTCATGGATGGAAAGTGCTCATTTTCAACTTTCCGTCAAGTATTCGTTTGCAAAAATCCGACACCTGAGGCAAAAGTTATGCACTTTTGAAAAAAATGTTGAATTTGTCTTTTAGGAACGACTCTTCTCACAAAAAAACATTTGGTTTCTGACTTAATTTCCGCAAAATATGTTGTGAATATGCAAAAAATAACATATAACTAGATATTTTTTTGACCCTAGAAACACCTTGCAAACAAAACCTAGAAAGTGTTTTATGTTCCACGAAGTGGAAGATGAGTTTCTGATGCAAATTTAACCTTTAACGTGCAAAAAGGTAGTTGACCTGTGGTATTCTAATAGAAAATTTGCAGAATTTTCTCAGCATCTTGAAAAACTAACAGATACCCAGATCAGATTTCGTTGCTGTGAACAAAACCCAAAAATGATTTTTTTGTTTAATTAGTAGAAGATAAGAATTTGATTAAAAAATAAAAACAGCTCCAACAAAAAAGATTTCAAATTTTAAACTCTTATTTGTTACTATGTCGTCTAATCTCTGATTATGGTGAAATAAATGTCAATCTTGACTTTCTTAGACCTTTTGGACACTCTAGAAGGGCTGAAAATTCCTCCAATATTAACAAAACACTGCAATCACCCATATCTTGTAGGAAGACAAATATGCAAAATAGAGCATACAGACACTTATTTATCCTTTAGCTGTTCTTGTTCTCCAAATCATCTAAGGATGCAAGAGAAGAGCATACTTTTTTTTTGTTTTGAGAAAAATATTAGCTATCTATTAGTCTCAAATCTCTCAAACAAATCAGATATCAAAGTAAGCTATACCAGACAAATCCGCTTTGATACCATGTTAGATTCTTCGAGAAGCAAGAATCGAACTAGGATCAGATGTCGGTTGTAGATCGCATGCACGTTAGTTGACAAATGATTCAACATAAAAATAGTGGAATGGAGAAATAAATCTGAAAGAGAAATTAGAAACAAAGATAAATTTGAGAATACTCTTGATACTCACATTGAGCTATCATTGAACTAGTGAAGGTGAGAGTAAAGTGTTGTATATATAGCAAAAATGGCATATACATCCAAGAGGTGCATTAACTCCTACACATAAAAGATTGGAGGTTTTACCTACTTGGTAAATGCCAAAACATGTGGCATAACCTTCATAGGTGAAGACAAAAGAGAGGTTATGAGAGGTGGCACATAAAGCTAAAAGAGGGTGAGAAACCCAACTACCCCATAACCCACTCAGGTTAGGACAAAATAGTGGCTATGAGAGGTGGCACAACAAGCCAAAAGAGGGTGTGTAACTCAACTACCCATGTGTGGGAAGAGTGACACATAAAGCTAATGTATTTCGCCACGTGTCCTCATATTAACCACACCTAATAAACCTAAAAAAGCTCAAATAATGTGTAGGAAAAAAGAAATACCCCTAACATAAGGAAAATAAAAAACCTACACTAAGATTGCCCCACCTTGCATAGTGTTATAATGTAATATTTTATTATTATGTGGTGCACCTAGGGGATTTAGGGATGTGTGCATTCTTGGAGCCACTTTATGTGTTGTATGTAACATTGTGATAAATATTTAATATGGGTTTGCACATTGGGAAAATATTTAATATTGGGAAAACTTAGTACCAAAAAGTAAATGTGGGGGTTAATGGTTTTGTAAGCTCATGGTATTAGTCACATGGTTTTGTGTATTACCAATTAGTGGTTGTGTGAGCTTGTTTCCATAAAAGCAAACACATGGGTAGTAGTCTAAGGTTGGCTTGTTGGCAGGTTGACTATTTTGGCTAAGATGTTGAGAGGATTTCTTGTTGGCATTTGTGAGGTTTGAAGTATGATATGAGATGTGTGGTTACATGGTTGTTCACATGGAGTGTTTGTAGAGGGCTTGATATTTCAAAGGTGTTCATGGAGAATTCTGAAGATGCGTTATAATCTTTATTACTGAATAATGCATGAGTGATGGATGTTTTTGGAGGTCAGATTTTTCACTCTTGAGGGTTTTCTCAAGGTATATATTGTGTCATCTTTTGATGGTATTTTGTCTATTTTTTTGCATATGGATTTTGAATACTTGTTTGCATAGATTTGTCTATTTGGGTTATGCGAAAATTATCTTGGGTGGATGCATATTTCCTTTCATTTGGTATCAGAGCCATGGTTATGGTTTGTTTAACCCAGTGTTACAAGACTCGCCCAAACTCGGCGAGTACTCGCGAGTCCCGAGGCGGGTGACCCTAAACGAGTCCCAGAGACTCGGCTGCCGAGTACTCGCCGAGACTCGCCGGACTCGCCAGACTCGCAAGACTCGCCGAGTCTCGTGCCCCAAACTCGGCCATTTTGATTAAATTTTTTTTTTTAAATTGCATTCTTTTTTTTTCAAATTTTTTAAATAAATGGTGTGCGCCATGAAGTTTTGTGTGGTTTTGAAGGTCTTCATTTGGGCTTGGTGGCGGGGGCTCCGCTCCTCGACCCCGCCCTGTATCGCGACAGGGAGCGCGCCCAGGGCGCTGCCCCGAGACCCTGCGAGGGCGCTGCCCCCAGACCCCACCCCCATGACCCCGTTGGGGCGTTTCCCCCAAACCCTCATCAAACTATAGGTCTAAGCATGTTATAGGCCAATGATGAATCATGATCATAAAAACCTACAAAATACATATCCCCTGTTGCAAATCTTTGCATCTTTCACAGTCAAAGCCATAATCAAGGATTATCTTGTTTCAAAATTCATACATTAGACAACAAAACATGCAGTCTTGAAGGCTTCAATAAAATTTTAATAATAAAATCCTCACTTGAATATACACACCAATCATTGAGACACAAGCAAATATCATGGCTACATCATCATCTAGGACCTAACTTAGACACTAGCGCATGACTTGTCGTGATATTGGGATGAGTAATGCAAGCTCTTCTGAGCCATAGACTTATTTTTTTAGTTTTGATATTTGTTTTGATGCCATGGATTTCATATTCCATGAGTTTTGTATACATTTGACAATATTTATATATCTGAATGTGTTATTTCCTTCAGCTAAAATTTGCGTTTATACTTATGTGATCGATATATGTTTGTGTATAGGATCATAGTAGTTTCTATTTCATGATGTTATTGTGTATTTGAGGTTTATTCACTAAAGGGTGCATGAAACAAGCTTTAAATCCTTAAAAATCTCTAAATTTCAAGGGTTTTTCTATTTGCCGAGTCTTTGCCGAGTCTTGGGCGAGTCTAGGCTCCGAATCCGAGTTCGAGTCAAAAATCGGCTTGCCGAGTCTGAGGCGAGTCCGAGTCTTGTAACTATGGTTTAACCCTTGTTGGAGTAGATCTGGTGCATAGTTGAATCCAAGGCTTGCAGGGAAAGAAATGAAGACATTGCAAGATATGAGGGTTTTGTGCAATTTTTTTTTTTTGCAGATTTGGGGTTTTGGGTTTCAGATTTGTGGTTATTTTTTGCAGTTTCAGGTTTATGAGTGTCTGTTAAAAAAAGGGTTTTGTATGGATGTTCACCATGAGGGCTTTGCAGGGGAAGTGTTTCAGATGACTCCGTAAAATAAAACAAACCTCACCATTAGATCTAGGAGGATCGAGTGATAAAGATATTGACATAAAATTTGACCTATTTTGGTTATTGGAAAAAATACAGATTTTTTTTGCCCCTTGACCTAGCTATATGACCATATGTCATCTGTAGAGAGTGTCAAAAAAATTTAAAAAAAAAATCCTACAGTTTTAAATTAAAAATTTGATTAAAAAATTTACATTAAAAAAAAATTGGCAGGGGGGGTTCGCAGACCCTTGTACCCTATTGATAGTGTACCCTGCATGACGTATTGGCAGGGTAAGCATGTCAGCGAGGTATCTATTGGTAGGCGTTCAGCTTCAACCAGGAGGTCTTGTCGGGCACCGACCCCCACGTGCCATAAATTAAAAATTTCTGCTAGTTACAAGCTATTTAATTAATTTTGCCATTTTTTATTTATAAAATTAAATTAAGCCCGATTTTGATATTTACGTTTGGTTTGGGTTCAGCTACTTGCAGGCAATGCTGCCCAAGTGGCGTCGTCGCCACCGGTGGGTCGCTGCCCAAGTGGCGCAACCAACATTGGCAGGTTGTCGCCTAGCTGCCCAAGGGGCCACTAGCTTGCCACCTACTAACAAAATTGAGCAGATTTTTTACAAGGGGCATAACTTTCATCTAGGGTGTCCATTTTTCGACTTATACTCGTTGGAAAGGTGGTTCCGAGCTCTACATTGTGGCATCAATGGTTTTTCCAGATTTTGTTGTTTTGACAGAGAAATGCTTGCTTAAAGTCGAATGTTCATTTCAGACTTGGAGAGGTTTCAGACTTGGAGAGGTCATAACTTGTGCATACGAAGTTGGATTTTGGACTTCTTATAGTTGATGGAAAGCTTGTTTAAAACACTACATAATGGATTAGGTTTGGAGATGTTTTGGCATGGTTTATTTGTTGTTATTTCCATCCGAGTTGTTTATGGATTCTTGTTGACTATGGTGATTTTGTGAGCTTATGGCTATTCAGGTCTTGGTGATTTGGTGTTTGAGTTGTTGTATACTCACATTGACATCTCTGATTACTCTTATTTGACATGGTTATTAATATATTGTTGGATTTGTATGTTGCATTGATTGTATCTACAAGTTGTGCAGTGTTGTTGGCTGTCTACACTTAGTGGTTGCATATATGACTTGGATGTGGGTTGTCTATGCCCATAGATGCTTTAGTGTTGATGTAGATCCAGATTTGTAGCTTGGTTTAGTCACTTGTTTTTCTAGTTTGTTTGTGATGTTGAGATGGAAAGATGGTATTACCAGGTATAGTCATGATGTGGGACCTATGTTGTTGACTATGTGATGCAGACATGCGTGACATAGTTGGAGTTGTTGCTGGTACATTTGGTGGTGATCATGGTGTCATGGATGTGCCTTGTGCTTTAAGGACTTTGGCATGACATGATTGTTTATGTAGGTGCATTGTTGGTGGTGTTGAATTGATTTCAGTTTGTTTGTGGCGGTGTATCTTCTTGGTTTGAGAATCATGGTTTTACTTTGTCTTTTGGGAGCTCCTGGTGTTGCAGTTTAGTTCTTTGATTGTGTGAGGGCCTTTGGTTGATCTTTTTTGTTATCACAATGTCATGGATAGCTTGATTACACTATTTAGTGGGAGCTTTTGACAGTGATAGTTTGGCGGTGTTGTATCTTCTTGCTTTTGGAGATTATGGTTAGATTCTTCCCTTTGGGAGCTCTTGGCATTGAGTTCTTTGATTGCGTTGGTGCCATGGAGGATCTTCATTTAGAGGATGGTTGTCATGATGACATGGAGAGCTTGGTATCACAGTTCAGTGGGAGCTTGTGGCAATGATGTGGATTCACCATTTGATAGTGGATGATCTTCTGCAATGTTTGTTGGTGTCATGGATGAACTCTTGGATCCTATTTCTTCTATGCAGTGAGGGTTCTTTGACATCTTCATCGATAGGAGATGGTTATCTTCATGTGGTTTGGAGATGTTGACATATTGGTTAGCCATGGAGGACTCTTTAGTCTTTGGTTGAGGTGTCATGACTTGTCTTTTGACACGTGATTCTTGTTTTGATAGGATGGTTTTGTTATTATGTCATGATGTACTCTTGATTGCACATTAGAGTTTTGGCATGATATAGGTACATGATATTTTCATTGGAGCATCTGATCTTCTTTTTAGGAGATGTGAGATCATGATGTCATGATTGAGTTCCTAATTCGTGATTGGGGATTTTCACTTTGATCTTGGTTGGTTCTCTTGGTATTGAGTACATTGATCATTTGCTTGGGAGGTTCATGATGGTGCTATGTTGCATTTGGAGTTTGGCATGGATTGATCGGTTATAGGTGCTCATAGATACTTGGAGACATAGGTGAGGCTAGGAGATCTCTTGGGATTAGAGACATGCGTTGAGACAGTTACTCTTTTGATGAGGTTTCAGCTGGAAGTTGAGGAGCCTATACCTTGGTTGGATGTGAGTTCAACATGGACCTATGAGGAGATTGTTCTTAGATGAGTCATGATGACTTATATCTTGGAGGAGCATTCTCATTTCCCACTCTTGGTCTAATTGGTGGTTTATCATTTGAGGGGTATTGCCCATTATTATTTTCAAATGCATTATGTTTTATGCTTTATCTTCTCATGCATATGGATCTTGAGCTATGGTTTGCTAGTTTTGGAGGGTTCATTTGAGGAGTGTTGGCATGTTTATCTCCTTATGCATTATGAGATTATTCATTGATGTTGAGTTTAGGAGATGTTATTGGACTTATTCCCTTGGTTTGGGAATGGATTTGGTTTGAGATGCATACATCTTGGTTATGGTTAGATGTGGATAGTGCTATTTTCTTGGGGTATTTATGGAGGAGATCATATTTATCACAACATAGCATTTAGAGGTGTGGGTAGAAGGACATGCTATAGGTTTTGATTTGTGTTCTCTCTTTGGTCTTGTTCTACTTCTTGGATATTTGTTTTCACATGACATTGGATTTGAGATCTTGTATGGAGCTATGGTGATCACTATGTTTGTGGTCAGTTGTTGTTCATTATTCTTTGGTGACAACATGGATGTACCTTTATCTCTTTCCTTTGTTGAGTGAAGAACTTGGGAGAGCTATGGAGACTTGTGGTGAGAGATGTATTGAAACATCTTGGTTTAAAGGATTTGCATATCTTTGTGGATGTTCCTTGGTACTACATGATGTTGATTACACCTTTTATGTGATGCTATTGGTGGATCTTTGAATGCCTTGATCATTTTCAAATTTGACATTACCTATGCAGTGGGAGTTCTTGGATGTGTATGTTATTCATTGATAGGTTTGGTACTTGGAGCTTGTGATTGCATGTTATGGGTTGTATATGTTGGTGGGATAAGGTTCACTTGTGTTTTATATACCTTTGAGTTATAGATAGTTGGATGTGCTAGCATTTGCTATGGGTGCTATTTCAGCTATGGTGATTATATCTTGACAACTACTGGTATATACTTGTTACCTTTGGATTGAGTGTTTGTGTTTTGGGATATCGGTTGGAGGTAGGATTTATGCTTCTTTGTGACAAATAGCGTGGCATCTCTTTGGATGGTTTTATATCTTTGTGAATTGGCATGATGAAGGATGGGACCATTCATATTTGAGATGGTGGTCACCTTGATTCTTGTTACAGGTATCTTGATGGAGCAGATGGAGCACTTTGATTCCTTGATGGTATATGTGGCTATAGGGATTGTTCCCTTGTTGATATTTGAGTTTACTTGTTTACCTTATGCAATGTATACAACAAATGAGAGAATGTTAGGAAAAGGTGTGTTGTACACCTTGCAGAATGTAATAATGTAATTTTATTATTATGTGGTGCACCTAGGGGATCCAGGGATGCGTGCATCACATGGGTTAACATTCTTGGGGCCACTTTATGTGTTGTATGTAACATTATGATAAATATTTAATTTGGGTTTGTACATTGGGAAAATATTTAATATTGAGAAAATTTAGTACCAAAAGGTAAATGTGGGGGTTAATGGTTTTGTAAGTTCATGGTATTAGTCACATGGTTTTGTGTAATACCACTTGGTGGTTTTGTGTCTGAACTTGTTTTTATAAAAGAAAACACGAAATTGGACAAATGCTAGGAGGTAAGCATTCCTCAAAGCCAAATTCATGAAGTCATTTCAACAGCATAACATTAGCATAAAACAATGGATACCAAAAGCTAGAGCAAACACTCTCTTAAATAGAATGAAAATGACCTTCACCTTCCACCTTTTCCCTCCAAGAAAGGACGCCCATTCTTTTTTTGAAATATTTTACTTTTCAAAATATTTAATTCTCCCTTAATATGGCGTCGAAAATCCAAGGCATATTAAAACAATATAAAATATCAATTATTCCCTCCATGAGGCGTCCACCCTTTATGACCACCTTTTAAAACAACTTCAAGTCATAACACTAGGCCAAGGGGTCAATTAAAAAACATAACATTAATGACTTGTAATAACTTATTTCTCCAATATTTCATCTCAAAATCCAAATTCAAACATTCTCAAATGCGCTGCTTGAAATGGAAAGCTCATTGTGATGCTATCAACTGGATCACTGCTAAAATTAGAACTTACTAAAAATAGTAAATTCAGAGAAATGCCAAAAACCTCCAAACGATGGAAACCCTAATTTCACCTTGACAAGCCTACGGGCCTCCGGAATAGGTTGGCAAGCACAAAAGAGCGTATGGCTAAAAATGGGGACATGACAATCCGCCCTTCCCAAAATTGCTTGTCCTCAAGCAATGCCACAACACTCCAAACTGATTCCACCAAACATATAGGATCTCACAGTCCTATTTCCATTTCTGAAAAACCTCACCATGCTAATGCTGCTCCACTTTGATCATACCAATGAGATCATTGCACCAGAACTACACAAACCATCCCTGCAACCTCAAAGAGATGATATGCCTGAAATTCAAACTGAAAAACATGGAAGGAATGGAATCAAAATCTAGCAGCCTTTCATGCCCAATAAACTCTGAGGAATTAACATCTACAATGTCATTGTCAACCACCATTTTGAGAGCAAAGAAGATTAATCTAAACAACTCAAAAATATTCTCATCAACATAACTCCTCAAACCGAATCAAAACAGCAAGTGTGACTCCATCATAGCTATTTGCAAAGGAAAAAACAACTCTTTGCAAGGTCATAGCAGCTGCATTCTCAAGACTCCACAAGGATGTATAATGCCTCCTCTAAATAATTCTGAAATATTCAAGACAATTTTTGAAAACTTCCACCAATCTTTTCCCAAAAGTCTCAAAAAGTTGAACCCAATCAAGCAAGGGTTCGCTGCCCCAAACACTAGTGCAAGAGATTGTACAATGAAAGCCTCTGGAAAAGAACTTAAGCACCATCCAAAACTGATCCGAATCACAATGAAACATCATTTCCGACTTTAGAGGCCATAAACCATCACTGGAAAAAAAATTGTGAAGAGAAAAAATGAGTGTACCAGGCTACTAGCTGCCCAAGAAATCTGAAATAAACCACTTAAAGTCTGATTTTAAGAAAATCAGCATACAAAGAATTGAACAACTGCTGCAACACTAGAAATCAACGTCCATAATATCACAACTGTTCATGCCCAAGGTTGGAAACATCCCCTCAAGAAACTTTAACCCATCATTAAACCATCCTTTGTTCAAAGTATCTCTCCAATCCACCAGTAGATAAACCAAAAGAACCATCAAATGATTGGTAGAGATGGGGACAACATCAAAGACTCTGAAAATTGAATCCTTATCTCTCCAAAGATCCCTCTTTCTACTTGTAACAATTTCCATTAAACCATGGTGAGAATTCCAAGCATGAACTCCCAACCGCAAATAAATCCCAGCACATTGGGAAGAATTCCCAACATATCTCCAAGAGCTATAGTGAAAGTCTCGTGCACACAAATCCATGTAATTAGCTGCAAACATCGATGCAAAGTTTGACCATTTCATGACCAACATTTTAGAATAACCACTAATCAACAGTGCACAATCTAGAAACCTAAGGGCCAAGTCTAAAATTTTTCCCACAATTTGATGCATATCTCTGAAATCCGACCAAATCAACCATCTTAAGATAGGTGGTACTCTTCCCTTGGTTAATGCTGAGTGAAGACCAGCAAGTTCAAGTTTGGACACCATTAAATGCTCATTTACTAAATATCCCAAGAGAGTGTTGCCTGACATGTGGCTTGGATCCACCAACATTATCTCATGCTTGACAATAAAATCCTGCATGTCAAAATCATAAAACCTCTTACCAACGTCATCCACATAGAAATTGTCATTCACCTTATGATTTAACAAATTATGTGAAGATAGTGGATTATTGTACACATTCATAGAAACAATATTTCCTTCATCCCTTTCGTTGGTGTCTTCATAGAATTCATGCACATCTTCTTCAACTTGAGGATGCCCATCATTAGTTAATGATCCATAAAATATAACATGATGAATACTACACACATTACTAGTCATCACATCTAGCTCATGGCTGCAAGCTATGCCTTTTTGAGGCAAATTCTCTTCCCAACTCAAGAGTTCACATTCTTGATTTACCTTCCAATCACCATCAACATATTGAATCTTTGGCATTATGCGTTGTTTCAACATTATAGAATTCATTTATTCCTTCAACTATTTGCTTGATCTCCATTAGCCTTGTATTAGCTTCTTGTTCCACAAGTGTGGCTGCAATAGGAAATTGATTTTCTGTTTTGCATAAAGAATGATGAGCTAAGGTAAGATCAAGGCAAAGTCTATCAACCTCTTTCTCTTTCTCTTGGTAGGCATCATGGGTCTCCTCTGCAAACTTAATTGCATTATCTCTATCTAAGAGCAAATGCAAATTATCCGTCTTTATTGATTCCAATGCTTTTTTGATGGTTTGCATCTTGGAAAGAGTATCTCCAACCTTAACTCCATTCTGTCTCTCTTCAAACTGAATCTTCCAGTAGAGCTCTTCAATAAAATTGTGTGTGTTATCAAATCTTGATAATGTTTTAACAATTTTCTCTTCTGAAACCATTAATTTATCTTTCAAAGCTTGCAGCTCTTTAGGCCCTTGATCACAATCAACAAAGAAGTTTTGCTCATCAGACATCAACTTTTCTGATTTGTTTTCATTGACATGATTTTCAAAATCAGCTTCCTTTCTAACCTTTTCAATGCATAATTCATGAATAGAGGGTTTGTCAGCAATATCTTCAAGCAATGAATCATCAAAAGATTCCCTTGCTTGCTCCCCCAAGCATTTCGGTGTCAAAACACCTGGATCCCATGGTCTCATGAATATTTGATTTTGTTCTGAATAAATATGCCCAACAAGCTCTCCATGAATGGGTGGTTTCTTCAATACATCACCATTAGAGAGATTAAAGTCAAACACACTAGAGTTATAACAATAATTGGCTCTATCATTAGGAACACCTGTCTCAACAAAATCTGCCCCAAAGTCATTTTGAAGTAATTTTAGCGTGGGAGAGTCCCACTCATATTCTGAATTATCATCAACAAAATGATGTTCATGCTCCAACTTAGTTCCTATTTTGAGGTTTTTAGCGACCTTAAACTCTTCATTAACTTCATTTCCTTCAAATAAATCATTCTGAAGGTCTATCATATATTCCTCTTGATTAATGAAGTATTCTTTTTCATACAGCAGCTCTGTGGGTTCATCTCTCTCTTGTTCAACATGTTCTTCTTCTTAAAACTCAAGTGAGTCCATTTGATAGTCTTCATGCTCTTTTGAAACTTTGGTTGCCTCTTGGCACTCTTCTGTTGAATGCATCGCCAAACGCATATTTGTAGATTCTTCCTGAGATTCTGCTACCAAATCCAGAGGATGTCAAATTTCATTCTTTTCTTCGACGAAAGAATTCTCCACATTATTTTGAACTGTCTTCATCAAAAGGGGCCTCAATTTCTCCTCACATTGATTAAACAATTCATTTAACAACATATCAACAATAGGAGAAATCCTTTCTTTACGTGCAAATACTTCCAAAAGGAGTAATTGGACATTTGGTGGAATTTCATCAACCTCCTTAATAGTGACAACAAGAATATTCTTTACAGCTGCGATAACACTCTTTTCTTGTTCACTCCAAGTGGATATGAAAAGGTAGTAGATCAAGTGATCAATTTGATTTTGCATTTCCAAATCTATTAGCAAGTTACTTGTCCTAAGATTTGAAAATGTCTTTAAGATAGAAACTCTTCTGTGAAATTGACTGCTACTGGTTTCATCAAGATCTTGGAAACTTTCTACAATCGTATGAAGGATCTTCTTCATAGTTTCATCATCATAAGGCGTTAATGGTGCTACAATCCTTATAACTTCACTAAAGCATGAAGTAACCAGCAAACTTATTTCTTCCTCTGGATGCCCTATCCAATAGGGATTAATCAAAACAATTATTACAGGAGATAATGCCTTATTCAATAATTCAGTAGGAGATTGTTGGACTTGGCCCAAACGATATTCCAAATCAGACAATATACTCACTTCTTCACCTCTTGTTTGACATTCTTCATTGAGCCTTGCACATGCAGTGGAAAGTGACCTTGCCAAACTTCTTTCGTCTTCAGAAGCCATAATCACATCTGTCTTCTCGTAGTTCCTAGACTTCAGAAAACATAACATCTTCGGAACTACTGAAATTGAAGCTAAACTCAGTTCTAACCTCTGGTGTAGAATCTGATTTCTCTGTCACTCATCTGATAGCTGAGCTCCATTTTCCACAGGATGGCAAGATCTTGGCTCTGATACCATTGAAATGTGCCAACCAATTTTTTCTTTGAATTATCACAACACAAACCAGCACTACGCCAATTGATTAGCGTTAGCTTTCAAAGGATAATCAAATGAAATGCACTCTATGGCGGAGGAAACTGAATTATAACTGAAAGTAAAATACAACTGAATGCAAAGAGGTGGTGAACCAACCATGAGAGATTTCCACGCTACCACTTAATTAGTGGGGGAAAAAAACATTACAATTCAAAACTAATTCATCCACTGCGGCAGGTATCCACTCAATAGTGGGAATTCGCCACTTTTTAGTGGGTGATAAATGAAAGATTAGTTGTTCTTTCTCCACACTGGCAGTAAACCATCCAGGGGTTACAAATATGTGAAAATTAACACTAAAATATGCACCAAGATAAATGACTGGAACAGTATTGCTGTTTACAGTCTTACAATGAAAAACAACTGCAATTTTCAATTGTTATTACAATCTTTACAAAGCACAATGAAATAGATGGTCTCCCACTTGATAATCTCTCAATTATTGAAGATAGAAACCAAAATCAGAAATTGAAATAAGTCTGATATAAAAATCTTTAAGCTGAAATTCTGAACCAACAATCAATGAAATCTCCAAAATGAACAAAACTCTTACCACACTTTGCAAACTCCTACCAAACTGAAGGCTCTTCAATTCAATGATTAGGCGACCTTAGAACAAACACTTTTCAAGCTTCAAACTCAGCAAATCACCCTAACATGGATTCCAATGCATTTAATGCATGGTACAGCCCTAGGAGAGGGTCAACCTCACTTTAAAAATCATCCACTTCACTATAAAATCTGCCCTTGCACAAAAAGAGGCGCCTCAAGCATATAATTTGATAAGATCAATACCTGTGTGCAAATAAAATTCAACCTTTAAGCTGTATTCAAATTCGCCTTGCAGCCATAACTGAACCAACAACTTCAAAACTCAAGAAATCTTCAAAATTCATTAACCATGAAGCTCAATCTGCTAGTCTGAATGAGAAGTAGCCATAAAACCAACTAGGTGTTATCTTTTAAACACAAAATTGGACAAATGCTAGGAGATAAGCATTTCTCGAAGCCAAATTCATGAAGTCATTTCGACAACATAACATTAGCATAAAAGAACGGATACCAAAAGCTGGAGCAAACACTCTCTTAAATAGAATTCTCAGATGACCTTCGCTTTCCACCTTTTCCCTCCAAGAAAGGACGCCCATTCTCTTTTTGAAATATTTTACTTTTCAACATATTTAATTCTCCCTTAATATGGTGTCGAAAACCCAAGGCATATTAAAACAATATAAAATATCAATTATTCCTTCCATAAGGCGTCCACCCTTTATGACCACCTTTTAAAACATCTTCAAGTCATAACACTAGGCCAAGGGGTCAATCAAAAAATATAACATTAATGACTTGTAATAACTTATTTCTCCAATATCTTACCTTAAAAGCCAAATTCAAACATATTGAAATATACTCTCTCAATTTTTTTGATTTTTAAATGAACATTTACAATGTAACAAAGCACCCGTTAAGGTTAGCATAACCCAAAACGTGCATGAAAGAACTCTAACCAAGAATGCGCCCTAAAACCACTTAAGGAGGAGGGGCAGGCATATGGTCAGAGGATCCCTAGGATCTACTGAATCAAAGATTACAAAGATTACATTGAAGAGAGAGACTAAACTCAACACCAAGAATGTGCACTCAAAATCCTTTGACATGTGAGGTGCTAACATATGGTGGAGTACTAACTGCTGAATTGAAATGTAACAAAGGCGGATTACTAGCCAAAAGGAACTTTCCATGCTACCACCAAATAGTGGGGGGAAAAGATTACAATTAAAACACTTCTTCTGCTGTGGCAGGCATCCACTTAGAGTGGGGATTCACCACTTGATAGTGGGTATGAAAGAGCTTACAATTCAATTTATCCCCACTGGCGGTATACCATCCAAGGGTGCTTAATGTGAATTAAATAAATAATGTAGCAATGTTAAATTGAAACAATACTACTGTTAATAGTTTGTACAAATGAAGAAAGCTGCAAATTACAATGTTTTTTCACCATTTTTCAAGCACCAAGCTATACAATGTTTCCATGTTAGAACATAATGAGAAATGAAGAAGAAAGATGGAAACATCAAATGAATTAACTCTGTTTTAGAAATCTACAATTCTGGAAATGATATATGAGCAACTACAAAAATCATCAAATGCTCATAACTCAACCAAAAATACCTCCGAATCGTGTGAAACCAAATGCAATGGTCAAGTGGAAGATAGGCACCCTTGTTGAGACGAAGAAACAACTCCAAAACACCAACAATAATTAATGGCACAAATCCCAATGCATACAGAAAGGTACGACCCTCCTTGAGGGGTGATTTTGATATTTAAAAATCCACACTTCAAAGCAAATCTTGAAACTTGGTGGAGATGGTCGCCCAGACCTTAGGAATGAAATGGTCAAATGCCGAGAACAAAACAAAAATCGTACACTCAACGGTGATTGTATTCGACTTTCAGCTATGTGCAAAACAACAACTGCAAATTGGTAAAACACTCCAAAATTTCATCTTTGAACTCTATCTGCTAGTCTGGTTGAGAAGCAACAATAATTCAATTAGGTGTTATCTTGCAAACACGAAATTGAGAATGTTAGTAGGAGGTCAGCATTCCTCGAAGTGCAAAATGAGTAGTCATTTCGACAACATAAGTTTAGCATAAACATGAGATAACAAATGTTGGAGCAAAGCCACACTTTTAAAGAGAAAGGGATGACTGTTCAATTCCCTCAGATGGGATGCCAAAGCCATCTCATATTTTACTTTTCAAAAACGAATTAATCCTCTCAAAAAGGCGTCCATTTTAAGACAAGAGAGATTTTAATAAAAAACATTAAATTTCACCATGAAGGTGTCTCCCTTCAAGTCCCTCTTTTAACACAACTTTAAGTTATCACCTTAGGCCAAGGGGTCAACTTAAAATTAGAACAAATTGCCTTTAAATGAAGAATTTCATCAAAAATATACTTTTTAAAAGGCCAAGCTCAACTCAGAACAACTGCTCCAAAGGACATGATGAGCTGAAGACTGACAACTGCTAACTGCCAAAAATAGTAAATACTGAGGAAAGACCACAAAACCTCCAAAACTAGAACCCTTTGATTCACCTCAACGAGCCTATAGGACTCCAGAATAGGCTGATGAGCAACTGATAGGATCACTGATAAAAGGGGAACATTACACATACTCAAATGCTTCGCCTGAAATGGAAAGCTCATTGTGATGCTGTCAACTGGATCACTGCTAAAATTAGAACTTACTAAAAATAGTAAATTCAGAGAAATGCCAAAAACCTCCAAATGATGGAAACCCTAATTTCACCTTGACAAGCCTATGGGCCTCCGGAATAGGCTGGCAAGCACAAAAGAGCGTATGGCTAAAAATGGAGACATTACATCCTTTTGCTGCACAAGTAGTCACCTTATTGTACAAGTAATCTCTTTGCCATATATGATAGTCTTTTGCTACACAAGCACTTTCTTTTATTGTGCAAGACAATATTCGCCCTAAATGGCTTGATAAATTGTACAAACCAATCTGCTGTTGAAGAGTTAAGAGGACCCTGGGATCCCCACAATGGCTCAACATAACAAACACTCCAAAGTGATTGCCTGAGGTTTCAAACTCTTATGTTTGTTTCATGAACAAACAGAGTGTTGTTGGAGAGTTGGTTGAACAGCTAAACTATTTGGAGCTGAAGTTAGAAAAGAATAAGTTTGTTACAGAGTAAGTTTTAGGAATAATAAGCCTTTGCATTCTGATTTTGCTTTTTTGTGATAAGATTGCCATCTTCTAGTATTTATATAAGCATAGAGTCATAGGAAAGTACCATAGTTGCCGGGAGATGTGTCTCCCCCCCCTCATAGACGCGTCTCGGAGTCGGAGACGCGTCTCGGAGACCGGTACCGTCTCCGGAGACTTCTCCAGGAGGCTGGAAACTTATGCCGAAGTTTTTCGAGTACTTTGCTGTCTCCTGCTGCAAAAAATGACGTCTCCCGCTAAAAATTAAAGCATAATGTATTTGATGCGTCTAAGAGTGATTAAATTATTGTTTTGAAAGTTCAATGTCATCATATTTTCAGATTTTCTATAAATTACTAAATTTATTTTCAGATTTTTTATAAATTATAAATTTTTTATTTTTTATTTATATTAAAAAAAATGGTGTCTCCAAGTACCCCCATCTCCTATTTTCAAAAAAAAGCCGTACCGGTACCGGTACCAGTCTCCCGTACCAGTACCAGTACTTGTCTCGCGGCAACTATGGAAAGTACTAAGCATTCCATAGCATTCAGAATAGTTTGTGTGTAAACACTTGGCAATTCATCATTGAAAGACACATATTCATCATATTAATTTAAATACGAGTTTAAAGAATTGCATGTGATCTGTACATCAGTCTGATAGGGAAAGGGCTCACTTGAGAGGATTGGTGACCATTATTAGATTTGTTTTATTGTTTTATGTGTGGTGTGTTTATTTTAATTGTGATTGAGTAATGATTTGTTGAATGCAAGGTTAGTTAATGATATATTTCTGAGATGCCACTATGATTATTACTATTACAGTCCGATAGCTTCTGGAAAATTAGAAAAGGTGTGCTGTGAGTTAAATGATTTCCTTTAGTGTGCTGTGAGTGAAATGATTTCCTTTCGTGTGCTGTGAGATCTAGCAAATTCTTCTGATCATATTATTTATTCTCAGCTTTTCTTGAATGTTCTTAAGTAGATCTGCATTTTCATTTAGATAGCCAGCTTTAGGAAGGATTTGCAATCTTGCATATACTTTGCAAGCCACTTGGTCAAAAATCAACATTCCTGGATTTGAAACAATATTCATTGTGCTCAACAGCATGTTGAAATTTTTCTGTTTTTTAATTTTTCCTTTCTATATTTAAAAATCTTTTTTTCTTGTCATGTTCTACTCATAAGATATTGACAGTAATTGTATGGTGGGTTGAAACTGTCATTTGCAGGGTTATGTAGCTACTTCTTCATTATGTATTTTCCATATATTGTAGTCACAGTATCTTAACATTGGTCATTTTTTTCATGATCATGAAGCAATTTCACTTTTATTTTGCCCTTGTTCACGAGGTTGACTAGGATCATTATATGTACAAGAGAATGTCTTGAGCTGAAAATTGACAGGATGAAATCTACTTTTACAATGTGGCTACAGCACTCTAATTGACTTCATTATATTTGCCAAGCTTGGAACATTGTAGTCTATGCCAACATGACATTCTTTTAAGTCTATTTCTCATTGAATTTCTCCCCCATAAGTTCATAATGATGAATGTAGATGTAATGTTTCCACAGGTACCTTGCAGAAACCCCATTAGCATACAAAGTACAATTTCAACAGCTTCTGTCTCACATTTTGTCGATTACAGGACAAGATGAAGAATGGTATGAGGTTGATGCTGAAGTGATCATTTAGAATAAACATCATACATGATTGGGTAGTTATAAAGGAAATCATATTTTACTTGTTGATGGCAGGCCCTTTCTTTCTATTCAGTTCTCTCTTCCTACACTATGCCAAACTACAATGGATCCTGAAGGTTGCATTGCTTTAGTGTCATGTGAAGGCCACAAGCAGGTAATTTTTCTTTTTCTCCTTTCAAACTATCCTGGCAATAGGTTGAAACTTGAGGTTATGTGCTAATGATTGCAAAGTGGTCAGAGGTTTTTGAGACTTCATGTTGCATTGACTTGTTCACATATGCATTGTCAATAGTTATTCTTGTTTACATATATGCTATATAAATTTGACCAGCTATTCAGTATCTAGTCACCAGGCTATGCCCTCAGAAACACACCCAGTTCAAAACAGGTTATGAACTGGGGCTGTTTTGCATTTTGAAATTTCCTGTATTTGTTTTCCACTTTTCCTCTTGGTATGTTGCGCAGATTCAGCCTGGATTTTTTCCTGGATAGGGTACTTTGGGTCAAATGATCCTGGGTGGTTTCAAAATGTAAACCAGCCTGGGGCTTGCCTGGGTAGGGTACCATGCTCCCTTGCAGAAGCCAGGCCAGATTCAAAGCAAGTCTGAGCCATACTAGTGACAAACCCAGCTGGTTCAAATTTACAAAGAAAATTAAATGACAAAGTCAAAAGCAATGAGGCACAAACAATACAACCTAAATACATAAAGTAATAATCCTAACTTGAAATGGTTTTATTATTTGGCTAGATTTTTTTTAATATTCTTTGTATGGCTGTACACAAGCTGTTCTAAACCCAGGTAAAAGAAATTGGTAAGAATGGCTGTACTTGTAAACCATATTTATACCCACACCAGCAACTTAGTTCAATATTTTTCTGCAATTCCATTCATATGTCTTTGGGTAACTTCAAAACCCATGACATCTATCTTATGAATCCTATTAGAATCTTATGTGAGGATGTTGTTGAATTTGTAAAAGTCATTTAAATCCATTTCTCACTGGTATTTTTCTTTTCAGCTTCATCTGACTTTTCTTCTCTTGCCTTATACCATGATTGTTTTTCTGGTGTGAAATCAACTAAGTGTAAATGTCATCATTTGGGGCAGTATCTCTTGTTGGAATCTAGAATTTGCATGAGTGGTAAGCTTCCTAGGAAATCTTCAATCCATCCGAATAATGCTTTTGGAGGATTAGACAACATATTGAACCATTTTCTAATGGAGCATTGCAAGTGGTAACAACTTAAAAGGATGTAAAAGATATTCCACATAGGACAAGTTGCTTGGGCAGCAAGCTCTTTGATCATGCCTACAATTTATCCACTAGTAAGCAATGCACTTAACATGTTGATATTCAAGATATTTTGAATAAACATCATATGGTGTTTGGTGATTCGCCTCCAAGACTGCCACTTGATAAAGAATTCTAGCATATTATAGAGTTGGAACCAAGCTCTAAGGCTATCATGACCACTCCTTACCACCACCCAAGAATGTGCAAATAAGAGATAGTAAAGGCCATCAAAGAGCTCTTGGAGACAAGTCACGTCAATCCCAATTCTAGCCCATTTGCCTCATCTATGGTTCTTGTGAAGAAAAATGATAGCACCATGCAGATGTGTATTGATTGCATATCTTTGAACAAGAAGACTATTATAAATAGGTATCCCTTTCCCAGGACCAATGAACTAATTGACAAAATTGTATGGTGTTGTCTATTTTTCGAAGAATGAGTAAGATTAGGCTACCATCATATCCATGTAAGGGATGAGGATGTGCATAAAACAATATTTAGGTGTCACTTTGGGATTTTGAATTCTTAGTCATGCCTTTTGGCTTAACAAATGTGCTAGCCACTTTCTAGTCATGCATGAACCATGTTTTCAGCAATCAATTAAGAAAAATTGTGTTGGTTTCTTCAATGACATTTTGATTTATAGCAAGACTTAGGAAGATCATTTGAAGCATTTGGATATTGTCCTGGGAATATTAGAATAGTAGGCCCGTGTTTCAAAAAAAAAACAAAATGTGAGTTTGAGGTGACATAGATCTTGTACTTGGGCCATATCATTAGTACTTAAGGAATTCGGGTGGAACAATAGAAGATCCAAGGCATCTTGGATTGGGCTCCTCCTACTACTTTGGCCTTTGCTTCTATTGAGTAAACAATATAAGTAAATTCTAGAATTGCAATTAATTCAAACCAATAATGGCATAAAAATATTTCCATTCATTTTCTTATACAAAATAGTTCAGGGAATCTCCAAACATGCAGTCCCCTTTCACATGTACAATAGAAGTATATAAAGTGGTTGATGGTTCTCTGGTGCAATCGATTGACTTCCTCTATGCCAAAAGCTCTCGTTCATGAGTGGTTTTCACTTGCTGGATTGCCTCAGATAACTGGCGCTTGGTCCTCTCATTTTCCAACTGTAACGCGGCAAGCTACTTATTTTTGTAGCGAGTTGGCTATGCTTCTCCATCAATCGTTGGTTCTTTTTAGTGAATTCCTTTTCTTTCTCAATCATTTTGGTCTTCTCAATCTTGGTGAGGTATGATTGTTGAGCCAATTGTTCTTGAGATCTTTGGGTTAGCTCATCCACTTTGGCTCGTAACTTCTGCAAAATTTGTATTGACTCATCCACACGCTCCTTGGTTGTAGGAAACCAAATGGCGCTGAAGTAGATAGAAGGCTTCTTGAAATATGGACTCAGTGCCATAAAGAGCTAAAAGCACCTTTCCATCAGTCGCCCCAAATGAAGGTGCAATTCTGTTAGGTTGGCATGTTGTCTTCATCTTGGGAGTTTGGTTAGTGGGCCAACCTTTGGAGAGAAAGACTCCCATGAACTCCTCATGGCATCCTTCCTCCCTAAACATTAGGATACGATAAGCCTCTTGTAGGACCAGAGGGGATTGAGTGTTGTCTAGTAGTTTGGCGATTTCAGCCATTTCACTCATAACCACAACCATGGCTCCAAGTCTTGAACATATCTTTGAATGATACCCAAGGGGTCTTGTGGGTTTGACTTAGTAATTTGAAAAGTGATCTCCTCAAGACTACTGGATTCTTCGTCTTGAGTAGGCGAATCCGCAAGTAATTCTACGAGCTACTCCTGTATCTTAGAAGGATCACCTTCCTACATAGGCTCAATGCTACATGTAGTCTCTTGGGTGCTGCAAGGCTGAATACTATCATTTGGAGGTTGGAATGTTGTAGGTTGCTCCATTTCCCATGGGGGCCTTAATGGCGAATATTCCTTGATATCAATAGGAGTCCCAAGTAACTTTAGGCATTCATCAATTTGCTCAGAAGCCTCCACTGATAAGTCATCTATAGGAGGATTATCACTAACTGCAAAATTGGTCTCCTAGGTGCGAATGTCTCTTGCAATTGGAGAAGTAGCCTCTATTGAGACTTCAACAACTAGAGAAATAGTCTCTATTGTGGCCTCAACAACTGAAGAGATAGCTTCTATTGAGGGAATATCTCTTGGTGTGGTGCTCGAAGTGGATGTAGTCAATTTAATCTGTTCATAATCCTCCTCATTACTATCTTTTGCTTCAGCAGACACATCCACACATTTTGGTTTCTTGCATGAACCTTTGACTTCCTCACCTAGTTGAGCTTGTGTACCTAATGTGGTCCATGTGAAAATAGTAGGCTAGGAGAGATCATATTCAGAGTTTGGTTGGAACTTGCCTGCTTCGACTGAAGAGACTTGGGCAAGAATAGCATTGAGAAATAATGGTATGGCATGTAGGGTCATATAGAAGGCCTTATGTTTCAGAGACAAGAACTCCCAGGTGCATTTTGACAATAGCATCGTCCAATTGTAGGTCTTACCCTCACTTAGGCTGATCATATAGTCGACCATCCAGATAACGATATCAGACACACGATTGGCATCCATCAACCTACATTTAATTATGTCCATGATACAATGCCATTCAACATTTGCCAAAAGATGCTTTCGCAACCCTCTAATTTTTGTGTGCCATATAGTGTCCTCTTGTTGAGTCAACTTTTTTCTACACAACTTGTGAATAGATGCTTCTTTCTTAGTGTTATATTTATTTTATGTTTTGATACAACCTTTCCTAAATAGGGTAATGCTGAAAACCCTCTTAAAGTCTACAGGCTGAAATGAAATGGTAATCGGACAATTCATGCATTCTATCACCAAGTTCTTTTCTTATCGATTATAATTGGCGACCATAAGTTTCAAGTATGGTTCAAATTATGGATAATTGAAAAATGAATTTGAATGGCTTTGTCTTCTTGTTCATGCCGCAGAGCAATCTTCAGTGGATGGGTAGCAGGATATAAAAGCCACCATGTTTGGCATTTGATGGCTGTCAAGCTTTCCCAAGAGATGGAATGAACTGTATTATCTTCTTCTGTTGTTAGTGGCTGCTTCTTTCCTTTTTCTCTACTCTTTTCAATTGAAATCTTTGGCCTATAGCATTGAGACTAGCTTTCATCCATTACTTTCTTTCCTCTCTTTCTGTCGGTGGTTGTATGCGTGTTGAACTGTACGAATAAAATATTCAATTGTATTTTCTTCTTCTGTTGTTAGTGGCTGCTTCTTTCCTTTTGCTCTACTCTTTTCAGTTAAAATCTTTGGCCTATAGCGTTTAGACTAGCTTTCATCCATTACTTTCTTTCCTCTCTTTCCGTCAATGGTTGTTGTGTATGCTTGTTGAACTGTATGAATAAAATATTCAACTTGCTTGTGTCAACTTCCTTCGACAAAGAGGTTATAACAATTGACTAACAAAGCATATGACTTACAATGCAATTTGTAGAACTGTGTCGTACAATAGCAAGACGTATAGTTGATGAATGTTGGGCAATGGAGGGCTTCTTTGGAATCCATACAATACGAGGCCATACACGACAACACTGATGTTTCTTGAATAATCCACTTCGTCGTACTATCATAGAATCACACTCCTCCCTTGGCCATACAATGTTGACAAGCGAATTCAATATCTGTGCAATTGCAAAATTGCCTCGCCATACAATATAAACGTGACTTTATTGGCCATATGATGCAGATGAGGGAAGGAGCTAGCTGTTTGATGCAGAGATTTCATAGATAGAAGGAATGTATGGTGCAACAAATGACCAAGGCCATATGATGTAGGAAGTGATGGATGTTGTATGGTGTAGAATCTGTAGATAGTTGTAGGGTCTATATGTGGCAAGAAAATAAAAATTCTGTATGGTTAGAAAGTCACATCCTTCTCCTTGTCGTACAATGTGCCTTACTCTTGGCCGTATGAATGAGATATGCCATACACCATTCACCAAATGATGTCGTTGTACAATGTAGAGGAATTGAGAGAAACATCGTACAATGTGAGAGGATTGCCGTATGATGCACACTAGAAGATAGTGCAAATGTATGATGCACACTAAAGGATAAGGCAACTGTACAATGTACTTTGAGGGATGAGGCAACTATATGATATGGTTGGGCATTTTATTATTTTCTATTTCACTTGTTGAATTTAATTTTTTAATATAACATTTTCTATTTTTCCATTCTAATTTTTTATTTTTTATTATCTTTTTTCGCCCTTTGAGTTTAATTTTTTGATTTTATTTCCATTTTGTGCCTTAAGATACAGGTGTCATATGATCCTTCGTAGCATTCATTTGCACAACTGTTGACATATTTGAATTCAATTTTTTTGTCAACCATATGTTCATTAATGTCCCAATGAGAATCGATCAATATTTCTCCTCTTGGTTGGCACCACGTAACTTCGTCACCTTGTACGGATTGGTTGGCTGCAAGATTGTATATTGTTCGCCAAAGTCCGGTTGTGTATGGTGTTGTTGTCATACCTTGAACACTCCACTATCATGTAACATTCGACTATCATTAGTGGTCATAGGCTCAAGCCTTGTTTATCCTTTGGATCTAAGTATTCTTCCGCTAGTTGATGGCAATCTTTGGTCTTTATCTTGTCGTCATATTGATCTCAATATGCCTCATCTGTGTTTAATTTGTAATTGATGTATCCCATTCTTTCTCTAGAGTATTGTGCATGTAGTCGCCATTTGCCTTATATTCTTAGCCATGTTGTTGGTGGACCAAACAAACATTCCATCAAATGTGGGTGTGTTTGGGCTATGGCAGTTTTGATTGGATTCTCTATGATAAATTTCTCCATGTTTATTTCTTCATTCCCCATGGCCATCCAATCTATCATGTTTATTGTGAGGGTTGCTTCTTGTCTTTTTTGTAGGGTTTCATTTTAGACCCATTAATACTATCTTTCATCAAGGTACCGTCTAAGTTTTCCAATTTTATGGATTCATTCTCCAACACTTATCTTATTTTGAAGGGTCCTAACCACTTTACCTTGAACTTATTGGGTTTGATTTCATTACGCCCATTGTATTTTAAAATTAACTGACTGGGTGAGAAATTCATTCTTCGGAGGTGCTTGTCATGCCAATACTTTCATTGTTTTTGCATCGCCTCTATTGTCCATCGTGCCAACACTCTTCTTTCATGAAGCTTGTTTAATTGAAAGAGTCTTTCTTTTAAGATTTTAGTATCACCTAGCCGGTTCTCCATTGCAATTCTCAAGCTTGGTACGATGTACTTAGCAGGGACCACAACTTCCTAGTCATACATTAATTGGAAAGGCGTGTGTCTTGTAGTTACTTTATACGTTGTTTGATAGGACCATAGCATAGCTGGTAACTTTTCCTCGCAAATGGTTCCTTCTATACCATAGGATTCGTGGATGACAAATATGAGTACTTTGTTGATTCCGCTTGACCATTTGCTCTTGGGTAGTATCGGCTAGAGAGGGTGTGAAATATTTGGAAATCGGTTGTCACTAGTTGAATGACATGATGCACAAAGTGGCCTCCGTTGTCACTAGTAATTTGAATGGGGATACCATATCTTGTGACGATTTGTTAGTAGTGCTTTGGCTTTTGCCCCTTTGTTTAGGTACCTAGTGGCCACAATGATATATCTACACTTGTGCAATTGGCTCACCTTAAGGGGGCCAAAAAAATCTAGTGCCCATCTCTCAAAGATTTCTTGTGATTGTGATAGCGAAAGTGGGATATAGTCTCTTGTCAATGGTTTTGCTACCCTCTGACAGGTGTCACATCCGACTACCCATTCTCGTGCGTCTATATGTGGTTTCAGCCACCATAAACCAGCCAAGAGGACTTTTCTGGCTGTAGCATTTGGTCCCTTATGGCTTCTTGCAAATCCCTCATGTGCTTCTAGTACGCCTTGTATTTCTTCTTGCATGACACCATTTGAGAATGTGATCAAATCCCATTTTGTATAGGGGCCCGTTGACGTATTGGAATGTTTTTCACTTTAGGGCTAGCTTCCTCCTTTCCCCTAGTGGCATGTCCTTCATGAATGTTGATGTAGAAAGGTACTCCCCAATGTGCTCATGCTAGGGAGCTAGTGCGGCTATCTGAAACAAGTGGGCATTCGAAAAATCTTCGTTCACGCGTTCCAGTGGTTCATCTGATTTTATTCTTGACATCCGCTTTGATATGACATTACTTTTTCTTGGTCATACAATGATAGCAAATGTGAATTCTTGCAGTAGTAACAATCATTTGCTTACCCATCCTTGAATAATTGGTTTGTTAACCAGGTACATTAGTGCATGGCGATCCATGTAAAATGTGAAGGGTGTTGCCAGGAGATAGTGTCGAAACTTCTATACGGAATAAACCATTCCTAATTGTTCCCTTTTCGTTGTACTAGTTATGGTTGAGCCTTGATAATAGTCGATTGGTAAAGAAAATAGGATGATCCAGTCATTGTGGTCCCACTTGTGCTAATGTTGCTTCGATTACGAAATTTGATGCATCAACATGGACATGAAACTCATTACTCCAATTTGGGTATGCTTGGATGGGAGAATTGATTTGGCATACCTTTAGTTTGTTAAATGCATTCTCATAATCCTGTCCATGTGAATATTTGGCCCTTCCTAGTGAGCATTTCCAACATGTAGGATATTTGAGCAAAGTTCTTTATAAATTGTTGATAATAACCTACATGTCCCATGAATGATTTAACTACTATGAGATCCTTTGGTGCTTCCATCTATACAATTACCCTTATTTTATCTAGATTAGTCTTTAATCCAACTTTATAGACTATGTCCAAGTAATTTACCTTCTGGTACCATAAATTGACATTTCTTTGGATTCAGGGCCAGCCATGTGGATTTTCATTGTTCTATGCATTCAACAAGAGCCTTCAGGTGAGTTTCTTGGTCACCGTTGATTGATCAATCATCAAGGAATGCTGTAAAATTCCCCACTGACATCTTGTCAAAGATGTGGAGAATTATTCTTTGGAAAGTAGTCGGGGCATTGCATAGTCCAAATGACATCCGATTATATGCATGAACTTCATCCTCTACCACAATGGTGGTTTCTAACTTATCTTCCTCTACTATACTTCATTATATCTGGAGAAGTCATCCATAAAGTAGTAGGTTTCATGACCCACAACTTCCTTGAGGATTGAATCAATGAAAGGGGTCGACAATGGATCTTTGATAGTAATTGCGTTGAGGCATCTGAAGGCTACACATATCTAGATTTGTTTAGATTCTTTTTTCAATGATATGACAAGGAAAAACACCCAATCAATGGTTTTTACCTTGAAGATTATACTCACTTCCAACATTGTCTATATTTCTTCTAGGACTTTTGCTGCATAGTTCTTATTCATTCTGTATGGTCTTTGATGTACAAGTTGTGCTCCTAGTATTGGGGGAATTCTGTGCACAGAAAATTCTAGTGGTATTCCTTTTAAGTCTTTATACGTCCATGCAAAGTATCTTATATTCCAAGAAAATTTTGAATGCTACAACTTTGAGTATAGGGTCCCAGTTATCTCTTACCATGATCACCTGGGGGCTACCTTCTCTCACATTTATTCTCCATGTTGATGGTTTCTCGTACTTTATTAACTTGTCTTGTTCAAAGTTATGTGTCGATGTATCATCTAGTTTGGCAACTCCTTTGTTGTACTCTTCATACTCTGAAGGAAACATATGGCTTGTTGTCACTCGACCGTTTTCTTCGTCTTCTCCAATTTCTCCAATTTTTATCATATTACAATCTTGTTGGAATATTTCATAATCTTCTAGTTCCCAATGAAAAAGTCTGCTTAAGGAGCTAATTTCATCTTTTGAACAATGTTGGAGGTCAAGTACTCCATCATTTGGTTCCATGAAACCTCTCTCTTCTTTTTCCCATGTTTCCACTCCATCTAACTCTGAGTTGAAGGAAGCGACTGCCTCGCTCATTGTCTGGTTTCTTAAGTCTATGATGTATTTTCTTCCTTTATTTTCTATTAATAGGGTATTCTTCTTCTAGTAATGATCAACCTTGGTTGCGATCAGCCATCCTCTAGCCAATAGTGCATCATAAGCTTTTTTCTCTAAAGGAATAACCACGAAGTTCAACATGAATTGTTGACTCCTGACTATTACCTTTTTTGCCATTAATATTCTCGATGGTTTGATCCCATGCTAATCTGCTCGTACTAGTTGGAAGGTTAGTGGCTAGATGGCTGGTTTACCTAGGCATTTCCATGTATCTTTTGACAATACTTTTACTGCAGATCCTTTGTCGATAATTGTATTTATCAAAAATTTCTCCAAAATTTGCATATGCACAATAGTCGGTTTCTATTTCTTCTCCATGTTTATTGCTGGTAGCATCAAATTGATGACTTGCTCGTCGTGCAATGGTGGTTCCATTATTATGTTTGCACTTTTGTCCTCACTACTTGTACATTCTTGTCTTTGATTTTGGTCATCCCCCACTTTATTGGTGATTTCCACTCTCAATTGTGGCATACTCTATAAGAGATTTTCCATTCTCACTAGTACAGTGGTTTGTAGTACCCGCCTTGCAATATTTTTATTTGATTTTGACTGTGTAGAGGTACTTTCTGTTCCATTGGAATTCCTCTGTCCCTTTGCCATGGCTTGTTTGACCTCGGCTTTTTCTTCTCAGAACCTTTCTTTCTTTGTGTGAGGGTCTGGATATGTAGCATTCTTGGTTTGTGCTCAGGTGACAACCAGAACTACCCTCTCTTTTCCTTCCACATGTATCATATTAATGTTGCCTTTTTATTTTGGATAGTTTGTGTCTTCATGGTTGCCTGGGCCGCACCATTTGCATAGCATCCTTGCCTTGTTCTAATCACGTTGGCATTTTTGGGTGAAATGCCCACATTCATTGCATTTATGACATTGTATCATGGGTTATCCTTTGGCATTGTATTGGATCCTGCTTCTCGTCCCACTATTATTGTTGAACCGATTGTTGTTCCATCTCCTATTACAATATGTGCGAGGTGATGCATTATTGTTGTTATTATTCCGTTGCTTTGTGGTGTATTTGGTGGGGTAGATTGTTCACCTTGTGTGCTTCATGTTTTTAAATTGTACGAAAACTCCTTAATAGAATATCCGAAAACTTGGTCGATGTCATAGATCAATATCTTAGGGTAGTTCATTTTATTATGACTGTCATTTTTACATTTAGTGCACCATAGCTCCTTACTTTCTTTGGTGGCTTCTTTTTTTGCCTTAAATTCTTTCATCATTCTCATCATATCCTTTCTCAAGGCTTAGACAGTTTTAGATTTGTTATCACTACTTTCATTTGAACTCTCATCTTCTTTTGTCTTTCTTTATCCTTGAGAAAATGTTTTTTCCTCACTCTCTACGTCCATTGCTCGATTCTAAGCATCAGCATATGAGGAGAGTGGCACAATTTCCTTCTTTTTCCTTCGTGAAGGAATTAGCCCTTCGATGAACCACCTCCTTTTTAGTTCGTCGGTAGGTTGGTTTTCAGTTTTCACTAGAAGTTCTTTGAGCCTATGATTGTAAGCTCTCACATTTTCATGCTGCCCTTGCTTTGTATTGTAGATTTTTGCTACGATTTCATCATCACGAAGAAGTTTGAACTCTTCTTCGAATGCTTTTTTCAACATGCCCCATGTGGCTTTAGAGGTTGCTTCCAGTTTTGTGTACCAGTCTATTGCTATACCCCTTAGGGTTGTTGGGAATTCTCCTAACTAGTAAGCTCTATTGTCTTGGCCCTTAGCCATTGGCTATCCATATTGTTTCACACGTTTTATAGTGCTGTATAAGATCCCCTAATCCATTACCTATGAGTTTTAGAAGTTTTTGCCTCTCAACATTTGGACTTGCTAGGGGAGTCAACATCCTTCTTCCCTCATGCAACCTTTGTGACTGGAACCTGACTAGAGAGTTTTGATTTGTACATTCCGGTGCTTCTCTTGCACTCTCGGCTACGTAAGAATCCTCTACTTGTCCTTCCTTAGCATTTTGCATGCTTGAGTTGTCCTAGGGATCTTTCTCGTGCTCCCTTTGTCCTAGAGTTTTAGTCTCAAGTCTTCCAATTCTTGGCTCTTCTATGAGTAATAATTCTTCAATGCAATAGACGTTGCTCTGATACGTTTCTATCACTAAGTCCGTAAACTCTCCTTCCCCCTCTTCTTCATTTGATGTTGATTGTATGGATGATTTCTCAACTTGGTTAGCAAGATCCACTTACGCTTCATCGAGGAGTGATAAATGCTTTGGTATTTCCTCCTACTCTTCCTTGATGTATTCTCATGTTGTGAAAGTTTTTTTGTCTTCTCGACTACGAGCTCTGCTGATGCTTCGGCTTTTACTTCGTTCTCGGGATGTACTTGGACTTTTGGTTAATAACCCTTTGGTGTCTTCAACAATTATCCTTAGTCTTTTTCATTCACTTTGTTCCCTTATTCTTAGGGATTGTTTAACTTTTTGTTCTAATGGCTCATGGCTGGCTTGTAAGTTTTTCCCGTTCTTGTTCATATGTAAAGGGATTTTTTTTGAGGAGTGCGTCATCAGTCAATGGTACATTCTTCTCGTCGATTCCTTTCTTTGTACTATTGGAGTATTTGTTGATGACATTCTTGTTCTTTTGCTACACACAAATCTTGTAAAATTATGAAATTTCATGTGAGGAGTCTTGGAACACGATTCAAGAGATGGTCTACTTCTTTGTTTACTTGTAGGTTATCCTAGATTGCACTTTGTGGTATTTGTTTCCTCACAACTTCCCTTTGTATGTGCTCTTTGATGGATATGTCCCACAAATTTATGAGATATTGTATAATGTTGTTTTCTCTTTCTTCATTAGATTGCAATGGTTCTTCTGCTGGCTGCCCAATTATATTGTCATTTTTTTCCAACTTGGCTTCATATTACACCCGACGTCTTGTATGCAATGGTGCCAAATGCTTATCGTCTAATTAGTATGCTTTGATTCTATTGAGTAAACAATATAAGTAAATTCCAGAACAGCAATTAACTCAGACCATTAATGGCATACATACATTACCCTTCATTTGCTTATACTAAATAGTTCAAGGAATCTCCAAACAGTCCCAATTCACATGTACAATAGAAGTATGTAAAGTGGCCGAGGGTTGTTGAGAACTACCAACTGTCGACAACTACCAAAAGCAACCACTTACATCTGAGAACTAATTATGCCAACAACCAAGAAGTAAATTAAACTATGAGAAATATTTGCTAACTACAAGAGGCTTTCACAACTAGCAATACCCTTAACTAATATGACAAAGAAATCAAGTTTCGCATGGACAAAAAAAACTGAAGGAGCTTTTGATGAACTTAAGAAGGTAACGAGTTTATGCTTTGTTCTTGCTATCCCAAATTTCTTAGAACCATTTGTTGCGGAATGTGATGCTTCAAGAGAGGGAATTGGAGCTAGCTTCGCACAAAAGGGACATCCCATAGCATTTGAAAGTAAGAAATTGGAAGAATAAAAAAAATGATTCTCTATCTATGACAAAGAGATATCGGCTAACATGTATGCTTTGGCCAAGTTTTGACAATATTTGGTTTGTGAGATTTGTGGTGAAGATAGATCATAATAGCTTGAAGTATTTGCTTAGCCAACATGACTTGAATGACAGGCAACAAAAATGTGTGAGTAATCTGCAAGCTTATGATTTTGACATAGAGTATATGAAAGGAAAAAATAATTTAGTTGTTGCCACTCTTTCTATAATGCCTACTCTATGTGCTAGATCTGCTAATTTTGCTGAGTGGAAGGTCACTATTATGGCAAAGTATGTTAAAAATGCATTTTCTATTGATCTCCTTGATGAGAGGGAAGATAGATTTGTAGAAGCAAATGGTCTCATTTTGTATACAAATAGAATTTTCCTAGTTCTTGAATCTTGAATGGAAATAATTTAAAGGGCTTTGCTTTTTGTGATGCATTGCGAGTTGGTCACCCAAGATTTTACAAGACCTACAGTCAAATTAGGGAAAGTTTTTCAAGGAAAGGCCTGAAGAAGGATGCCCTCAAACACATTCGAGAATGCATGACTTGTTAGTAAAACAAAGCATAACACGTTTTTCCAACAAACTTGCTTTATCTACTACCCATCTCAAAGAAGTGCAAAAGTATATACATGGGTTTCACTATAGGTCTCCCCAATAAGGAAATGATTGCATTTATGTTGCGGTGGATAGCGTAATGATGTATGCACACTTTTTTGCTATTTCTTCATATCCCAAAGCGCATCATGTTGCTGATTTACTTTTTAGAGAAGTGTTTAGGCTACATGGGTTGGCTAAAAGTATGGTTAGTGACAAAGATAGTAGATTCCTCAACTCTTTTTCGTAGGAGCTATTTCATTTGCCTTGTACAAACTCATTCCTAGCAGAAGCTATCGCCTCTAAAAAGATAGTGAACAAGTGGGTTGAAGGATACTTCATGAACTATGTTTGATATTATCAATCAGCCTAGGTTATGTTGCTACATTTTGGAGAGTACTACTATAACACTACCCACCACTTGTCCATTGGTATTCGTCTGTTCATGGCATTATATGGTTATGATGTGTTAACCTTTGTTGATTTAGTGTTTATAGATAGGAGAGTACCAGAAATTGGTGACTTGTGGAGCTAGCCAAAATATATTGAGATCACTCAAAGATCACTTTTAGCAAGCTTAGAATCGACATAAATTCTATGTTGAATAGAATTGCATAAATAGATCATTTAAAGTGGGAGAGATTCTCTTTTTGGATTTGGAGCCTCATAGGAAAACCCCATCAAAATTAGTTGGATTGAAAAGCTCAAACCATGCTTTTTTTGGGACTTATAGGATCCTGAGGAGAGTTAAGGAAGTTGCATATGAGTTGGAATTACCAAAAACTAGTAGGATTCATGATTTGTTTCATGTGTTTTGCCTCAAGATGGCCCTTGGACAACATATCGCATTGTTAGTAGATTTGCTACCTTTGGATGTTGAGAGAAAATTCATATTGGAACTTGATGCTATTATTGATACTAGGGTGAAGAAGTTGAGGAATAGAACCATTATAGAGTATTTGGTTTGTTGGAAGAATCTACTTCTTGAAGATGCTATGTAGGAAGGACCATACATCTTGGAGCATCTAAATTTGCATTGGTTGAGGGCAAACAATTTTGGGAAGGGCGGACTTGTAATGTGTTGGCATTTCAAATCGCACCTTTGGAATGCGTTTTGGAAACGGACAGCTATGTATAGTAAACTGCTCTTCGAATTAGGAGGGGAAGCTCCCTCTTTTGCTGAGTTGCATAAAGAAAGTAAACTAAAACTAAAACTAATTTTGCCTATCTTTTTGGTTCAGCTGCGAGAACACAAGGTTATAGAACTCTAGATGTTGCAGCTGAGGTTTTCCCTTAAATGAAACTTAACAACTACAACTTAATTTACGCTAAAACGTTTCTATCCTCTCAAGTAACGCAAAGGAAGAGAGTTTAGAAATGGACGAGATTGATTTTCTGACAAAGATACTTAAATAAACTTTCCTTAACATACATCTATTGAATTTCAATGCAAGCTGAAAAAGGAGATCATATAAGTATTACACAATAACGAAAATATGAGACTTTATATCAAGGGCAGCAAAGCAAGATTCAAGACTTAATTTTCAAGATTCAAGAACATAAACTTGCTGGTTTTTCATAATATTTTCAGATTAGCACTCAAAGAAGGCTTGTTTTTTCATATTTCTTCATCTAGAACATCAAATTTGTGAAGGAGGCCATTGTTTTCAATTTTTAGCAAGCTGGTCTATATTTGTTCTATCTTCTGGATAAATTTTTGAAGGATTTTCTCAAGGTTGCAGCAGTTGCTTTTTAGTTTGTATGTCAGAGAAAACTTCAAAACAAAAAATTGAATTCCTCTTCGAAGGCAAGCCGCTGGAAATTGTAAATGAGTACAAGTATCTTGGCTTTGATTTCCACAACAAACTCAGCTGGGAAATATGTAGAGCAAAAAGAATACAAGGAGGCTAGAAAGCGCTATACTATTTGCAAAATAGATGCAAAAATGCAGAATTATGGGATTGGAAAACTAAAAGAACTCTTTTTGGTCTTCTTGTCATTCCGGTGATTCTCTATGGGTGTGAAATTTGGGGCAGCAGCATGTCATATCAGAAATGGAGACAGGTGGAAAGAATACAAAAACATCTAATTATAAGCAGCCTCAAGCTCAAGACTGCAGTGTCTTCTGAGATTTTATTGGCCGAGACCGGTACTTTCCCCTTAGAGGCTTCGGCGATGACCCAATTATTAAGCTATCTAAAGAAGGTCCAAATTATGGAGAGTCACCGTTGGCCTAAGCTAATTGTGAAGGAAGAACTAACTAGAAGAAAAAACACTTGGATGAAACAAAATATCAAATGGATGAAAAAGTGGGATGTGGAGATGCATGAATGTCCAAACACAAATGAAGAAATAAAAAAATGTGAGAAAAATTCAAATATGCAATATGGTCGAAAAAAACAGGGCGTAAAAAAGATTATTATATCAAAGAATTCAATCCCATGAAGGACCATGAAGAAAAGGCCTACATAGGAGCAAATATCAAATGGAAAGCAAAAATGCTGATAGCTCAATTGTGAACTAGTTCACATCATCTTAGGTGTGAAACGGGCAGGTGGGTTGTTCCTAAAGAGGAGTGGGAAAATAGAATATGTTGTTTTTGTAACAAGGGTATGGTGGAGACGGAGTGGCACTTCATCATGGAATGCTCAATGTATAAAGACATCCGGGACAACTATGGGGACACTGTGCAGGTTGATAATCTGAATACCTTGTTTGAAGAGTCAAGGTTAGACAAAATTGCAAACTTCATCATCAAAATACACTGCAGAAGGACTGATCTCAACTGGTGTTTACAAACTAACTAGGGCCTTTCTGTTGGGGACTCCTGTGCTGTTCTTGGGTCCCATAGGCTTCTTTGGCCTCGTGGACGTCATTAAAATATTTCATTTCATTTCATTTCTAATCTTCTGGGTCTATACCAAACCTTCTTTTGGACAAAACCCATATCACAGTTTTTTCAAAGAAACTTAAAGTGGTTGCATTTTCAGTCAGAAGCCAGGGTTTTCAACATTTGATCAACTGGGTACATCTAGAATATGCTCATGAACAATACCCAGATGCCAACTTTTTTCTGCTTTTTTCGGAGAAAATTAGGGTTTGCTGCTTTTTCAGTCTTCATTTAGAATTTTCAAAAACGGACGATCTGGGTTGACTTGTAATGAAATTCTAATCAAAACCCATATCTCAGAAAATTTTCCAAAAAATTCATCCATTTGACGAAGAAAAATGAGCAAACTAAAATTAGAAAGTTTGCCAAAACTTGTTAGAACCTAGGCGTATTTACAGTCAATCTTCAAGTTTTGTAGAATGGAGTACATCCCTATAGAGTTTAAGACCAAATCAACACTATACCATGATTTCATAGAAACAGCCGAGACTGACTTACATCATATCAAGCCAATATTCAATCTACGTCCTATGGAAGATGCAGGCAATGCCACCATCAGGCATCTTGGCCATTCAGGTCTTCTCACAGCAGCATCCATACCTTTCTCAGTATAGAGCTTAGAATTCATAATTGCTTGTATCAAGCATTATAATTCTGCCACAAGGGAAATCCAGTCAGTAGATGGAAGAATCATATGCAGCCTAAAGCCGGACATGATCGATAAATGCTTCTCAATTCCACCATGGCCTGGAAGTGTTACCATCAACATAGAAGAATGTGAAAGGATATGGGAAGAGCACCAAGAAAAGTATAGCAAGAAGATTGCACACAGGTGGCTGAAAGAAAAATACAGTACATTGCCAAAGAACATCGGGAGAGGAGAGTTCAATGATGAATTTGCTATAATAATCACCTTACTCAATCGAATTACTGGTCAAGCGGATGCAACAAAGTTTCAGCTTTGGATGTTCTACATGATACCTCACATCATGAAGAAGACAAAGTTCTATGACTGGCCTACATTCATCAGTGATTGCCTTCATCAACAAATAATTGAATATTTCAATAGACATGCATTCCACATGATCTCCTACCTAGTCTACTTGGTTGTCATTCAGGGTAAATTCAGAGGGTTAAACACAAAGGGTTCTTTAAATGTACATGTCTACGATTACTACACTCAGTTGGAGTTCACTACGGCATCACATCACTACAAAAGAGTGAATGAAGCATTCCTAATATATACAGTGCATGACTTGGACAATGAGCTACATGTTCGCATTTCATCTATTGCCAGGGCAGCAATGTCAGAATGGATGGATTGGTTTATTCAATTTGCCACTTTCACTTACCTAAGGGTTTACGGCTATTCAGGTGCTCCTCTTATGTTACCAAGGTATTCGTCAGATGAAGTCGTGTGTATGGAATTTCTCAGACAAGTATCAGATGTTCACACTCACCTGTGCAACAAAAAGAGACCAGCCTTCAACTTCCCTTTTTCTTTAGGTATTTATAGGTGCAGATCATCCGCAGATGCTAAAATAATGGGTAATGAGTTAGATAAATTTGGTCTCAAGCCTTTCAGCAAGAGACGATCTTATGATCCCCATGGTGTCTATGCAGCTCGACTTGGTCAAAACTATGCTCATGTGCCTGCACTCGAAGACTTTTGGGCTAATTGCAGAGATGAGTACGAGGTGCGAGGGTGAAGCAATAGTAGACTCACCCTTCATCAAATGAAAGATTGTTTGTCCGAAGACATTGAAGGGTTATTAGATGACGACAGAGATGTAATTCTCCCAGCCTATACTAGAAATCAAAATGAACAACAACCTCTTTCACAGGTTAACTGGGCTAACAGAGAATGCATTACAGTGGAAGAAAGGATTCGTCAAGTTGTTGATTACAACAAGACCTTCTTGACACTCAAAAGAATGAAGTCAATTCCAGTAGCAGAGCCTCCAAGGGTTCATCCGTTGCCTCCTTCTTCTAAAGCTCAATCAAAGACAAAAGGAAAAGTTCAAGAAGTTGTGAAGGGTAGTAGGTCTACAAAGAGTGCAGTTATTCCTCCCATGGATGTTAGTAGAGATACCACATCTTGGCTTGAGAGCTCCTTGGGAAGGACAAGACGAAGGCCTTCTTATCAGTTGAACTTTGATAACATATATCAGGAAGCACCCAAGAAGAAGGCAAAGAAACAAATCCACTTTGAGAGGAATTACGAGGGTGAATTGGTCATGGAGACAGCTATGCCTCTTGAAGATAAAATCAGAGATGAGGTGGAGGTTGATGATTTCATAATGGTCAAAGCAAATCTTGGTAAAAGTACCCAACATGTTGACATGAGTTTGTTTAAGATGGTAACTGAAAATATTCAAGAAAGAGTGCAAAAGGATGGAGAAGACAAGGCAGCCCTCAAGGCTGAAAATCGTCAACTGCAGTTGTGTATATCTAATCTCATTCATGGCACCTCACAAACAACACAGTTGCTGCCCCAAGTTTTAGAGACACCAGCTGATCAGTAGCAGCTAAGGCAATTAGTTATTTGTGGAAAACAAACTCAAGAATGGATTGAAGAGTTCATTGTTAGAGGAAAAGAGATTCTAGCACAGGTCTTTCAGCTGAGATATAAGGCTCATGACTTACGTCAAGGTATCCAGGATTTTGAGCAGTTGATAGCCGAGTTCAAGCCGATGCATGAAATCATAATTGCAGATTTAAATATAGCTTATGGTTCTACAATGGCAAGAGAACACAAAAGACAGATCCTGGAGTGGAAGGAAGGTCACCTTTTCAAGGTTAATACATATATAAGAATATCTGAGGAGTTTGTTGTCTATAAGAAAAGGGTTATTGATACTCTTAAGTTCATTAGAGAATTTGTTGCAGCAATTCCTTGTCAGTATTGCCTTGAAGATGGTTCCTACATTGGGCTTGACATAGTCCAAGCAGAATTTCAAAGTATCATGCATGGCAGCGATGGCAGTGTTGGAAGAATGAAGATGATTTCCATGATGTCAGCGAAGTTTGAGAAAGCGGCCAATGAGAGCGAAGATTTCTTGAGATCTATTGCAGATAGTGAAGAAATCTTGGAAAAGCGGCATTTTGCTATTAATAGTATTGGCACTCCCACCAAAGATGAAGTTGCCCGCCTTTTAGCGGATGTGATCGAGATTTAAATCAGCTTTCTTCTAGAAGCTTCGTCCATGCTTTCTTTCTATTCTTGTCTCAATTCTTATCCATTCTTTGAGGATAGAAAGAAAACAGTTGTAACGAGTTGGCACTTTCCATTTTTAGATGCTTTCCTAGGTGTTAGATGTTTATCTTTTCTAGGATTAGAAATAAAGCTTGCATGTTGGCAAGTAGTAGTTGTAAAAGCAAGGAGATTTTAGGGTTCCCTACTCCTCTGCTTGTGTATAAATAAGAGCAGTGTTTACTCATTTTTCTTTAACCGTGCTTGTGATAACAGAATCGCCGAGCTTATGCCTTCATGTTTGTTATCGATTAGTGTCAGTTCACTTTGTGTAAAGAGCAAGTTTGCATGCCTCCTTAGCCGCAAATCCTTGTTTAGTGCATGCGTTATGTGTCAATTGTAATATGGTTTTGATCGCATGTTGCAAGTATTTTGCTACAACTTGCTGTCCCGGAATTGTAATCTTTGTGCTCGACATTTGGGAAAATAAAGTCTTGAAGCTTGCTTTGCTGCCCTTGATATAAAGTCTCATATTTCCGTTATCATGTAATACTTATATGATCTCCTTTTTCAGCTTGCATTGAAATTCAATAGATGTATGTTGAGGAAAGTTTATTTAAGTATCTTTGTCAGAAAATCAATCTCGTCCATTTCTAAACTCTCTTGCTCTGCATTTACTTCAGAAGATAGAAACGTTTTAGCGTAAGTTAAGTTGTAGTTGTCAAGTTTCATTAAAGGGAAAACCTCAACTGCAACAACTAGAGTTCTATAACATTGTGTTCTCGCAGCTGAACCAAAAAGATAGGCAAAATAAGTTTTAGTTTACTTTCTTTATGTAACTCAACAAAAGAGGGAGCTTCCCCTCCTAATTTGAAGAGCAGTTTACTGCACGTAGCTGTCCGTTTCCAAAAGGCATTCCAAAGGTGCAATTTGAAACGCCAGCATAATGTCCCCCATCCTAAGTATGAGGATGTTTGAGTCGCTTTCTAGGCTTGAGCGGGATTTCAAACTATTCCATACCATCATACCTTTCTTCCATTCCCTGCTTTCTTGTCAATATTAGATATTTAAAACCCCAATCCTTGGCCTCACACTCCCTTGTTATTATTAAAGTAATGTTTTATATTGTAATAGTCAATTAGTTTTTAGGATAGACTTTAGGAATCTTCTTTAATAAAGTCATGTTGACTTTAGATATTTTTCCTATGAGTTGCCATCCTTATCCTTTGTGGATAAGATATTTATCATCCTTATCCTCGATGGATAAGATTTACCTTTTTGCTTTATGAGTTGTCATCTTTATCCTTTGTGGAAAACATATTTGTAATCCTTATCCTTTGTGGATTGTTGTACCCCAAATTAAAAATTTTGCTACACTTGGGCATTTTGAAGAAATGGTCAAAAGTCTTGTTAAAATTGTCAAAAAAGGTCAAAATTAGGGATTTGCATGTCTTGCATGAGGGTCAGAAACTCGAAATTTTCAAAATCTGACGATCTGGGTCTGCTCAGAGCGATCAAATCTACAAAACCCAGATTTCAGTTTTTCAGCCCTAAATTTTGGGAATTTTTTTTCTAAAAATAGAACTTTTTTTGTGTTTTTCTCGGTTTCTTTTGAAATGAATGCTGGCAAAATTTTCTAAAAATAGAAAGTTTGGCTTCTAGGGTTCAAACTCGTTTTGTTTGGTCGAAAATACTTCCTCATTAGGTTGGTCCAGTCAAATTCATCAAAAGGTCAGTTTTGCCCTAGTGGGTCTATTTTTCTTTTTCAAGAGCTCTAAGGTTATTAATGGAGGTCATTCAACTGCTAGGTGTCAGATTTAGAGTCTTAGGCACTGCTTAGATCAAAGAGTTGCTACAGATGATTGAGGGACGCGAAACGAGGAATAGAAGTTGAAGAATCATGAAAACTGCAAAATTTTGGCTAACTCTAGAAAACCAGGTGCCCCTACTTAGTTTAGGCGCCTAGATGCTCATGCCTTAGAAAATTTTCACCTCCAGCAGTCAAAGCATTGGCAAGCACGTGAAACGAGGAACAAAGTTGAAAATTGGAAAATAAAAACTAACACTACCAAGCATGGGTGCCCCAGGAGGAGATAGGCGCCCGGTTTTTCAAGGCCTCAAATGATGGAATTAAGGTTGCTCATCCCAGACAATGTTACTCAGAATATTCTCAGCTTCACAGTAAATCCACCAGCACAACCATTTGATCAACCAATCATCCGGAATTGAAGATTGAATGGAGAAGTCTCAACCAAGAAGCTGAAGGCAAATCATGAAATCATCAGAAATATTCTGAGGCTAGAATTCTGAGCGCCCTAAGAAGAGATAGGCGCCTAGGGTTTTGAAGGCTCATATCCAACAATTAGGGTTTGCAGATCAATCAATCTCTCGAGAATCCTGCCAGCTTCGCAACGGATATCTCAGCAAAATCATCAAGTCATTCAGCTGACGGCAAATTCAGATCAAACAAAGGCCATAACATGAGGTTTTCAAGAATGAAGGTTGAAAAAGAGCCAAAAATGGCTGTCTGGAATTCTAGGCGACCCAAAAGGAGATAGGCGCCCAAGGATTTGAAGTTCTAAAACATCAAATTTGGAGTTGCATCCTCCAACATGTCTTCTTCAGTGTTGAAGCAGCTCTCCAACACAACCATTACTAAGTCCATTGGAGATGGCAGTCAGCAGGTACTGAAGACAAAGCGAAGGGGTGAAGTCAAAGGCAAAATGAAGATCTCAAGAAAATTGTCTGAAAACACGGCGTCCTAGGAGGAGATAGGCGCCCAAGCTTTTGAGGCCCTAAAAGCATCTTTCAGGAAATATCACCCCCAAAAGACCCTCCTCCAAATTCATTAAGCTATCTAGCGAATCTGATAGCCAGTCGATCGGGTCAGTCTAGCTCTTGGAATCATAAAATCATCTGAATGTGAGAAAACAAGCAAGAAAATGGAAAATGTAAAAATGACTGAACATTGGTTTTGCTGGGCACCCCAGAGAGAGATAGGCACCCATGACTTTAAAGGCCAAGATGGAGTTTTTATCAAAAGTTGCCTCTAGACAAACTTCGTTAGAATCGATCAAGCTTCGCAATGGATTATTCTACCAGATCACAGGATTCACCGAGCACCTAGAAATCAGGATCAAACCGGGGTCAAAACATAAGCAAAAGATGAGATTTCATAAAAAATGGTTTAAGTCCTTCAAGGGTGGCGTCCAAACTCTCATGGCTTAGGAAAAATTCAAATAATTTCAAAGAAGAATAAAAAATGAAAGTGCCCAAGTTCAATGCATCTAATTTAGGGTTTCACAGCCCTAAATTTAGAAAACAAAGCAACTTTCAATCTAAAAACTTATTTAAGGCAGCCTTGTGCATTCATTCTTCATAATTTTGTTTGTAGGTGATCAAGGCGAGAGAGGAGAAACCAAAAATTTTCCTATTTCAAAGATTTGAAGGCTAAAGTTTGGTGATTTTTCAGAGTTATTTATAATTTTCAGATCAGCTTGCAAAGAGGCTCCTTTTTTCATGTTTTTTTCTTCTAGGGCATCAATTTTTAGAAAGAGGAGGTTAATATTTTCAAATTTCAGCAATTTGGGTCATTTTAGTTCTTGATTCTGAATAACTTTGAAGAAACTTTTCAAATTTCAGCAGCTGCTTTTTTTATGCATGTCCAAGGAATCTTCAGTATTTTCAAGATCTAATCATCTGGGTCCTAAAACATACTTCTGAAGAAAACCTAGGTCACAATTTTTTTGTCAAAATTTTCAGAAATTAGGGTTTGCTGCTTTTTCGACCAGCCATCAAAATTTTCAAAAAAGATCGATCTGGATACTCTTGCAATAAAAATTTCTACAAAACCCATATCTCAGATTTTTTTCAAAAAAATTGTCCGTTTGAAGAAGAAAAATAAGCAACCTAAAGTTAGGGTTTGTGCAAAACTTGTTCAAACATAGTCAAGCTTACAGTCAATCTTCAAGATTTTTAGTATGGAGTAATCTCCCATTGAATTCAAGGCCAAATCAGTCCTATACCATGATTTCATCAAAACAGTTGAGGTTGAGTTGCATCATATCAAACCAGTGTTCAATTTGCGTCCTTTGGAAGATGCTAGCAATGTTGCTGTAATGTCCCTTATTAAATTTGTCTTAGAAATAGAAAAAATGCACAAGGCAAGGTAAAGGTTCACCTTTATGTTCATATAAATTAGCTTATATAATTCGTCTTAAAGATCTGTTCATGTCATTAACTGATAACAACTACACATTTATTTCAAAATTTAACATCTGAGAATAGGAGAAGTGCATAAGTTCTTTTAAATCAACATATGATATGAATGCATTAGATAATTTAACATCAGCATATACACAAGATATAATCTACATAAGTACACACTTATCATAGTTTATCATAACTTATGTAATGTTCCCCTTTTGGCAGTAATCCTGTCAGTGGCTCATTAACCTATTCCGGAATCTTGTAGGCTCGTTGAGGTGTTTCAAAGGGTTCCAGTTTTGGAGGTTTTGTGTTCTTTCCTCATTATTTACTATTTATACTATTTTTGGTAGTTAGCAGTTGTCAGCCTTCAGTTCATCACGTCATTGGTAGCAATTTTCAGAACTAAGCCTTGGCCTTTTGGAAATATTATTCTAATGGTTTTCTTCATGAATTGAGCAGTTGGTTCTAATTTGCAGTTGACCCCTTGGCCTAAGGTATGAACTTCAGTTATTTTAAAAAGGGGACTTTAAGGGTGGCGCCACATGAAGGAGTTAAAAGGTTTTAATATTAATTCTTCATTATCTCAAGTGGGGCATATTTTTGAAGAGTTATATTCTTTTTGGAAATTTGAAAAGGATTGGCTTTTGGCGTACCTTTTGGAGGTCTTGAACAGTTTCCTATCTTCCTTTAAAATTGAGGCTTGGCTCCAGTATTTGATCATCCATTATTTTACTAAAGTTATGCCATCAAAATGATTTATCATTTTATACTTCGAGGAATGTTGACCTCCTAGTTCTTCCTTCAATTTCGTGTTTGCAAGACAACACCTAGTTGAATTATTGCTGCTTCTCATCCAAACTAGCAGATTGTGTTTCAAGGTGAAATTTTGATGTAATTTCCAGTTTTACAGTTGCTGTTTGCATACAGCTGAATGTTGTTTTTGCTCATGGTTGAATGTACGAATTTTATATTGTTTTGGGCATTTGCTAATAAGATTCCTAAGGTCTAGGCGACCATCTCCAATCTATTTCAGATTTTATTTTGTAGTGTGGATTTTTATATTGAAAAATCGCCCCTCTCAAGGGCCGTACTTTTCAACTTGCATTGGGAAATGTGCCATTAAATATTGCAGGTCTTTTGGAGCTATTTTTGTGTCTTAACAGGGGCGCCTATCTCCCAATTGATCTATGCCTTTGTCTTCACGCATTTCAGAGGTATTTTGATTGAGTTGTGAGCAATTTATGAATTTTTGTAGTTGCTGATATACATTTCCAGAATTACAGTTCGCTGATCAGAATTAAAATCAATTGCTGTTTTCCATCTTTCTTCTTTTTTTCTCGTTATATTCTGACAGAGAGATAATGTATAACAAGGTGCTTGAATATTGGTGAAACTGGCATTGTAAATTGCAGCCTTCTCTTTTGTACAAGCTGCTAACAGTAGTACTGTTTCAGTTTTATTATTGCTGCTCTATTTAATTAATTTCACACTAAGCACCCCTGGATGGTTTATCGCCAGAGAGGACAATCTGTTTGTAACCTCTTTCATACCCACTTCAAGTGGAGAATTCCCACGTTTCAGTGGATGCCTGTCGCAGCAGAAGAAGTCTTTATTGTTGTAATCTTTTCCCCCCACTGTTTGGTGGTAGCGTGAAAAGTTCATTGGCTGGTTATCCGCCTTCTTGTTATTTCAATTCAGCAGTAGTACTCCACCATATGTTAGCACCTCGCCTGCAAAAGGATCTTGAGTGCACATCCTTGGTGTCGAGTCTAATATTTTTTTTTCAGTATAATCTCGTACTTGTTGATTCAGTAGATCCTAGGGATCCTCTAACCATATGCTCGCCCCTCCTCCTTAAGTGGTTTTAGGGTGCATTCTTGGTTAGAGTTCTTTCATGTACGTTTTGGTTATGCTAACCTTAATGGGTGATTGATTCTATTGTAAATGTCTGGTTTAAAAATCAAAAAAATTGAGAGAGAATATTTCAACTTACTACGCTCTACCGGGATAGATCTTTGCCTTTATCTCTCTTCCCTAATGGAGAGACGCCTTATAGTGCCGAGGGCGTGTGACCAATCTCCAAGTGGATTCCCTCAAGGTTTATTACCCGTCTTGGGACGTCCATCATGTGATCGAATTACTAGCCTTTCCCTCCACAACCATCCTCTCCTTGGTGAGCATTAGCAAAAGAGATTGTTGGCTCTATATCTATCCTCATAGCAAGCCGTAACAACTTACGAATAATGCAATAATTGTTGTAAGCAACATTATTGCTTATCGATATTTATTATTCCCAGTTGCATTTATGGGTTCCTAGTACTTATTAAACAACGCACTGCCTGAAGCATTTGTTATAACTACAGTTATGATTAATTTATCTATTTTTTAAAATAATTTCCCTGCCTTTTACTAAAGTGGTTCGATTGCATCCAAAGATCCATGTTTTATAGGCATGATAACAATATTAATTTGAAACCGAATCCGCATTAATCAAATGTCAGGTATGAGCAGCATACTTACCTGAGTTTAACGTGTCTCCTGCACTCGATCAAACTTTTTTTTAATTCCCACGATCCTTCCCTGCTTCACACGTTTCTTCTTCTTTTCTTTCTGATCGTACCCCCCGCTCCAGCCAAGAGGGATTGCTTAAATTGTTTTTCACTGGCCATGATTTGAGAACTCCTGAGGTCGCGACTTACCGAAGAGACGTATGACTTAGACACCGCTTCAGGCATTTGGCGTTTTGTTTAAATAAAACAATGCTTAACCAAGTCGATACTTGGTGATTAATTTCTACTTTATTAAATACGATAATATGATCATTCGTTTGATATTTGTTAATCATGTTTAACACCAAGTATGGCGATCACAATTACTCAAGAAGAAAAAGAGAATTACAATTATTATTATTTTATTCCAATATTTGTTGCTGGTAAGAGATGATCATTAATTCGGGGGTTATGACAGTTGCAATCAGGCACCTCGGTCATTCTGGACTACTTGCAGCAGCATCAATTCCTGTTTCAGTTCAAAGTGTAGAGATTGTAATCACTTGTATCAAGCATTACAATGCAGCTACGCGGGACATTCAAACAGTAGACGAAAGAGTTGTGTGCAGCCTCAAGCCTTACATGATTGAAAAATGTTTCTCAATACCACCTTGGTCAGGAAGTGTTGTCATCTCCATGGAAGAATGTGAAAGGGTGTGGGAAATGCACAAGGAGAAATACAACAAGAAAATTGCACAAAAGTGGATGAAGGAAAAACATAAAACTTTGCCAAAGAAAATTGGACGTGGAGAATTCAAGGATGAGGTTGCTATAATGATCACCTTGCTCAACCGAATCACAGGTCAAGCAGATGCTACAAAATTCTAGCCTTGGATGTTCTATGTCATATCCCATATCATGAAGAAGACAAAATTTATGATTGGCCAACATTGATTAGTGACAGTCTTCATCACCATATAACTGAATACTTCAAAATCCAAAAGTTCCACATGATTTCATATCTAGTCTATCTAGTGGCCTTTCAAGGCAAATTCAGAGGATTGAACACAGTGGGAACTCTGGATGTGCAACATGTCTATAACTATTACCCTTAGCTGGAGTTCACAGAGTCAACACATCATTACAAAAGGGTAAATGAGGCTTTACTGATGCATATGGTGAGAGACCTGGACAATGAGTTGCACATATGGATTTCATCAACGGCCAGGGAAGCAATGGCGAAGTGGGCAGATTGGTTCATTCAGTTTGCTACCTTCACCTACATCAGAGTGTACAGCTTCTCAAGTGCTCAACTCATGTTGCCAAGATATCCCTCAGGTGAAGTGGTTTTCATGGAATTTCCAAGGCAAGTATATGAAGTTCACACTTTCTTGCGGAATCCAAAGAAGCTCGCCTTCAGTTTTCCATTTGAGTTGGGAATCTACAGATGTAGATCGTCAGCAAATGCTAAGGTGATGGGAGAGGAGTTGTCTAAATTTGGTCTCAAGCCATTTAGCGAGAGACGATCATACGACCCTCATAGTGTCTACGCATCCCGACTTGGTCAGAATTATGCTCGTGTGCTCGCACTTGAAGATTTTTGGGCTAATTGTAGAGATGAGTTTGAGGGCTTACAGTCCATCAAATGAAAGATTGCTTGTTAGAAGATATTGAAGGATTATTCGATGATGATTGAGATGTACTTCTCCCAACATACACCCAAAATCAAATTGAGCAGCAAACTCTTCCACAAGTCAATTGGTCCAACAAAGAGTGCATCTCAGTTGAAGAAAGGACAAACCGGGTCATAAAGAACAACAAGTTATTCTTAAGTCACAAGAGGAAGAAAGCTATTCCAGTAGTAGAGCCGCCAATAATACAATCATCTCTTCCTTCTTCTTCAAGAGCACAACCAAAGATGAAGGCTATAAGTCATCCTCAAGAAGGTGTAAAGGGTAGCAAAACAACAAAGAAGGTAAAGAGAAGGTTGGACTTTTCAGTTATAATTATACAAGAGCAGCCAACAGTTGTAGCAGAGGTCCATCCAAAAGAGCCAACGCCACAAGCAGAAGAGGTGCTCATGACTCCTGACTCTCCACCATCACTGAGGACTTCTCCGATTCATATTGATTTGGAGGAAGAAGTAGCAGAAGAGGTTGCAGCTGAACCTCCTAGGGAAGCTAGTAGAGACACCATGTCTTGGCTTGAGAGCTCCCTAGGAAAGAAGAGAAGGAGGCCTCCATATCAGCTAAACTTTGATGAACTTGACAACATTTACCAAGAGGCTCCTAAAAAGAAAGCAAAGAAACAAGTTCACTTTGGAAAGAATCCAGATGGTGAGATGATCATGGAGACTGCTATGCCTCCTAAGGATAAAAATATGGTCGAAGTTAAGATCGATGATTTCATAATGGTTAAGGCCAATCTTGGTAAAAGCACTAGGCATGCAGATGTAAGTTTGTTCAAAGTTGTAGCAGAAAATCTTTAGGACAAAGTGCTCAAAGATGGAGAGGATAAGGCAGCCCTCAAGGCTGAAATCTGGCAACTCAGGTTATATATTTCTAATCTTGTTCATGGCACTTCGCAAGCTACTCAGTTGCTGCCCCAAGTTCTAGAGACACCAGCTGATCAGCAACAGTTGAGGCAGTTGGTTGTATACGGGAAGCATACACGGGATTGGATTGAGGAGCTCATCACCATAGGTAGAGATGTTCTTGCACAGCTATATCAGCTAAGGTATAATGCCCATGGCTTACGCCAAGGGATCTAGGGATTTGAGCGGTCGATAATAGAGGTGAAGCCTATGCACGAGATCATCATTGCAAATTTGAGTACAACATATGGCTTAGTGGTTTCAATAGAACACAAGAAACAAATCCTTGCATGGAAAGAACATCACCTCTTCAATGTGAGAACTTATGAAAGAATATCAGAAGAATTGGTTGTATATAGACAGGGGGTGGTGGATGCTTTCCAGTTCATAAGTGAATTTGTTTCAGAGATCCCTTGTCAGTATAGTCGTGGTGATGGTTCCTACATTGAACTTGATGATGTACAAGCCGATTTTTAGAATGGTGTTCATGGCAGTGTTAGCGAAGATTCTGTTGTTGGAAAGATGAGACAAATCGCCATGATGTCAACGAAGTTCGATAAAGCAGCCAATGAGGTCAAAGATTTTCTGAGATCAATTGCAAAAGGTGAAGAGATCCTAGAAAAACGAAATTTTGCTATTGATAGTATTGATGCTCCTGATAGAGATATAGTTTCCAACTTTTTGGCGGATGTGGTTGAGATTTAAAGCAACAACTTTCTCCCAACTTTCTTCTCGCTTTCTTTCTATTCTTGTCTCAATGCTTATCCATTCTTTGTGAAGGGCAAATATTAAGTTGTAATAGTTGGCACTTTCCTTGTTTTTAGGTTTTTATAGGTTGATTAGATGCCTATCTGGTTTTAGTTTTAGAAATAAAGCTTGCATGTTGCCAAGTCTTAGTTGTAAAAGCAAGGAGATTTTCGGGTTCCCTACTCCTTTGCTTGTGTATAAATAAGGGCAGCCTTGCCCATTATTTTCTTAACTGTGCTTGTGATAACAAATTGCTGAGCCTATCTTGCCTGCAAGTTGTTGTTGTTTAGTTTCAGTTCACTTAGTGCTAGAGCAACCTTGCAAGTCTCTTCTAGCTGCAAGTTATTGTTTAGTTTATACGTTACTTGTGTCAATGTGTTCTGGTTGATCGCAAAACTGTAAGCCTATTTTGCTACAATCCTATTGTCCCAAAAGTGTAATCTTTGTTATTTGAGATTTGAGAAAATAAAGTCTTGTGCCTACTTTGCTGCCTTTATATAATGTCTCAAGTTTCTGTTTTATATGTTATGCTTATATGATCTCTATTTCAACTTGCATTGAAATTTCAGTAGATGTGCATTGGGAGAAAGTTTATTTAAGTATTTATGTCAAAGAATCATTCCTTGTTCATTTCTAACTCTTAAGCTCTGAGTTTACTTGAGTAGTTAGAAACGTCATTAAAGTAGGTTTACGTAGTTGAACTTCTAAAACAGAAAATCTCAGCTACGGCGTTTGAGTTTTATAACCTTGTGCTCTTAGCTGAATAAAAAGATTGGCAAATTAGTTTAGTTTACTTTCTTTAAGCAACATCAACAAAGAGGGAGCTTCCCCTCCTAATTTGAAGAGCAGTTTATCTGTGCATAGCTATCCGTTTCTAATTCACATACCAAAGGTGCGAATTGATATGCCAACATGGATAAGATATTTGCCATCCTTATCCTTTGTGGATATGATATTTGTAATCCTATATAAGGATGCTTTTGCTCCTTATTTCATACTAGATTTATATGCAATCTCGGTTAACTTTTTGTGTGTTGTTTTTGTAATATGGTATCAGAGCTCGAGTTTTGTAAATTCTCTTGATCAACGAGTACGTGAATCCTACGGATTGTGGCAGTAACAAATTGCATGCAAGAGACACAAAAGAATGTGCCAAAGGAAGTTGTATGGATTCGTACAAAGGTTTTTGACGAATTTTTTCAATAAATTCATGGCTCTATTGTTTTGTAGTTTTTTGGTTGATTTTTTTTACAAAATTTGTGGGTTTTTAAAAGTTAAAAATTGCACAAGGTTTTAAGAACTATTTTTTGACGATTTTTTATAGAAAAATCGTAATTTTTAAACTCTTTTTTTGCAATTATTTCCCAAAAAATTTAGTGGTTTTTCTAGAAACAAGTTTTTTCCTTTTTTCGTGATTTTGGATTGTAGGAGGATGGCTTCATTGCCCAACATCATTCTAGAAGGAAGCCAAAGGTTCACTAACAAAAGTTATAACACTTGGAAATAAAGGATGCTCAGGATTTTCAAGTACAAATGCCTTGATCAGATCGTCCTCGGTACATACACTCGTCCAATAGTTGTTGGTAAAGACTAGGACAAGTTTGATGAGCATAATCGTGAAGCCATCATGTGCATTAAATTATCAATAATAGGCACAATGCTTCTGAAGGTTCCGTCAGGCAAAACCTCTATGAAGATTTGGACGTACCTGTGTGATCTACACGAGACGTTAGATAAAGGCAGGGCCTTCTTCTTGAAAAATATGTTCTCGATCATGATGGATGAGAAAATGTCTTTGCAGGATCATTTGATGAAGAGCAAAGATATTTGTGATCAATTGTTAGCCATAGGTCTCAAGATGGAAGAAGAAGATATGGTGGTTATAATGCTAAAAAGCTTACCACGGTCATATGAGCATTTCATTGAAACATTCAACATCACATCTAATAATGTTGACTTGAAGTTTGATGATTTGTGCAACAAAATCTTGCAGCAGAATAGATGGAAGAAGTAGTTTGGTAGCAGCAATGATTCATCGAGTGTGGAACAGGCCTTTGTAGCCAAGGACAAGGGCAAAGGCAAGTGGCCTTAAAAGAAAGGTCAAGAAAATACTGATGATACTTTGAAGAATTTTCAATACTATCGCATGTGACTATTGTGGTAAACTTGGTCACATGAAGAAGCACTATCAAAAGTGGTTGGCTGATCAAAAATCCAACTAGGGAGGGCCTCCACAAAAGGCTCATGTTGTAGAGAATTTTGAGCATAAGGAGTCATCCTTCTTTGCTTTCATGGCCAAACGACTAGCAGATAAAATCAAGTCTTCTGCATAGTACATTGATTCTGGAGCATCGACATTTTACACATACGAAAGATTGGTTCATTGAGTATATGGCTTACTCAAATTTAGTGATCTTCGGTGGTGGTGAGGAGTATACAATTGTTGGTAGAGGCAATGTTCAAATAACCTTTGGAGGGAAAATCTTCTTTTCTTCAATGTATACTATGTTCCGAGCATGGAGCTCAATTTGCTCTTAGTGAGTCAAATTATGCGGCATTGTCCCAAGTTGGACGTCATTCACAGTACACACAAGTGCCATATTGTTGACAAAGAGTCCAAGAAAACCATTGTAGTTGGCATAGAGGATCATGGTTTGTATTGGCTTATTGATATTGGAGAGGTTCAGGATCGTGCATTGGTAGCCAAGAGTTCATTTGCTATCAATACTCTTTGGCATCATTGTTATGGGCATCTAAACCTTTCTTATCTGTCTTAGTTGGCTCGCAAGAATATGGTAGAAGGTTTACCTGAAATCCAACAACAAATACAGGGTGTTTGTGGAGCTTGCCAAGTAGGGAAGCAACACAAAACTTCGTTGCTAGATGGATAGGCCTAGAGAGCATTGAGAGTTATACAACTAGTTCATGCAGATGTATGTGGACCAATGAATACGACATCAGTCACTGGTGCCAAGTATTTTCTGTTGTTTGTAGATGATTTCAGTAGGAAAATGTGGGTGTTTTTGCTAAAAGCAAACACAAATGTGTTGAAGGAATTCCAAAATTTCAAAGCATTAGTAGAAAAAGAGTCTAGTTGTTCAATAATCACTCTTAGGTCTGATAATGGAGGTGAATTTTGTTCAAATGAATTCACAGAATTTTGTGCTAAACACAATATCAAACGTCAATTCACAACACCTTATACTCCACAATAGAATGGAGTGGTTGAGAGAAGGAACTGTACTATTATAGAGATGGTCGGTTTATGTTGGAGAATAGGAGTGTTCCCAAGAAGTTTTGGGTAGAGGCAGTTTACACTGTAGTTTATATTCTCAATAGGTCTCCGACATAGGCAGTGAAGGAGAAGACCCCAGAGGAAGCATGGTCTAGGAGGAAACCAAAGGTGAGCCATCTAAAGGTTTTTAGTTCTACTGCATATGTCTGGATTCTAGACACCAAAAGAACCAAATTGGACTCCAAGAGTCAAAAGTTAATGCTTACAAGATATAGTGAAAATCATAAAGCCTACAAGCTAATTGATGTGGACACTAGCTGCCTAACATTTAGTAGGGATGTGGTGATTGATGAAGAAGTTGGGCCTTTTCAACTCTCTTCTAACATCAAGAGTATTGAAAATCAACTTTTGAAAGCTAAAGATTTAGGTGTCCAATTTCCATTAGCTACACTTGAAGGGGGGGGACTTTGATGATTCTAAACATGTGGAATTCCCAAGGCAAGTACTAGTAGCAAATGGTTTTCTTCAAGAAAACATGGGTCAACATCTAGATGATATAGTACTAGGCAGCCCAAGTCATGATGACCGCGTTGATTTGGATGAAGGGGTTTCTACAAAGAGACCTAAGTGGTGGGAAAAACTCATTGGTGATGTTCGAGATGATGAAATGGTCAAGGGTCAATCATTTAGAGGCAAGAGCAAGCAAAACACAATTAATTTTGCTCTAATGGCCAATATTTAGGGAGTGTATGAGCCATAGGTGTTTGTTGAGGCAACCTGAATGGGAAAAAGTCATGGAAACTGAACATCAAAGTCTTATGAAAAATAAGATAGGTTCTTTCAGATCTTCTACCAAGGAAGAAATCCATTGGTTGCAAATGGGTGTACAAACTCAAGTACAAAGCTGATGGTACACTTGACAAGTACAGAGAATGTTTGGTGGCCAAAGGGTTCTCACAAAGAGAAGGTATTGATTATGAGGAAACCTTTGCTCCTACAACAAAGATGAGCACCATCCAGTTAGTTCTAGCCATGGCAGCACAATTTGGCCGGAGAGTCCATCAAATGGACGTGAAGAGTTCCTTCCTCAATGGTGACTGAGAGGAAGAAGTGTACATGAATCACCCTCAGGGTTTTCAAGTTGTAGGAAAGGAGCATCAGGTATGCAGACTGAAGAAGGCACTTTAAGGCCTGAAGCAGGCACCCAAGGCGTGGTACATAAAGATTGATAGGTATTTGGATCAACAAGGATTCCAATGAACTCCTTCAAATCCAAATTTAAATGTCCCACACTACCTATAATGATGATCAATGAAATCATCCTTCTAGCCATTTGTGTGGATGATATCATCATTACAGGTAATGAGGGACATTTGATTGAAGAAATGAAATGTAATTTGTATAAAGCTTGACATGATAGACTTAGGCCTCCTACATTATTGCCTAGGTGTAGAGGTTTGGTAGGCAAATGGTGGTATTTTTATTTCTCAATCTAAATATGCTTCGAGTTTGCTAGACAAGTTCAGAATGACATATTGCAAAATCTCGTATACACATATGGAGAAAGGGCTGAATCTTTCAGCCAAAACTGACTCAAATGTAATCAACGTGTCATCATTCAAACAACTAGTGGGTAGACTTATCTATCTTTCAGCCACTAGACTTGATTTGAGTTATGCTGTGAGTTACATTTCCCATTTTATGACAGCTCCAAAGACAAAACATTGGGTTGTAGCGAAGCGAGTATTGAGATATGTGAAAAGGACACTTGACTTTGGCATTTTGTATAGCAAAAGAAAAGTTCCTAGATTGGTTAGGTTCACAAATTCAAATTGGGCAGGTTTTGTTGATGATAGGATGTCCACTTCTAGATATGTTTTCAATCTTGGTATGAGTGTAGTCACATGGACCAGTAAGAAGCAGTAGGCAGTAGCTCTTTCCTCGACAGAAGTAGAGTATCGGGGAACAGCCAAAGCCGCATGTTAGGCAGTATGGCTTCGGAAGATGCTTTCAGACATGCAAATATCTCAAGCAGGGCCTTCACCCTTGTTTTGTGACAATCAAGGAGTGTTAAAGCTTGCCAAGAATCCAGTCTCCCACGAGCATACCAAACATGTGGAGCTTCATTGTCATTTTATCAGGCAACTTGTAGAAGATGGATTAGTGATGTTGTAGTATTGTCCAACTAAGGACCAAACTGCAAACATTCTTACCAAGTCCTTGAATCCTAACAAATTTGTAGGATTTGGGATAAGCTTGGTGTGGTTAGTAAAATGACCATGAAGGGGGGGTATTAAAGTAATGCTTTGTATTGTAATGGTCAATTATCTTTTAGGATAGACTTTAGGAATCTTCTTTAATAAAGTCATGTTGAATTTAGATATTTTTCCTATGAGATGTCATCCTTATCCTTTGTGGATAAAATATTTGTCATCCATATCCCTTATGGATAAGATTTACCTTTTTGCTTTATGAGTTGTCAATTTTATCCTATGAGTTGTCATCCTTATCCTTTGTGGATAAGATATTTGTAATCCTATATAAGGATGCTTTTTCTCCTTATTTCATGATAGATTTTTACACAATCTTGGTTAACTTTATGTGTGTTGCTTTTGTAATAGTTATTTGCGAACTTGTAGAATTTCGCTTCCTTGTGCACTTGGTATTGCCAAAGCGCAATCCCCATTCCTTCCAACCATTGCATCCTTTTGGCAAGCGTTTCCTTAGACCCTCACATTCTGGCATGCTCTTTCAAGGAAACCCGTCATTCAAACAAGGAAATTCATTGATCATCAAGGTTGACCAAGGATGCCATTAATGAGCCCAAATTTGAATGTAAAATGACAAGAAACTTTCAAACAACTCTCAGCACAAGTGGGCCCATGCTAGGCTTCCAACCTCTGTCTAAGGCAGACAATTTCACCAATTTGGATCATCTTTGGACATCATCTCAAGATTCTCAACAAACCCAAAATTGTAGAGTAGGGCACTTGTGTTCACCTATTGGACTTAAGAATGAAAAACCCTTAGGTTCTAGAAATTAGTGGATGAAACCCCATTGGTTTCCTAGAATTTGGAGGACAAAATCCCTTTGGATTCTTGAGGGTGACTTCACATGGCGTTGGATCTATACTTCAATCTTAGTGGATTTCAATGTTTGGGCATTTCAACATTTTGAATATATTTGTGAACATTGTAATCTTTGTTATCAACAAATAATTAAAGCAACAAATCTTGTAAACATTAAATGAACTATTTAAATGCAATACTTTTGTAATGTCCCCTTCTTGATGACCACTTGAATCTTATTTTAGCCTTTATTTATTCCCGAAGGCTAAAAGGAGAATTAAAGGAATATAATATTAAATTAATTATTTATAAAGTTATCTCAAAAATTAAATATCACAAGGTGACTTTATTTTTAATTAATTTAATAAAGTGACTTAAATAAATATGTTATATCATAAAGTCGCTAAAATAAAATATATCTTTATCCCACATTGACAAGGAAAGTGGGTGAGCTCTCCCAAGAAAAGAATAAAAGGCTCTTAAGGGTGCATTTTTGGGGATCTTGATTTGCATATTCACATACTTGTGTTGGAGAGCTTGAATGCTTGATAACTTGCCTGAGGGTTTGAAGCATAGATTACATACTCTCCGAGTAGCCGAGTAATCTCCAAAAAAATTGCATGCCGAGTAATTTCTGCTTTTACTCGCGGGCAGTATGCAGATGGATTTTCTCTCGTCAAATTATCAAGTAATCGCCAGTAGCTCACAAAAAACCCACAAACTTGGCATGTTTGTGTGTATAAATATGTCTGTGTGTGTATATGCATGCAAACTTGGCATCCTGTATATGTTTATAGATATGTAAGTGTGCACAATGCAGTGCACAATGCAGTCTTGAGTATACACATACATAAATATCCACACACATTTGCCGAGTATTTGTCGAGTTTTTCCCGAGTCAAAATTTTTGAGCTTGCCGAGTACTCTCCGAATCCGAGTATGTAAACTATGGTTTGAAGACTCTAAGGTACCGGTTTTGGTTGTGAGATATCAACCCTAGCTGGAAAAGAGTGGAGGATATTTCAGTCGTCTACATTGAGCAAAATTTTTTGGCCCTTGGCCAAATTTTGGTGACAAGAGAAGAGATCGACTTTGGCACTTATTGGCAGATTTTCTTGGAAGAGTTTTCCAAGTATTGAAATGACGATTTTGTGGAAAAGATGCATCAACTTGGATAATTCGATTTTCATCTCAAGGCTGTCAAAAACTTTAGTTTTTATCACAAGCTGGGCGCACCATGAAGAGGTTTGATCTTGGTCAAGGAGGCCTCTAAAAATTCCAAATAAAATCCAGCTTAGGCGTCTTGGATGGTAGAAGAAGGGCACACCAATTTGGAGTTAATTCCCAGCACTTCCAAGGAGATTTGAACTAGTTTGGGTCTGCTGCATCATTTTCCAGGTTCCTCTATTTTCAGTCTGTATGCATTTGAATGAGAAATCCTTTAAGAGGATATTAGTCTTGTAATTAACATTTGATGTATTGCAATCATAGTCCAAGAATATATAAAAGGGATTGTTTGCATTGCTGGGTTTTCACAGTCAATTATATTGTAATCTCGGTCCTAAGCATTCATGTCCAAGGTCTGATTTGCACTAAATTACCAGCTTGTAATCTCTTCATAATATTGCTATTTGATGTTGGAGAAATAAGGAAGTTTACTTGCAAACCATTTGTCAAATTGTCTCTCATATGTACTTGCATCATAGTCGGATAGTTTTCATGCCAAGTGTTTGTTAAAATGTCTCTTGGCTGTAGGTATGCATTTTACATCAGCATTTCGTATATGTGCTTTTGAAAATACAAAAAGAGTTGCATATCGTCTTAGTTGCTTGTGTAGTTACATTTGCAATCATTTTTCAAGCTTCCAAATATCATTAGCATCAAAACAAATCAAACAAAACAAACTGAAACACAACAAACCAGCAAGAAGAAGGTTGTCAGCAAAGTGTTTGACAAAATTCCCAAGGCAGAAATAGAAGGGGTTTTGAGTCTAAATCTGCAAGGCTCATTTCAGTGGCATCAAAGCTTTGAACTCCAAGTTTCTTGTGGATAGAAAGATCTTTCTCCTTTTAGGTGAAAAACCTAGAAATGCAAGAGAGTACGCTTTCTCCCAAAAAATTGTGATTTGCTTTGTTAATCCATTTGAAATCGGGATCCAACATTGTCTCAGGATCTTTACAACTTTGTTCCAGCCAGTTTATGTGTGCAGATCTGTTAATTTTTTGTTGGCATTTCGGATCTAAGTATTTTGTATGAATGCTTTGGTTAATTTTCATTGAATTATTCCAGATCTCAACAGAGCCCCACAAAACTCATGATGCCATCCAAGCCTTTAGGTAGGTGTCAACAATGGCATTGAGGACATAGAAATGCTAATGCACTTGCCCCATTCAAATCTCATGAAGCTTCCTCATCTACTCCCCTTATTAACCACAAACATATTAGGGGTGATTATATGTACAATCATTAGTGACTTTACTATCCTTATCTTCCTTTGTTGTCTTCAAAATAAAGGCAAAATGGAATTAATGGATACATACAGAAATTTTAAGACAACACATATCCCTTAAAGATAATTCCATGAAAATTTCCTCTAACAAAATCCAACAAATCACCTGATAACTCGGAGTACCCAATATGACTTCTGGACATAATACATGCATATACAATTTCAACAGAAAATTTGCATTTTCTTTGAGCATAGGCTATGCCGCTGATCAATATTATAATTAATGGATTCTATATGTAAATATTGACAACACAGTAATACTAACCTATCCATAGATGTGTGGCTTTCAAATTGTACACCAGTTTTGCTGAATGCTCCAAAGACATATCCTTTCTAGTAAAAGAAAGGAAGGATATAATAAAAGAACATTTTGCATACATGCAGTGAAAAATTAAAAAAGGCTGTTCATAATGCCTATTGTGTACATAAATTGGAGAAATATAATAAAATAATTCATATATTTAAAAATAAAGGCCCTTAGTGGAATAGTAAGACCTTGTTGCCCTTCCGCTGGCATATAGCTTCTTGATTTGTAATGATTTTTAATCATTATAGATTGAGAACAGAAGAGAGAAACTGTATAATGAGAAGAATTGACCACTCTAGATGGCACAATGGAGAAGCATTGTATAAGTTGTCAATTTGTGGTTGATGCCTATAAGTCATCCAGTGTGGATGATGTTGTGAGATTGTAAATTCTATGGTATGTTTATTTTTAGGTATATGGGTTGCCTAGTTGATTGGAGTCTCAAGCTAGTGACACCTATATGGCAGAGTTGCCAGATACTTCCTTATCCTGCTCGGATACATGCATCCACCTGTTGCTTACCAGATAACAATATGATGCTCTTGGATACGGCATGAATACCATATCCTGACGTATACATATACAAGCCCATATTTGGGCCGAATCTGATGTCTGGATACAGTATCACATCATATGATGTCATATCAACTTTATTGTTGTGAGAAAACATTACTAAATAAATAACTAAATAAATAAACCCTTACAAATAAATTTGTAGACACACACACATTTAAATCACTAAAGGCATAAATATAATATAACTAGCTAAATATTATGAGCTAAAAATATAAAAACTCAAATATATGTAAATAAATACATTTAGTATTATGTTTTTGCCTTCAGATGTATAAGCACTTGAATATATATGTATTTTTATAATTATTGCATCCAACTGTATCTGTATTAGGCTACTTCATTGTAATGTCCCACCCCAAACTGGATTTGGAACTTGCAATTTCTTTTCCGATTATCTCAATTCGACATATGGTACATTTTGTCAAACTGATGTTATGACAGTGACTGAAACTAATTGCAGATTAAATAAAAAGTGCATCTCCAGGAAGTTACATTCAGCAACAAAGTATATATTTTCATTCAAATGATTCATAACTGATACATATTAATGGGATAATTGCAATTGCAAACCAATGTTTACATTCAAATTTAAGAGCATGGAGCAATCAGATATATATTTAATAACAGTTCTGACCTGTTAATGAATTTCTCAGGCCGCCATTACATGTCTACACTGTTGTGCATAAATAGCAAACAGCTTGGGAACTTGACACGCCTCTTCACCAATAGGGATTTTGACCCTTATTTTCTACCTTCCAATCTAGACGTCTACCTCCCTTGGAATCCAATGCTGGGTTTAGTGGCTCTTTGATAAAGCCCGATGCTTCTATTAAAGGCTGCGCTATGTTTGATGCCAGATAAAGAAAACCAAACAAGGTGGTGGCTTCCTTAAATATTTTATGCAGCATAAGCTTCCCACATTGTCCCTCCAGCTGTGTGTGGGTCTCCTTTGACCCTACGGACCTCTATCTCTAACCACGCTACTTGCAGAATTTACAATATGAATGGTGGCAGATTTGGAGTAGAGTCACGACCACTATGAATGGTGGAAATAGTATAACCAATATGGGTGATCCCTTTAAATATTCAGAAATACCTCTAATACCATGTGTAGCTAATTAAAATATTAGATGAATGCTATTTGATGCTCTCTCTTGCAAATGACCCCTTATATTTATATCCTAAAAATGATCATAAACCTCTATGAATTTATATCCTGAAAATGATCATAAACCTTTGTGAATTCCTCAACTCTGAAAATTATGATCAATTACCAACAAGTTCCTGGCAAATCCTGGATTGAAGATCTCTCCTATAATCGTGAATGTGCAATGCATAACCCCTAAATGGAGTTATCAACAAGTAGCTTTGGAAGATCTTTCACTCTTGTAGCATACTATTCCTCATGAGGGTTTTCATCCTCAAGAAGCCAAGACTTTCCAGTCCAACCAGCAAACCCTATTCCAATTTTTCTCCAAAACATGAATGTGCAAAAGAGCTTACAAAATGGCTTTTATATCTCCCTCCAATTTCCACGCTCAAGTTGGCATTTTAAAATTATTTTATTTAATTCTTTTTCCGCCTTATAATTCCTTTAAGTTGGCGCCAACTTAAGATATAAAATAATCTTTTTTGAAAACCCCTTATATCACCTTGATCATAAAGTCATTAAAATATATAAATAACACATAAATATATTAATTTAACTTTAAAATTAACGTTATTTAAACTTAATACATTGGACCATGATAAATACCAAGATAAATACATGGTGAGAATCCACCAGCATTCTTGATATAGAAATATTGCCAACTGACTAGGTCGCTGACCACCCTGTGACTTATTGAAAATAGTATTGACAAAGTGTCCAAATCATGCTCCGGAAGGTACACATCAATAACCTTGGAAACACTGAGCTGGGAAACACCAATTGAGCAGAAATGGTTGACTAACACGTCACAAATGCCCTTAGAGGGCCCCCCTAACGATCTTGTTAGTCCACGGGACCAAGTGATAGACTAACCTCAACACTTGATGGCTTCCTAGGAAACGAGGACATTACAGTCCGCCCTCCTCAAGATTGCTTGTCCCCAAGCAATCCACACTTGATCACCCAAGCTTCTCACCTGAGTATCAGGATCCCAGATAAGCCTATAGAATGCCCCACTGTGTCCTTTGTATCAATTGGATAAGGATAAGACTAAACTCAGCAGCTTTGTTAGTCACTCTCCAAATATGAAGCAATCTACCAAGCATAGAAATTCTTGGATCCCACAACCAAACTAGAAGTCCAGCATTCTCCATACACGTTGACTTCCATTGCGCCACTCTGATATAATCATCATCAATGTTCCATGAGTAGTGAAGAAATTTATCAAGATCGAAGCAAAATGGTGTGCCAAGCATGTCACCACCTGGATCCCAAACCACCACATCCTTACATCCGTCAAACATGAGAAGATGGAAGCAGCCCAAAGTGCTAGCAACACAAATCCACTCTCCAACTCCTATAGATCTCCCATGGACATGACGAATACTCATCATAGGAGCAAGAAAATGTATAGCAGCTCCTCCTAGGTTGTTGATATGGAACAAATTAGCAGCCTTAAGTCTGAAAATCTGACCTATGGGGATGCAAATAATATAGCTGAGGTCATAGGATGATCGAGTAAGAACCCTATGCCGCTCTCCAATGATGAGGAGATGATGCAACTCTCCTCGAAACTCTTGAGTAATCGCTGTCCTCCAAAAGTTATGAGGGAAATCCATGCTCACTAGGATCATAGCTCTGCTAAAACTTCATTCCTCCAAGTGTAGGCCACACAAGGGTAAGTGCCTCCATTGAAAATCCCTGAAAAAAGGAAGTTGCGAACTCTACCAAAGAGTCATCTGCATGATGAGACCCTGATTCTTGTACTCATATACAACCATCTGAAGGAAACAGAGTAGGAGACCCGCCAAATTTAGTTTTATCTTCTGGAGATGGAAGCACATTAGACCAACGTGGACTGTGTAACCTCCTATCCAACCCACATTTTTGTATCATCAAATCATTTATGCACAGGCTGAAAGAAGATTGATGCACATTCCTTACAATGCAGTCAAAGTGAAATTCACTCGCTTGTGCCAATAGAATCCCTGCATAGTCACTCAGATTCCACATCTCATCATTCTCATTGCATGATTTAGGAGGTGGCTCACATTTTAGATCATCAAGGGTAAATTTGGTATTGGCTTTGTAAGTCCTCTCTGCAAACTTGATGGCTAAGTCCCTATCTGAGAGAAAATGGAGGAAGTTTGATTTCATTCTCTCTAGGGCATGTTTGATAGTTTGTAGACTTGACATAAACGTTCCAACTATTACCCCTTTCTGCCTTTTTTTCAATTGGGCCGACCATAGGAGTTATCCAATAAACTTGTGTGTGCTATCAAAACGAGTTAAGGTTTGGACAACGTTATCTTCTGTGACTTTCAGCTATTCCTTTAGTTCTTGTGACTCACTAGGTTTAGGATTACAATCAACCTCAAAAAATACATTTCCTGATCTACTTACTAGTGTAGGAGACATGCTCCCACTAGATGATGCCTTGCAATCCTCTTACGAAATGAATGGAACAGTGTTATGATCCAACATGCTAGCCTCTCAAGAATCTGCCTTCTCATCACAAGACGCACGAATGGCAATCTCTACATCGCCAATATAGAGACTTGTGCCCTTGTCACTTGTGGATGCATGCACTTCACTGTTGGCTGGTCCATAAGGTGTATGCACAACTACCTCTTTCGTATCTATTTCTTGAGCCCCCAATTGGCTCTCCCACAAAGGTGACTCATGATCTCCAGGATGCAAGTTGTGTGTTTACTCAGAAATTTCAGAATCATGCCTATCCTCAACCACATGCAAATCTGAAACCTCATCATGTTTGACCATCATAAGGGGTTCTCCCCTCAACCCATGAGTACCACTATCATCCTTAGGTGCTATGGCTGCCATAGAAGAGTGAATTTCTGTTGTGGATGATGATGATTGAGCCAAGCTCAATTCCTAATAGAGCTCGTCAATCTGAATTTCTGATTCTTGAAGGGCCATGAGTGCTCTTCAAAGAATCCTGGGTAATCTTAAGCTCATGGGAAATCTTGTCCACTTCCTCTTATTTCCCTTTCAGTGCATCAAAATAGATCTCGCCAAGCATGAGAAGGTGATCTGTATTGGAAAGTAGGTGTAGGTAATGTGACTTCATTACCACCAATGGTTCTCTAAACACTTGAAAATCTAAAAGGTAAAGTTCTCCATCAAGTTCCTTATGTATCCCTGAAGACCTCCAACAGCATTTTGCCATCAACTTATGTGTATCATCAAAATGATTTATGGCTGCAATAATTTTGTCCTCATTTACCTTCAATTGCCTAGCTAAATGATGGGAACCTTGAGACCAATCAACCTCATACAATTTTTTTGATTAATAATCAACATCATGCGACACTAAATTAGATTTGTTTTCAAGGCTAATAGCAGTACCATCAACGCCAAAAATGTGTAATGTCCCTTTTTTAGCCCTATGCTTTTCAATAGCCGTTAGCCTATTTGTGAAGTCCTGTAGGCTAGTCGAAGATAAAATTAGGGTTTCCTATTTTCTAGGAGGTATCTTTCTGGGTTTTCAGGGGATGCATGCAGGGGTTTTCCAGTATGACTTCTAGATCTTTTTAGGTTTTCAAAGAGCTTCAAGGGGTGTCACATGCATTTTGATCGGTGACCATTTTCAAACTTACTATTTTTAGTAAGTTACGATGGCTAACTAGAATGTGCTCAAACAGCATTTGGAGTCACTTACTATTTTTAGCAATATGCTATTTTTAGCAAGTGTTATTTTTGGCAGTGTGGTTTGACAGCAGTTCAACACTTGGTTACTATTTCTGGTAGTGCAGGCTTGGCAAAGGCTTCTCTAGCTTTCTTGGAGTCAGAAAAGGAGAGTTGATAACTTAAGTCATATTATATTATATTGTTGCTTTTGGGCCCCCTTGACTAGGTGTTATGACGTAAGTTGATTTTAAAAGGCGGTGGACTTCATTTTTGGATGCCCAAGTTGGAGAAAAATACTTGTTATGTTATATTTTATTCCAAGGTAAAGTGGACGCCAAAATGCACAAGAAAATGAGTTTTAATAAAAATTCTTTTATTCCTCATGTTTGGGCGTCCCATTCTAGAGGGAAAGGGAGTTTTGAATTTTTGGGTTTGAAGCCTTTAAATGTGCCTCTCTACCTCCTTATTTGGTATCCATTTTCTATTTTAACGAAGTGTTTCTGAAATATTTTCAGAACTCTTGTTTCGAGGTTGGAATACCTCCTAGTTGTTTATCAATTTTGAGTTTGCAAGATAACTCCTAGCTGATCAGTTGGTGCATCTTCATCCAGAGGTTGCAATCTGAGCTTCAATGGTGATGGCTTCATATATGTTTTTAGTTTGGAGTGGTTTTTATGTTTTCTAAGTGATATTTTGGTGTGTTCTTTTGCTGTTTGGTGGTTTTTTTGGAGTGCTTCTTCAGACCTAGCTGATCCACGTTTATGCTCACATCTTCCTAAGGAGTTGGACGAATTTTGTAGGTGATGGTTCATTAGATTCCTTGCATTTGGGCACCCCCTTGCTCCAGATTTGATATATTTTGAATGAGTGTGTGATTTATGGCATGAGGTCAACCTCCCTAGAGGGTCGTACCACTTGCAGCAAGGTCTTTGGGAAGCGTGCTTGAGTATTCAGTGCTGGTTGGAAGAGTTTGACTGCTAGAACTTGGGCACCTAGCTTCTTGGCATGATTTGCAACAGATTTGAAGTCATTCGAAGGAGTATGGAGTTATGTAATATCCCCATTTTCGCCCTACGCTCTTTATTTGGATTTAGCCTATTTCCGGAAATCCGTAGGCTACTTAGATGTGAAAATCAGGGTTTCCCGTTGTGGAGGTTTTGTGGTCTTTCCTCAATATTTACTATTTATAGTAAATACTATTTTTGGCAGTCAACAGTTGTCAGCCTTCAGTTCATCATGTCCTTGGAGCAGTTATTTAGAATTAAGCTTTGGCCTTTTAAAATATTACTTAATGAAATTCTTCATTAAAAGGCAAATTATTCTAATTTGCAGTTGATCCCTTGGCCTAAGGAACTAACTTCAAGTTGTTTTAAAAGGGGGGCTTTAAGGGTGGCGCCACATGAAGAATTTAAAAGGTTTTCTTTTATTTCTTCATTATCTCAAGTGGGGCGTATTTTTGAAGACTGATATTTCTTTTTTGGAAATTGAAAAGGTGTGGCTTTTGGCGTACCTTCTTGGAGGACTTGAACAGTCTCCTCTCTTCCTTTAAAAGTGAAGCTTGGCTCCAGCATTTGGGATCCAATGTTTATGCTATTGTTATGCTATCAAAATGACAACTTGTTTCTTACTTCGAGGAATGCTGACCTCCTAGTTCAATCCAATTTCGTGTTTGAAAGATAACACCTAGTTGGTTCTTATTGCTGCTTCTCATCCAGACTAGCAGATTGAGCCTCGCAGTTGAAGTTTTTGGTGATAGTTTCAGTTTTGGAGTTGCTGTTATTGTTATGGCTGATTGGTGTTTTTGCTCACAGCTCTCTTGTTGATTTTATTTCTGTCATGGGTATTGTCTCATTATGATCCTATGCCTTGGGCGACCCTCTCCAAGGAGTTGCAGATTTTAATAACGAGTTTCTGATTTTTAAAGGGAAATTCGCCCCTCATGAAGGTCGTACATTTCCAGAATTGACCTTGGGATGCGTGTTAAATTAATATGGAGTTTTTGGTACAGTTTGTGAGTTGGAACATGGGCGCCTTTACTCCTAGTAGCTGCTGCATTTGATATCACGCCATTCGGAGGAGATTTGCTAAAGTTATGAACAATTTAGTGAGCCACAGTTGCTGGTAATGCATTTCCAGTTTTGTTGTTTTCATTTCAGACTTGTTTCAGTTTGTTTCTTCTATCTTTCTTCATCAATTCTCATTATGTTATGAATTGTAAACATTCTATATTGTTGGTGCTTGAGTTGATTGTGAAATCCTTGTAATTTGCAGCTCTCTTTATTTGTAAAAGTTGTTAACAGTAGTACTGTTTCAGTTTAATTGTTGCTGCAATATTTTAATAACTTCACATTAAAGCACCCCTGGATGGTATATCGCCAGTGTGAATAATTTTGTTTGTAATATCTTTCATGCCCACTTTCAAGTGGTGAATCCCCACTCTTCAGTGGATGCCTGCCACAGCAGAAGAAGTATTAAATTTGTAATCATTTTTCCCCCCACTATTTGGTGGTAGCATGGAAAGTTCTTTGGCTGGTTATCCACCTTGTCTCTATCAATTCAGTAGTAGAACTCCACCATATGTTAGCACCTCGCCTGTCAAAGGATCTTGAGTGCACATGCTTGGTGTCGAGTTTAGTATTTCTCTTTCAAGTATAATTCTCGTACTTATTGATTCAGTAGATCCTAGGGATCCTCTGACCATATGCCCGCCCCTCCTCCTTAAGTGGTTTTAGGGCGCATTCTTGGTTAGAGTTCTTTCATGTACGTTTTGGGTTATGCTAACCTTAACGGGTGATTGCTTCTATTGTAAATGTTCATAAAAAAAAGGAAAAAATTAAGAGAGAATATTTCAAATTATGAGCGTTTGAAGGTGTATTAGGCTTGCTGATTATAAAAATCAAGCCGCTGCTCCTTCATATCAGACCTGGTATCTTTGTCATTATTTCATATTTTATGATGCCTCGTCATTGTAGTGATTTAGAGATGAATACCTAACACTTGCACTTCATTGTTATTTGATTCTCACCTAATATACTGTGTTAGAAATCATATTGTAATCGCTGATTTAGTAGTACTAATCAGCTTTATTACTTCAATATTTTGTATCACTCTTATTGGATAAGTGGTTGAGTTTTGTTTACTTTCTGTTGCCCACTAAAAAGTGGAAGTGGCTGGCTATGCTGCCAAGTTTTTTGCTTTCATTTGCTTTTATTACTTCAGTATTTTGTATTTCACTCCCACTGGATAAGTGGTTGAGTTTTGTTTACTTTTGTTGCCTGTTGAAAAGTGGAAGAGGCTAGCTTTGTCGCCTAGCATTTACATTTTCTCTATTGGCTGGCTTTGCTGCCAATGGCTCTTGTACTTCCAACATTTTCAGATTATTATCAGATCCCCTTATACCGTATGCTCTCACCTTGCCCACTCCGGGATCTAGGTGATCAAAAAGTGAAGGGTTGCTTCCAATTTGTTATCTTTCATTAAGCTAACACTAACGGGTGAAGTTTATGTGTAAAAATTTGGGAAAAAACTAAGGGGGATATTTCAAAATGCCATCCCCCATGCATGACTGTGGAGATAAAGTTAGGACAACACTATGGTCAATAGTACATTCATCCCAAACGGGATCCACGTCATATGTAGGGGCCATTACACTTGGATCCCAAGTGCTAAAATGCTGATTGCTTTGTTCGGGAAAAGTGTGATCATTGTATTCCTCATGATTGGTTGCCTCTATGAATAAATCATTCTCCAAATCCATAGTACGGGCATCATGATAGTCACTCCCTTCCATAGGCTTGGTTTGAGGTACAAACCAAACACCACGTGTATCATCATCACTAAAATTAAGCATGGAACCGTCATCATTAGATGATTTGAAGGCTCCATCATATTTGCGCACAATATACCCATCATTAGGTGCTAAACCATAAGGTGTATCATACTGAAATCCAATTCCATTACTTGCTGCATCATCTTCCCCATGACTGAAAATTGCACTTTCAAGTGAAGATTGCTCCTCGGATGTGGCTGCAATAGATGACTGATTTTCTAATTTGTCAATCTCCGTGATGGTATCTCCTTCAATCATAATGTGCTCTTCATCTATAGCCTCAGAAGGTGACTCTCCTACTTTCTTGTCATAGGGATGAAGTGAACTTGTGGCTTTGTTTTCTTTAGAGCTTAGAGTTCAATCTTCCATGCATGTTGATTGATTTTTATCTTCCCCATGATCACCTGTAAGCTGCAAGTCACAAACTAGTGCTTCTTCCTTCTCTAACGCTTCTTCAATGGTAACTTTTGATTTTTCTTTCATTATTCTCTAATGTACTTCACCAAGCCCATTTTTCCAGGTTTCAAGGTTACAACTAAACTCAAGAAATCATCAAAGGAAACTTGTTTTTCAAACCCATCAGGCATGCTTTGATACTCTTCATAGAGTTGGATAGCTTCCTGTTTATAACTCTTTTTTATTTGATCTTCAGCCTTGCTGAAATTCATTGTCATCACTTTGAAATTTTCTGAATCACCCAATAGGATGGTAGGAATTTGGGCTTTGATACGACTGTAATGTCCCACCCGAAACTGGATTTGGAATTTGCGTTTTCTTTTCCGATTATCTTAGTTTGATCTATGGAACATTTTGTCAAACTGATGTTATGATAGTGACTGAAAGTAATCGCAGATTAAATAAAAAGTGCATCTGCAGGAAGTTACATTTAGTAAGCAAAGTATATATTTTCATTCAAATGATTCATAACTGATATACATATTACTAGGATAATTGCAATTGCAAACCAATGTTTACATTCAGATTTAAGAGCATGGAGTAATCAGATATATATTTAATAACAGTTCTGACCTGTTAATGAATTTCTTCGGTCGCCATTAGATGTCTACACTGCTATGCATAAACAGCAAACAGCTTGGGAACTTGATGCCTCTTCACCAATAGGGATTTTGATCCTTATTTGCTACCTTCCAATCTACATGTCTACCTCCCTTGGACTCTAGTGTTGGGTTTAGTGGCTCTTTGATAAAGCCCAATGCTTCTATTAAAGGTTGCGCTATGTTTGATGCTAGACAGAGAAAACAAGGCAAGGTGGCAGCTTCCTTGAATATTTTATGTAGCATAAACTTCCCACGTTGACCCTACAAACCTCTATCTCTAACCATGTTGCTTGCAGAGTTTACAATATGAGTGGCGGTAGATTTGGTGTAGAGTCACAACCACTATGAATGGTGCAACTAGTATAACCAATATGGGCGATCCCTTTAAATATTCAAATATATCTCCGATACCATGTGCAGCTAATTAAAATATTAGATGAATGCTATTTGAGGCTCTCCCCTGCAAATGACCCCTAATATTTATATCTTGAAAATTGTTGGCGTAAGAACTAACACCTCTGGAGTGTAAGTTTGTACGGACAACTATGCACACTACGTAATGAGTGCTCTTCAAATTCAGAGGGGAAGCTCCCTCGTTGTGCTGGAATGCATGGAATAGAAAAGTAAACTAAATCCTATCTTTTTGTTCTCAGCTAGTAGAGGCACAAGGTTAAGAAAACCTAGAACGTTGCAGCTAAGGATTTTCTAGTTTCGCAGATCGTCTAACTACAACTAAGCTAACTTCTTTAAATCCATCCAGTTTCCTCAAGAAAACAGAGCGTGAGGAAATGGAGTGGGAATGGTTTTTATACGATAAGTTGGGTACAGATTCGCAACATGAAGGCAAGGTGGACACAACTATTCGCTTGGCTGAATAAGCTTATTATCACACACATCATACGATAAGCTGTAAGTACGAATTCTCAACATGAAGGCAAGGTGGGCACAACTATTTGCTCAATTCGAATAGGCTTATTGATAACAAAACACAAAAGATAGCCAACTAGGACAGCAAATTGCATAGGCGAGACACGCGTACAATCTACAATCGAACTAGCCACTATATCTAACTAAGGCAAGCATTCATCATAATAATTGCATGGAACCCGAGTGGCATAACAATTCATTATCAAAACAAATGCTCATGAACAAATCCAACAAAGACAATATTACAGGCAAGGTGGGCACAACATATATTAATCTCCTATAAAAGTTCCTTGAACAGATACAATAATAGCAATACTACAGGCAAGGTAGGCGCAGCATGTATGCTATCAAGCAAAAGTTCTAATTTACAAGGGTGAACCAATCTTGAGAATAGGCATGTTGCCGACAGCGCAGCAATTCTCTATCACAAGGAAAAGCTAATTACAAATGAGTTGAAAACTCTTATTTATAGACATCAAAGGTGTAGGCAACCCTAAAATCACCTTGAGTCAACTACAGTCTTGCAATGCATGCAGGATTTTATTGCTAAACCCTAATAATGGAAACCATACAGTTAACTAGCAAATTACCATCAGTTAACCGAAACATCTAATCTAAGTGGACAATGTGCAAGCATGCACGTCCTTATTGAAAGCAAATTAACTGGAATACTACCATCAGTTAATGTAAAATCCTAGAAAAGAAACTCCAAGTGAATGTAGATACTTCCAAGATAGACATGTGTGAGATGTGAAACAACAAGTTAACTTGGAAAGAAGCATCAAGTTAACTGTCGTGCATGAAGTCTATCCCGAAAGGCTGGAACTGAATTCTACTAGCCCTGATCTCGAGCAATCAACCCATCCACGAAGTCATTGATTGCGTCATCATCTGAAGGTCATCACATGCCCCAACTGTCAATTTACTGCTTGTCAGCAACTCAAGCAAACTTGGAAACCTCTACACACTTCAACTGGCACTTCATTGACTGGTAACTCTGGCGGCTCTGCAACTGAAGTGATGGCCATTGTTTCTTCTGCAGCTTGATGCTTCTCACGTTTTTCTCAATGGAAGAGTGTTTCATAATGAAACCGCAAAATCTAACTACGAACACTCTGGTTATGAGAAATGCAAACAAACTTGTTGCACATGCAAAATTCCAATAGTATCAACCCTCTAAACTAGCCTTGGAAGACAATCAACTATACGAGGTATGAAACCATGTGGACTTGAGTGACTATGCCTGTCAACCTTTCGAATGCGCTTGATACAAATCGGTGTCAGCTTTTCTGATGAAATCATGAATTAAGACTAGCTTGGTCTTGAATTCGGTCTGCGTGAACTGCATCCTGAAAAACTCGTCTGTTGACTATGAACACGGCTATGTTCTGACAACTTTCTCCAGAAAGCCAAAAATAACTCCAGATAAGGCTAAAAGCACCTTGTCGAAAGGCAATTTTCACGAAAAATTCTGAGATGTGGGTTTTGTGCTGAATCAAATTCTAAGATGACCCACAATGTCAGAAATTTTGAAAAAATGTGATTTAGGCCCGCATGCAAAAGGTTTTCAGTTGAGAGCTGAGGGGTTGTGAGGGCAATTTTTCCCAAGAAAATCTAGAAGATGGGTTTTGTTCATAATTGAATCCTAACACAACCCAGATTGATAGATTTTGGAAAAAATGTGTTCTAGGCCCGCATGCAAAAGAAAATCTCAAAAAAAAGCACAGAGCTCTAGAATAGAGGTTGCGGGGCAATTTTCACGAAATAATTTGAGACATGGGTATTGTTGTTGATGCTGAAATACACGAACCCCGATGCTTTGTTTCTGAAAATATTTTCGTTTCCTTGACATGTGAAGAATACCTAAGACGAGAAATAGAATAAATTTAGACAGAAGATAGAAGTTTTTTTTGTTTGTTTGTTTTCTCTGCTTTTGTAGAAATTCGCCTATGTTTGTATGAAGTTTGCTGATGAATCTTGACCTGTATCTGCAAAAGAATATTTTTGATGCCTTTGAAACTTGACTGCTGAAGAAATTTGCCCAACTCTGGAAAGAATTCACCTTTGCTCAAGCTGGATGAATGAAATGATGAACGCCATGCTTGCATAACTAGAGCAAAATCATACCATTATGCATGACTACATGCTGAAACCCTAACTGGAAGAAAGAATTCGATTGGCCCTTTACTAGCTGAACTGCCACTTACTCTGAGTCTCAGACTAAAAATAACATTTAAATTTAAAACATGCAAATTAAAAAGAGGCGCCATATTTAGCTCTTTGAAGAAAATCGCCCTTTTTAATGCTACTGCATGCAAAAATATTATTTTAATCATCTCGCTAAAAATAGCGTATGGATATGCTCGACAAACTTCACTAATTTTAGAAAGTCCAAATTTGACCTTCTAGGTGTCCATTTGCAAGAGTAATGAGTTTTTTGAGTATCTCCTACTTTATAGCTGACTGCAAAGTTACATTTGACCATGTTCAACTCTGATTTTTGGGTGACTGAATGATCCTACAACTGATCTGAGATATCCATTGCGAAGCCTGCATGACAAGGATGAAATGTCTACTGGGAGCCACATATGCTAAAATCAACATCTGACACCTTGGAAAATTAGGCGCCTTTGATTAAATTGATGCACTGATTCCAGACTTGAGTCATTTCTCCGTATTGCCTTCCGATGCTTCAAACTACCACTGACGGTGAATGATGAACCTTGTTGACTGAATAATAGATTCATTGTGTGACTGGAAGTACTCTGCATCCAATGACTATATGTAAGGTATCTGAAAACTGAATCAGGAACCCCAAAAGGATGGGTGACCCTAGTCTATGAAAGCACAAATACCATTTTGACAAAAGTGTGACTTTCATCTGAACACCATTCTTTGACCCCTGATATTGGGAGCTGGAATGCTCTGATTTGCGCGTCGACTGTCTCTCTGCATTGTTGAGTCAACTTACAAGAGATGTCTCTGGAGACGACGAAGCCAGAAAACTGCTTCTAAGGCCTCAAACAGAAGGGCGCCTTTTTCAAGGAGATTGGTATTCACCATACTTAGCCATTTTTTAGTTGTCTTTATTCACTCTCACTTTTCAGCAACACCATCTTGACCTCGCACGTATGAGCGCTCGCCAAATCCCGGAGGCTGACGGTTGAACTCGTTGAATGGCTGGAGTAATCGCACACAAGTCTCGTGAAGACTGCGAAAGCAAATAACCCCATCTAGCAGGCCTAAAGGATGGGCGCCCCTAGCCTACAGATATGCAGCTGTGTGTAGCTACGTTTCACCATCCTCTGTTTTACGTGCTCGAAAGAACCTCTGTCACGGTCTCTCAGAATGTCGAATCATCTCATGAACTACTACGTTGCAAAGCTGAACTGAGTTGGAAAAGATCTCAGGAAGACCTCCACTGCAAACTCATTCATCTGGATAGTCATATTCAAGGGCGCCCCTGAGCTATAGGGGCACTCAAACCATGAACTGGCAATCTTTGTTGACATGTATCCTGCTTGCAGTTTCTACTTCTGACACTGATAACCGGAGCTCTGCACTAGGTACGTCTCCGCTTGATAGTTTGTTGAAAAGCCAAACTGATTCTGCAAAGAATGAAACCAATAGTGAACACATGCATTCAGATCTTGGCCTTCAAAAAGAAGGGCGCACCTGGGCTACAGGGGTGCAGATCTGCATTCTAGACTGTCTCCATGATGTGTACACTTGTTGTAACTTCTGTTCTGCTAGAGTTCCGCACTTCAGATGAACTTGCTCCATAGGTAGTCAGAAAGCTGACTAAAAACATAAGAGAATGAGTGTATTCGTAACCCAAAGCAACTGCATCTTGACCTTCAAATGGAAGGGCGCCCTTGGGCTACAGGGGCGCAGATTTGCTCTGAACTTCATGATTTTCATCCATTTCGTGCTCTGAAAACATTGTATTAGCTACTGAGGTTGACCATATCAAAGTACTATGACTATCGAGGTGTGTGTATGACTATACTTCATCATTCTCACATGTACACACACTGTAAAGTTGATTTGCACGTTGATTGTGCAAGTGTCTACTACGTTACATAGTGAAAAGTTCCCAGACTTAGAATATTTCTGCACTTTTTGCCAATCTGAAAATCCCCTCCATCAAAAAGCACATTTCTCGACATCTTTCATCGTAGAACGTTCTTCCTTGAGTTTCAGGCTTAGATTTTAATACTTGGTACTGGCCAACTGCCATTGACGACCTTAGAGGTCCTAAGTTCCTAACTTTTCTCCTGAAAAAGTGAAAACTACCCACCAGGCTTAAACTGACTTTTAAATAAAACCGACTTCACCACTGTGATTGTGATGTGAAATAAACCAATCAAAATTAATTTCAGCCAATTCTGACAAGTTCCTATTTTTTAGGGTTTTGACCTAAAAACGAGGTCCAAAAACCTTAATTTTCAAAATTTCCAAATTTTGCCAATATCTTTTTGGCATCACACTGACTAAAAGCCTATACTTGATTTGCCCAAAAATTGAGTTTTGACCCCACTCTTACAAGGTTTAGATCATTTTAAGCAAAATGCCTTAATGAAGCAAAAAATTTGGTTTGGGTACAACAAAAATGCTCATAAACCTTTGTGAATTCCTCAACTGTGAAAATTATGATCAATTACCAACAAGTTCCTGGCGAATCCTTCAAATCCAGGATTGAAGCTCTCTCCTGTAATTGTGAATGTGCAATGCATAACCCCTAAATGGAGTTATCAACAAGCAACCTTGGGAGATCTTTCACTCCTGTAGTATACTGTTCCTAATGAGGGTTTTCATCCTCAAGAAGCCAAGACTTTCCAGTCCAACCAACAAACCCTATTCCAATTTTCTCCAAAACATGAATGTGCAAAAGAGCTCACAAAATGGCTTTTATATCTCCAATTTCCATGCCCAAGTTAGCATTTTAAAAGTATTTTATTTAATTATTTTCCCACCTTATAACTCCTTTAAGTTGGCGCCAACTTATGATATAAAATAATCATTTTTGAAAACCCCTTATATCACCTTTATCATAAAGTCATTAAAATATTTAAATAACACGTAAAGTTAAATATATTAATTTAACTTTATTATTAACATTATTTAAACTTAATACATAGGACCATGATAAATGCTAGGATAAATCCATGGTGAGAATCCACCAACATTCCTGATATAGAAATACTGCCAATTGACCAAGTCGCTGACCACTCCGTGACTTACTAAAAATAGTAAGTATGGACAAAGTGTCCAAATCATGCTTCGAAAGAGGTACACAACGATAACCCTGGAAACACTGAGCTGGAAAACACCAATTGAGCACAAATGGTTGACTGACAAGTCACAAATGCCCTTAGAGGGGGCCCCTAACCATCCTGTTAGTCCACGGAGACCAAGTGATAGACTAACCTCAACACTTGATGACTGCCTACGAAAAGGGGACATTACATTCATGGTGATGAACATCGAAAGATCTCCATTTCCAAATGTGGCTGGATAATGGTCTTAATTCATATTAAGCTTTTATGGAATATATTGCTAACCTTTTGTGATTTATCATAGGTGCTACCCTGTTGAGTGTCTTATTCTGCTGTTGTACAAGTAACCTGATGGGATGACCCAAATCCTTTTGTGCACATCAATCTTTGCAAGTTTTATATAAATATATAGGAGAACAGATATCTATTTGATATTCAATGGAATTAACTTTATGGTTGATCTATGCTAAACATCTTGTAGGATGAGTGGTGTAGCTTGTAACTACCTTATGTAATGTTTTGAAGCTTAGTTCATATTGTTGCAAGGATCGACAAACTGCATTTTGATTTATATTGAACACCATTGGTAAAAAATTGCTTCTTTTGTTTTTCTGATAAATGCTTTCGACGTTTACCTCCATTTTCTCCTGCAGTGATCAGAATCTGGGAAAAACATTTCTTATGACCTTTCTCACTAACCAATCTGCTTTTATATTTGATTTTTATAGAATATTTCCTGAATTCAGATATGAACTCATCTTTTTCTTAATCATGTTGGAAATATTGTCATTCATGTCAAAGGTAAGAAGACAACGTTTGTCCTTGATGTCATAAGAAGACTACCATCACAATTGCAATAAAATATGTTATTGACTTAGAAGGTGTATGAAAGTTGTTGATTTGATTATCATAAATGCCCAAGGAAATTGATACTAAAGACAATGATTATATATCATTATTATGTAAAGTTTTTCATATATATTGAACAACAGAAGTATGAGATACTACACAGCAAACCAAATCTTCTAAGTGGCCGATTCTCCATTTGTATATTGCACAGCAATCATATAAAGAATGATGTACAGCGATTAAACTATAAAAAGCAGGCAAAGACCAAAATCAGAAAAGGCGAAAAATGAATAAAGACGAATTTAAAAAGCAGTGATTAATATTGGAGGAGCAATGATTCATGTATAAGAGCAAATGTCTTTGCAAAGGTGGCAATTTATTTAAAAAGCAGATAAGACAAATTTTAAGAAAAGGACAAATTTCCATATGAGATGAAAATGAGTAAGACAAATTGTCTTATCTACAATTAAGGTATATAAAAAGACATGAACAAAATACAACGCTGGCAGCACTTCAATTAATTTAAAAGCAGCGATTCATTTTTTTAAAGGCAGCGATTCACTTCTTAAATAGTAGCCATTCATTAAAGGCAGCGCTTAGCAATAGAAAAGAGAAAGGTTAGTTTAAATGGGCAGCGATTATAATAAGGAATATGAGTCTCTTCATCAAGTCACTTCCTTGGTGAATTTAGAAAGAAGCAATAAATAAATTAGAATAAAGGCAGCAAGGGTATATTACTAAGAAAGGACACCTCCTTTTGAAAAGATGTATCTATTTTGAAGTCTTGTGTCTCTTCATAGAAATATAGAGATATAAAATAATATGAAGAATGTAAAATAAAGGAGTGGGGTATGGATTGAAAAGTGAGTTGTGTTGAGTGATAAAGAAAAAGTCAATACAAAAGAAGAGGTATATGCAGATCCAAAAGAGACATATACAGTTCTAAAAGAGGAATATGCAGATTTCAAGAAGGAGATAAAAGCATGGCATAATGAAGCATATTGGAGAAATTTTTTGAGAAGACCTGTAGAAAGTTTTGAGCAGAATTTATAGCGGAGTTATGAGCAGATTGGTGAAGATTTTATGAGCAGGTCTATGAAGATTTCATGAACAAATTTATGAGGAGTGAGTGAGAGAATGGTGATGTGAAATTAGAACAGAAGATCATATTTCTTGTGTGGGCATTGAAGTGAGCATACATCACAAAGAAAGGATCGGAGTGAAGTAAAAAGAAGAATTCAGATTTTCAGTTTATCATAAGAGGTTGGTGCCTTGGAAGAGGGAGTTGATGCCTACAATCATTGTTAACTTATATAAATATAATGTACACTATTTGTACCGTGGTTTTCTCCCGTAAGGGTTTCCATGTAAAATCTTGGTGTCAACTTGTTCTTATTGTTATATTCTTGCATAGTTGCTATTGTGATTGATAAAGTTTTAAATTGGTAAAAGTTGTGTTATACTGATTCACCTTCCCCCCGCCCTCCGTCCACCTCTCCCTCCCTCTCTCAGTATAACTGTGTGCTCATCAAGTCACCTAGTGTCTGTGTTACCAGAAATGAGAAATAGAAACCGCAATGGTCAACATAACGAGAAATGGAATATTTAGAGGTTGCACATAAGAAACGGATTTTATATACATATACATTTTAATAATATATTATATTTTCCTATAATTTTTATTTTACAATCTATTATTCTAGGACTCGTAGCATGCATAATATTTCCAATTTTATGTAAATACAATTAGATAATTTTGTATTTTTAATGAAGGGGAAAAGAAGTTAGTAAACTGGTAGATCAAGCAAATATCATGCCTGCAAGAGTTCTGGCGTAAATTTTTGAAATAAAGAAAAATTCCTTGACTCCTCGAAGGAGGGGAGAAGCCTCAAAAAATGGCAGATTTCTGCGCAACGATTGAAATGGCGATTTGCAATGGGAAACATGTTTTGGCCGTCATAACATGAAATGAAGGTTCCCCGTTGCCTGGTAACATAGCTTAGTGTAGCATGTTGATTCTTTTGATCAAACATGATACCATTTGACCTTGCGCCATTGGAATTTTACAGTCATGCTAGCAAATTCTATAATGAGTTGAATGCTGGGAAAACAAACTTGAATTTTCTTCCTTGTATTCATCTTGCATGTTTGTTACACTTGGCATGTGAGTTAAACATGCTTGCTTGACTCATCAGAACTGTTAAATGAAGACCAGTTCATTGATTTCAGTCCATGTGAATGACATTACGGTGATGGAATTGTGTGTGAATTCATATTGAACTCAGAGCCAAGGGAAATAACCAGTTCTAGGAATGTTTTCCTAACCATGGAGTTGCACTCTTCCTTGTCTCATAGTTTGTCCTTGTCTTAAAAAACTTAAATTTTTCTTTCGAGAACTGTAAGACAGGAAGTGCTTTATAAAGATTATTAATGAAAACAAATTGATAATATGGAGCAAATCTGTTAAGAGGATTACAACATCTGGACTGTGATTCTTCAGACTTGGTAGTTGGATCTTAGAACTATTGAATAATTGGAAATCATGAAGCTTCAATGATAACAATTTTTATTGTAAGAATCATCATTTGGATATTATAGCAATTAAAGTTTGGTAAGGTAGTTAACATAATTTTGGTAATAATCATAAGATGTCAATATTTGTCTATCACTCAAAACATTTTTGTTAATTTACAGGTGCTTGAATTCCTTTTGAGATTACTTCAGGATAGTTCAAAGGAAACTATTGGTACTGTTTTACTAGCCTGTGATATCATAATGAATGTTCTTTTGAAGGTAAATTTCTTGAACTCACGATAGTTATAAGTTTTAAACTCATAACTTTGTGCAAAATCTGGTGTGACAAGATAAACTCTGAATCATTTTTTGATTTCTCTTCTGTAGCGAGATGACGTACAGGCTCAACTGATGGTTGATGACTTTGTATCAGTTTTACCAGCTTTGGCAGCTTGGACAGGTCTTCTCTTTTTCGCTGAAAACTATACTTCAGTTTGTTGCTTCTTATATACTTTTTAGGTTTCAAATGTAGAAATGGTGCCCATTTTTCTGAGATAGCATTCAGCTATTAATTTATTTATTAGTTTACTATTTTTTTACTTTACTATTTAAGAGCGGATAAACTTTCTTTTACCAAAAGTTCCTAAGTTGATTGATTTGAGCAATACAGAGAATTGCAATATACATTGTCCTTGATTTTCCATGCATTATGCAGTTTTACAGAGTGATAAATTTGCTAATCATAGCTGATTAAAAATAGAACTATAGAACTCATACAATTTGTGTGTTGGGAAAGCAAGGAGCACAAAATATAGCAAATACTTTAACTGAAAAGATTCTTATAGATGTGAATTTATAGTACAATAAATAAAGCACTATAAACTAGTATAGATATCTTAAATACATCTATCTAAAAAATGCCAAGAGATATCAATTTGGAGCTATTTTATCTACTTAAAAACTTATTTTATTTTACTTAAGAACTATTTTGTTTAGTACACACATGGAATATGAATTTTATGTGCTGTTTATATTGAAAATATTATGTTTATTATAAATTTAAGTCTTTTGATGTGCAAATGGCTGTCAAATTTAAGGTAGAAGGTAAGAGTTTTTGTTAACACACTCACCATTACACTACACTCCTTGCTGCCATTGTGGAATGCCTCTTGGCATATTACCTATGTTACTGGGTTCGGGTCTGGTCTGGATGTGGGTCCTGGTAGGGTGCACTATTTAGTTGCCCAGTTCGTCTAGGGAGAACTTGGGTGAACCTAGAAGAACCCAAGAAGAACATGTTTGTGAAGTGGCTCAATTTTCAAATTTTTTTCCTTTTTTTTATATTTTTTGAGTTTGACTTGACTTGGCGCCTTCCTCAACCCTAAAAGTGACTTGTAAAATACTTAAGATACCAAACAAGTCCATTTTATTTCATTTCTTTTGCAAACAACAAATATCATTCCAAGAGGCTGAACATTCATTTTTGCTTGTTGGATCAACAAAAGGAGTTGAAGATTGATCTTTGAAGGTTCTACAATGATTGCATTGTTATTCCTACGCATTTACAAGTGTTCATTGGCTGCCAAGAAGATCATAGAAGGATATTTATGCAAAGAGGTGAGTTTTTTTCAAAATTTTCCTCCATTTTAAGTGAGGAATACAAATACTAAAATAATCAACCCTTAGCAAAACCCAACGCCCAAATAGGAAAGACACTGCTGAATGAAGCTCGGCTAGGACTAGCTACCATAAATAGACTTATTATTTTTAGTAACTACTAAAAATAGTAAATACACTAAAAACCCAAATTGGCATGAAAACTAATAAGCAAAGCGACTTACTATAAATAGTAAGTGCTGAAATTGGCCCCTGGTAAAAATAGAAAGTCTTGCTTGAAACACTAAAAACCTCCACAAAAAGGGTTGGCACTGAGTTCCCTTACCAACTCCATTTAGCCTACAGGAACTTTGGAATAGGCTAAAGGACATCTCCACTGCTCAAAGGCTAGGAGGGAACATTACACCTTTGCCCATTAATGATATTATCTAGGATTTCGGTGCTTTTTTCAAACTTGAGACTTGTGTTCAACTTGATGGTTGTCTTCTCGAATTCTTTCCTCACAAAAACAACTTCACATTCTAACCTTTCACAACTTTCTTCTTTTGCTTTTAATTGGATTTTTATGTCTTCTTGAATTCTTTTCTCTTCTTCAATTTGAATTTTCAAATTGATGATTGTTTGCTCTACTTCCTTAATTTGATCTTTCAAATCAATGATCGCCTTTTCGGATTCTTCTTGTATTTTAGCCTTCGATCTACACTCTTCATGAAGCTTTGTGTTTAGATCAACAATTATCTTCTCACATTCTTCAAGGCTTTGTATTAACTTTACATTAGATTTATTTGACTCTTGAAGTTGTAGCTTAAGTTTTTGGTTCTTTCTAAGATTTTCAATCTCATCCATAGTGCGATAGTTTTATTTCTCAAAACATTTATTATTATCTTTACTCATAAGATGGTTCTCTCTTTCGAAGAATTCATCTTTTGTTGCTAAGGGTATTCTATTTATCACCTCATTACTTGCATTTGGTGCTTTGTCATCAATACCACAATTGGTATTTCCTTTTCTTCTTGCCAATGGTTTGATATCTAACACTTCAGATAAACATTCTTCCACCGCTTTAATTGTGTTCAAGACATCATCCCTTGATTGTAATTCAGTACTAAGCTTGTTACCTGCTTCATAGAGTGATTTTGCCAATGGTTTGATATCTTCTTTTGTCATGATTAATCAAGCTTCTTGACATTTACCCAAAGGCTGGTAGGTTCACTAGCTCTGATACCATTGTAATGACCCGTGCTCCAAATCAATGGATTTTCAATTTCTTTCTTATTGGATTGACAAAGTTTGTCATCCAATATTTATGTAAAGATGTCAAATTATGCCAATAACCTTAAAGATAGTAAAGATGATGTACTTTGGTTTATTTAAGAGCAACTGATAAATGCTAGTATATTGATATGTTTATGATATGAATTAAGAAACCTGATATAAATATTATTTTAATAATGGTGATATGCCACGTAAATATGGCGCTATTTCTGATATGTTAATTTAGAACCATGTGTTGCTTATGCAAGAGGTTAGACCTCTTTAGATTGTTGTTTCTGAAGTTATCTTTATATTCATGCAATTCTTTTATATCCTTATGCCTCTATATGAAGGGAGGCATCCCTTTGAAAGAAGACACCCTTTTGAAAGGATATGACATTTGCTAAGAAACCATTCTTTTAATCACACTTCAATTGCTGCCTTCACTAATTCCAAATCTGCTGTTGCTTTACACATTATTATTGCATTTTAGCGATTCATTCCCAATCGTTGCTCTATAACCTTATTTGTAAAGATAATTGCTAACAATAAATATGATCTTGAAAATGCATTTGAATATCCTCCATAAGTAACTGCGGCTTCATTAGTCGATGTAGTTCATTAATAATTAATATCTCTTTATATTATTGCTATACTACATGCAACTTGTGCCTCCCCAGGCAAGGATAGCAGTCGACCTTCCTAAAGTCTTGTGCACGTAGCAACTGGAAATACCCGATTGGCCTCAAAGATGAGCAATATTCGACAACTTACTCAATGCAGTTGTAGATAAAAGAGGGGCAGATAAATCAAATGGTCGGCAAAGTAAATACCTTTGATCAATGCTATGACTATTCATTATTACGAAGTTCTTATCACTCTATTATTGCATCCTTAACAATAGCGACACCTTCAAGTTTAAATGATAATAATTGCCTTTGTTATTTACACATTCCCGCAATGGAGCCAAAATATGGTGAGCATTGGTTTTCCACAGAGGGCTCGATAAATCAATAAAGGGGGTATCGACGCTAGGATATGAGATAGTTTGCCGCAGAAGAATCTTAATAACTCATCACTCCTAAGATAGCAGCGGTCTTATCCTTATAGGCCGCAATTCAAGATGTGGTGGGGATATATATACAACGCCGATTAATAAATAGACCTCGATCATCTGTCGGATATAGTCATCAAGAACAATATAAGAATGTCAAATTTACACGTCTTCCTCCAAGCGGTTCCAAAGGTATGCGACCACTCCTCAAGCAAGGATATATGCTTCCCAAATTTGCCTGACAATACTTTTTCAACACTCACATCAGATAGGGAATATATTACTATACCAATAATAGTTTGAATTGGTCAATCAGAATATAAGGATGCCAGAATAATAAGAATTGCTTAGATTGGAATAGCAGCAGCTTGCACAGAATGGGATGTCCATATGCAAGTCTTCATTTACTCTATCGATGCAAATGTATATTAATACTTGCAATATCACAATCAGTAGGTTTGACTTCCCTGTCCTCAATCAACACATCATAATCCTCCAAGCTAGCAATGTCTTCTAATAAGCATCCTTGATAGAAGATCTTAGGTGAATGCAGGATTATATATGGCTAGAGTAATCTTACCGGCTCCTTACTTCATACTATATCGTCATTAACATATTCCGGGATATTGTGTGGTATCCTTGTGGTAATACTAAATGGAGAACTTAAGAATAAACATATGCAATTAATCACCCAAGAGTCTTGGATGTCAGATAGCCATAGACAATAAATTATTGATCAGATGTGATCAATCAATAATAAGAATACTATTCCGAGTGCAGAATATCAATTAATCGAACCCCATTAAAATGGGATATTACACATTCTGCTTCTGATTCCACAATGTCTATATACTATTATGTATATACTTACACTCCCCACTTGATTATACAATTGTCACTACCATACCCGCTTGTCATTAAAACTTGATGGCTAGAGTGTCAAATTGAAGCTCCAAATGATCAGACTTTGTTAGCATCTGAAAAGGAAATTTGTCCAAACCTAACCTCAATAATCTAAACAACCACCTTGGTATTATTGTTGACAATTGAAATGTTAAAATTCTTTTGAATAGTCAGGATCACAAGGATTCAAAGAAAACAAACCTCTTTAGGTTGATATCAAGCCAATAGAGTTACATTTCATTTTAGTCTAGCTTTCTATATTTACTTTTGGCAAGTACTCTTATAAGGTTCATATATGTTAAAAAAATAAGATAGAAGCCTTACTTAGTATTTATGATATTGTCTACTATTTCCCACTAAATTGTGTCTTTGGATTTATATACATGGAAAGCATTACTACAAGCCTAAGGCAAATGATAGTAGTGTGGAATATAGAGAAAAAAGCATCAGATCTCTTAACCATTCCATGTTAATGTCCTTAACATCAAACGTAGAAGCATACCAAAGAATGTGTCTCTATTTTAATGTCCTTAACATCTATTAGAAATATATGTCCATTCAAGGTTGCCTACCTGTGATTTGCCTCAACAACCTGATGAGATCTAGCGAATCTTTGACGGCGAACCATGTCCCAGTGGCCAACTCTCAGTTTTGTGCTAAAAATCAATGAAAAAACTTGATTAAATAGCGATTTCGCATGATTAGGGTTTCGCTATGGGTTTGTTGGGAAAAAAAATTCGCAATTTTTACTTGATTTTTTCACGATTTAAACCCTTAAAATCATTGAACATGGTTGAAAATCATGATTGATTAAGTCGGGTTTTTTGGGAGAAAAAATCGTTTCGGCTGAAGATTTTTTAAAAATTGGGATTTTTGCAATTTTTTGAGGATTTATGCTTCTATAGCCAAAACAATAAGCAATGTACATAATCACATCAATGTTTTGATACAATTACGATTCCATTCAAATGTCTCTCTAGTTAGGAGAGTTACTGTATCAGAGTGATATCAATCCATCAGTCGTGTGCTTGAACCTTCTCCTACTTAACCCATCTTTTCTGCAATAATAGAATCCTTTACATATAGTTATGTGCTAGCCTTATTTTGGGGAAGAACTTGTACTAAGAGGAGTATAGCTTATAGCTTATAAATTCCTCATCTGCAGAATCTTTTTGCTCTTTAGGATGAGGTTTATCTCAAAGTTCTTCAAACTTTGCATCTTTTAGCTATCATCAATCATTTCAATTCTCTTTATAATCCATTAGAAGCAAGTGTGTGCCATTAATGCAAACCACTCCATTCCTCTCAAGTTCCGATCCTTCTAGGGTTTTAAATTTCTAATTTGGTCTATAGCATTGGTTTTGTATTAAAATCTTATGCTTGAGAGATTAGGCTTAACTTCATAACTGAGGCACATATGATGTCATGGATCACGCCTTTTTTCATTTTTGCAATTGTTTAATGGTTTTACCTTTTATTACTCGATGGGTTTCCAAGATGTTGGATTAGATATGATCAATGATGCACAAAAATTTTAAGTGGAGTCTTCTTTTCATCTGACTCAAAATAGCATGCACTCCCTACATATCTTCCTTTCATCTGGACACAACCACTTTAACATTGTATTCTGCAGTCTTGCCAATTGTTGGATCAAACTTGATTCACAACAAACAAAGCTTCTTAACAAGCTATTTAAACTTTTTGAAGTGGTGATCTGCTACCATTTGTGCTAGACTTGTAGTCACATATAGTTAGATTTTAGAGGCTTAAAACCTCATATTTTCCTTAAAACAATGATTTAACATCACTTGTATTATTCGATTTGTGTTCCTTTCCCCTTCACTTCAGAAAGAGTTTCCCTCAAAAATCTCATAAGGGTTTTAACTTTTACCCTTTACCTTCCACTGTGGCTATCAACCACTGGATTAGATGTAATGGATGATGTGTAGAGCTTTTGACGATGTAGGCCTTGTATTCTGGTAAAAGTAATGATCTGTGCAATGGAGACAATTTAAATGGGGCCATTTTCTTTGCCTTTGAATTTTGAGAACTTATTGGATCATGCCCAAATAATACATATTTTGCTTGGTTGGTTTAATTTCACTGTCATATTCCCATGGTTATGGTGATCCAACTACCCTTTTTTCAATCAAATCTTCATGTATGATGTATGCCCTTACACTACTAAGGTGTACTACAAAGGCTTTGATTCAATTATTTGAGAGGAGATGTCTGAATTTCTTGAGAGCTTTCATTAAGGCATATGCATGTTTTTCAGGGAAGTTATAGTTCTCTTCATAGTATTTGAGGTTCTAGCTGAAAAGATTTGAAACATCAGGCGTAGAAGAATAAGCTGAACATAGAAAGCTTAGAGTGGTCATTTAGAATTGCTAAGCATGCACTATTTCGATCTTTTATGCAGACAATGGACATGTGGTAGGTTTTGGACCACAAACCAGGAACAAACACATTTCACATTAAGAAGAATTGTGTATTCAAATGCAGCATAAAGGCAACTTTTGTCCTTCCTAGGTGAGAGCAACTTGTCACCTACACAATCTTGATAAACAAGGTATAAATGCTTATATAAAGATATATTAGAACTGCAAGAATAATTAGAGCATCTTCATGATAGCAAACGCACAATATGATAACCATCAGAATATAATGTCAGAACAATCCATCTGCTCATGAATGCATATCTATCATTCAGAGAGGAGATAGAAAAAATATAGTGAACTAAAGAAATCTACCGTACAAGTCCTTCATATGATTACTTGTATCCAACACAATTCAAGGAGTTTTACAAACTTATGTCAAACAGACCACATAATTATCAAACACATCAAATTTTGAGAGAAAGAGAAGAATCGAGTTAGAGACAAAGTATTAACTATAACAACTTTCTGCAAGTCCTGATACTTAGCTGAAGATGCAAGGAGCATGAGGAAAATGGGTTGAACACTACAAATTCCTTTAATATAACAGCTAATACAATCAGACTGATGGTTCATAAAATTGAAAGATCACCATCGTCAGAAGCTTTGATATGTTTGTATGAAATCTCTTACATGTTCTTTTTAAGCCCAGATGCTCTTATTGAAGGCTGTTAAATATATTTTTCACTATCGTACTACTTTTTTTCTTGAATCTGTGTCCAGGGGTGTGTTTGACTCAAACCTGTTTTCTTATGCGTTTTGTGCAGCCAAACATAATGACTCCATGGCAATTGCTATGGCTGCATGTACATGCACTTTAGTCCTTGATCTGTCAAATGAAAATTCTTTGGCAAAGATTCCAGAGTTTGATACCCAAAATCTTTCCACCCTCTCTGAACTCATCACTCAAAGTCTGGAGCTTTTTCTGCAGGTAATTACATCTTTCAGTACAGAGATGTTTCCTATTGAAGAAAGTTAAGAATATTTCTCTTTGCCAAACTATTTGAGTGATGGCTCCTCTGATTTGTTGTGTAGGATGAAAAATCAGCAATTCCAGCAGATAATCAAGACCTATATGACATAACAGTCTCAGGTATGTATGCCATTAATGTTTCTTGTTGTAAGATATCTTTTCTACGATGCAGTTTTCTTGGGTCCATTGTCCACTTAATGGAATCCATAGGAAAAAGATTTCCTTGACGATCATCTACTAATTAGTTCATCTTTGCCTATAGGATGTGCCCGATTAATGGGTAATTACCCATCAATCAGACAGGCAATACGAACATCAAATTGGTTTCAGAATATTTTGCAGAATCAGTAAGCAACATCATATATTCCTTTAATGTGTTACTTTGTTACCTCCTCTATATGTGATTTACAAGGCAGTGATTTTCTGCAGGACTAAAATGAACACCATTATGGATGCTACAAGGAATCCTTCCATGCAGGCTTTCTTAGCTAGCATTATTAGTTAATCAAGAAACTGCCAGCCAGACTTGGACCAACTCCGTATGTTGGGAGGAAAAATCTGCTGTTACTATTTAAATTTCTACATTCCATTATCCTGTTAACATGGACATAAACTGAAGGAAACTGTTACTATATATTTCTCTTTTTTGTCGCTTGATCTAAATAGTTTCTAGTAGGTGTCTAGCTGTTCAAAAAATTGCAAATCAAGTTGCAGTTAACCAGCTGAAGGGCAAAGTCTTTCTTCCCTACTGAGTTCTTAGCATCAGCAGAATTCAAATTAAAGCTTTTATTTCTGCCACATTTGTATAACCTAAGCTTATGAAAACCCTTATACATTGCAAATTTAATGCAAGATGTATCATATTTTTCTTTGCTCTGCTGGAGCTAAATATTTTTTTGGGACTGTGTTACAAATTGTATCATTAATAAAACGCTGTATCTATGCATGGGAGAATATTTAGATATTGTCAAGTTATACATTTCGAAAATCTTGAACATGATTATTTATCAGCACTTCAGCTTATGCATAAATAAGTTGCTATTTCTATTGAATTGTATATAAGGGTAAGGTCTCATGGAGGGGGCTTCCTAAAAAATTTCAGTGGGTGCTGTTGAGATCTTTTAGGAATATTTTAAAGCTGGCGCTCCCATGAATTTAATTTTGCAATTCAGCTTAAAAGTTTGAGCTCCAAAATTCAAGGAAGGAACTGGAGTACTTTGATAAAAATTAATAAATAAATAAAAATTCTCTCATTTTTTTATTTTTTTAAGAATTTAAAATTTTAAGCAATAGACAAGTGGCAGAAAAAATTCCTAAGCTGTAGGGGCAATTTCTAGCTCCACCTCAATTTCACCCACTGAAATTTGTAGTCCTAAAAGATAGGGGTTGCTATTTTTCAGGAAAATATTCCAATTAATCCTGTAGCATAATTTTATTTTTTTGCTTCATGGGACCACTTGATCCATGAAAATAGAAGTCCAAGCCCCCATGGGACCATACTGTAAGTGTTACGAAATTCTTAAGATTTATTTAGACACTACGAGATACCAATCATTTTGTTGAAGTTTCTCTTAAATTTTCTTTTATAGAATTGTATGAGCAAATGATCTATCAAAACACCAAGTGTAATTTTTCGATAAACAATTTAGCCTGTAGATGCTGAATTCCAGTTTGCTTTTGGCATTTGGATAAAAATATATTTCAAATTTATGAGCCCATCTAACATCAGGTGGTGAGCCAAGGATATAATTCATTCGTGCAGTTGACTGTACCAGGTGGTTAATAGTGGCCAAACCGGTGAGTACTTTGAATGGAATAGTATTCTTATGCCTTAAATATCATGTTAATATCTTGAATCGAGATCTAGATTTTACTCTGTATTTGTTGGTGTTATATCAAAAGTGTATACGCTTTCTTGTGCATAAGCGCAGTAGGGCTAAGGAAGTATTTTTTATAATCTTAAAGTATTAATCTACAAATAACATTTATATACGGATTATGAAGGGAAAATAGCAGCATTATGGAAGGTTTGTAGCTTAATTTATTAAGTTTGATTGGTGAGAATTTATGTTTTTTTGACTATTCCATCTATTACGTAGGTTCAAAATTTTTGGAAGTATGATCCTGTCAAGTTCAATCTCTCGATGACTTTCATGGCCTAGATCATTTTATTTATGACAATATAGTTAAAGAATGATTTCTGATTTAAATGTGTTTCCTCATACGGTTTATAATCTGCTATAATGTTATAATTTGTTATATAAAGACAGAGATACCAATATCTATGTAATCCAATTATTTTCATAAAAAATAATAATATTATTTTTCATAATACAAATTAAATCTTTCATATAAAATGTTACATATTTATTTTTCATAATCTGAAATTCTTATTAAATAAAGATTTAATGCATATTTGTTTTTCAAATGTCAAGAATGTAATTCTCTAATTTTAATCATATTTTGTACATTTGAATTGTGACATTTTTGTTTACATGGTATTACAGTTGACAAGGACATGACTTATGTGAAAACAATATGCATATTGGATATTTCTTGTTGACAAGTTGCACGGAATAATTCATTTAGCTTTTAGTATTTGACAATTATATAATTATTAAAAAAGGTTTATGGGTAGTTGCGACATTGTTGCTTCCCTATAGGGGAGATGGGCTAGTAGTTGTGCGGGCTAACTTTGTCAACATGTAATTGATTGGAATATCGTAGAACCCTCTTTTTTTTTTTTGAAATGTGGACTAGCATCTTATCCATCTATAACTAAGGTTTGGAGGTGTGACTCATCATGCAACTCACCACATCAGCACATCTATTGAGAAGTGCCTAAAATTTTATTTTTTAAAGGTTCAACCAAAACTTAATCAAGGGACCTCCAGTAGTTGAACAAAAAAATACCATTGCTTTTTATAAAATAAGTAGCATTTACAGAGTGTTGTACCTTTTACATAGCGAGCTTGTAGGGCCAAAGGAGACAAGCAAAAAAGCAGAACCAGCAGACACACTACAGAAACACCACAGACTAACAGTCCACCCTGGCACCAAATACCAGGGGCAAAGAACACTTAGAACCAAAAATAGTCCTAAGTCAAAGACATAGTAACATCAAAGGCCATTAGCCAAAAAACTTACTACCCAAAACACAAGATCGAGGGCCCAACGTACCACCTACAGCAGTTGGACTGCAACAGACCTCCTGACAACTAGTCCACAAACCACCTGCAGCAGACAAACCACAACAGAGCATTCGCTCATGACTAAGCCTAACAGAGTCCCAACAAGGAGAACCAAACTAAGAAAAGGCAACCCAAGCTCCCTATCAACAAAACCAACACTAACAACCTACAATAGCAGGACAACAACAGACCTTTCGCACCAATGGCCACAACTCATCTGCAACGGTTGGACAACAGCAAACCTTCCGCTCACAAAGGACAAGAGAGAGCCAAACAAATCCTAACCCAAGGGGTAAGAATGGTCGCTATCAACAAAAGAACGTTCATCCAGATGCACCAACACCACCTACAATAGACAGAACGCAGCAGGACTTCGGCTCCAAACTAAGCCTAACAGATCCCAACAAAAGCTAGGAGAATCAGACAAAGACGCCAATTCCCTATCAACAAACCCAACAAAAACTTCTTCAAACCTTTCTAGAAAACACATTTTCCACCTCAATAGGAAAACCACCTCGGAATGAGCCACCAAAAAGGGGTTGAAACTAGGGCAGCGACAACTCCCAACACAACTTACAATCGCCACCACAAAAGAAAGGGGAGCCAGACTGAAAGCAGGGCAACAGACATACCCAAACATCATAATCAATAACTCTTGATGGGGAGGCTAGACCCCATCACAAACCTTGAAAACCATCCACACACAGGCCAAAAGGTAGACCTCCAAAGTCCCCAAACAACAAATCTCAACTCCAGCAGCACAAACCAACTCCACCTCGATAGGAGAGTTCTTCACCTCTATAGGAGAAACCAAATGGTAAGTCTGGGAGAAAAGGAGACAGCACCACCCATCAAAAGCTCCATCAACAACTCCCAAATAGTAGCCCCAATGAACCCATCTCTAAACCATCCCAACAGGAACATTTTCCACCTCAATAGGAAAACCTCAAAGTGAGATGCCAGAAAGGAAAAGCAGAAAACAGGGCAGCAAAGGCACCCATCAAAACTCTCGAACACCACCGCAAGAGGAAGGAGAGCCAAATAGGGGGCTCCTTTACCATCCATGCTAACATCCTCACAAGCAGTCAAGAGGGCCAACAAAGCCTCTATTGTATATAAAGATTTCAACTCCACTCTCTTGAAGCCAAAAAAACCCCAGAGCACCACACACAACCAAGGGCACTGCAAAGGAATAGCACCAAAGGACCAAAGCCAAAGGAGAGCCAATCTCAAACCAAAGATGACAAGCACAAATTGGTCAAACCCAAAACCAACTGCAACTCCCGTAGAGCACGACCGAGAAACAAGACTAGGGACAATGACCTCAATGCAACCATACCGAGCTTTGCAAACAAAGAGGCACGAAAAGGCAACGCCACCACATACACCCTAGACCAGCGCACAGAAACACCCCAACCCAGAGCTCCCACATAGGTAGAAGCATCGGCAAAGAAAACCAAAGCCATAACAGGGCAACCCACAAAAGGTCCCACAAAAGATAAGCAAGAGGCCATCCACAACCCAAGAAGGCCAAACTCATCATGGGAAAGGACGAGCACCAACATAGGCTTTAGAAGAAAGCCATCAACAAAATGGGCCGCGACCAAAACACCAAGTAAGGGCCCATCCAACGCAACAAGCACTAACAACCTAGGTCGCACAAAACAGTGACTCTGCTAGGCCAAGAATAGAGGGGGAAATGAAGCAAAGGCTACATTAACCCCAAGGTGAGCAAGACTATCATGTCGGCAGCAACATCTGGGCGACCACGAGCCCAACGCCAATGTATAGGACAAATCCCACACACACAATCAAGTCTCAAACCCCTCATCCAACGCATAGGCAAGCAGCTACAAGCAACCATCTGCGTCAACAACAGGATCGCCATCATCCTTCGAATCCTCAACCTCGACACCCTTAGGAAATTTCAAAATGCCCCCTCTAGGGAGTTTCCCGCTCGAAGAAGCAGCCATTACATGTAGGTAATAAAAAGAAAATGTTGGAGATGAGGAAACTAAAAAAATAAAAAAAATACCATTGTTACTTGTAAAATATCATATTTTTATTTAAAATGAAATTAATATGCAACCTAAATGGACCAATACTTATTGGTAACCATAAATCTTTGATATCTCTAGCTTTTATATTCAACACATATGGACCAATAGTTGAACACAAAAAACCTATTTATTATTATAAAAACAACACATAATTATTTAAAATACAACTTATATCAAACAAAAATGGTTCAATAGTTGAACACTAAAACTTTTTGAAAATCTTTCACATTTAATGGAAAAATACATGGTATTTATTGTGCTCATCTTTTATATTTGTGATAGAACAAACTATTAATATAAAATACTCCAATGCTTGTGCATTGCTACCCCAATAGTTCTACACATAAGAACAACATTTTTCCACTATGATAACAATATTGTTTAAATGAGTCTTATTTTATTAAATGAGCATTTTATTTTTTAAATGGCACACTTATAGTGGATAGTTATGATATTTTATTTGAGACAAAAAAATACTTATTTCACTTTTTTATGAATGAATGAATATTTTTATAACATTTAGAGGTTCTCATGTGTTCAAGTATGGGTCCACTTTTGATCAACATTTGGTTATTTTTTTATTTACATTTGGACTATTTATTTACAATATATAGTATAAATATGTGGTAAGACTATGTATTATAATCACAATTGATTGTATAACTATTGGACCCTACACAACTACTAGGCCCTCTCCCTACCAGGTTTTAATCGGGGGGCATTGAATGTTGAAGGGTACAATAAACATAATAGCTATAAATGAGTAATATATATAGTTATTGCACACTTGTGCACGAGGTGAATTGTGATATAATATTATGAATGCCTTAAATTATAATTTATTTTTAAAATATATAATATTATAAATATAATAATTGTTATGTAGTTAGTTTTTATTATTGTAATATATTTAATTGAAATTGTGAAATTAATAATAAGTGTTGTATAATATTTGTAAATTAACTTGTGTAATTTATGAAGATGAAAAACAAAAAACTATGTTAAAATATATATATATATAAGGTCATAAAATTTATAATTTTTATAGAATGGTATACATATTACAACAACAAAAGTTATTAGAAAAGACATGATAGTTGTGCACACCACATATTTAACATGCTATTCTTTCAATAAACAACTAAACATATTATTTAGCATTTTTTATCTCATCATTGAACAAAGGAGAAACATCAAGATACATTCCTTTGCCTTGAGCTACCCATAGTTGAAAATAAGAATAATTCAAGCACTAGTTTTTAGCATAAATGATAGCATTGTCAAACACAAATGATTTTGCATAAATTTATAAAAAAAATAGTATGTGAAATAAAGTCTTGCTAAAAAATCAAAAGACAAAAATTAAACAATATATATAAATTAAGGCCCTCTTGCTTGTGCAAAAGCAACCTCATATGCCCAAAGGCTTGCTCAAAAGGCTATGACATAAAAGCCTTTACCTTAAAAGGTCATATGCCTTTTTATAAACTAGTTTTCACTTTGCAATTTCTCTATAATGCATTTGAACTACAAGAAACATTAATAATAAACTAATAAGCTTAAAATTTAGAGTTACTAGGTTCACAAGACTTTGACTAGTCATTGGAAATGGGGAGTCAAGTTTGCAATATTGTATATGAATATGATACTTCTAAATAGGACATAAATATTGTATTTAAACATATTTACATAAAAGCCTATGTTTAAGTTGTATTAAATTATTTATAAAGTTAATAGAATAAATGTAAATTTTATTTTAAAAATTACACATTTTCAATATATATATACATAAGATTTTTTTTCACATTTTCATTATATATAACAAAATAAATGTTTCACACTTTTATATACAAAAAGAGTAAAGGGGATGAAAATTTATTGTATTCATAAATAATACTATATTTGTTTTATATATCATATGTGTTTGCATTCAATTTTAGTTTATTTTAATTTTAAAAATATTTTTAAATAAAACCATACAAAGGTTATGAATAAACGTGTTATTGAAAATTTAATATTACTTTGTAATTATTAAGTAAAGATACTTCATAATGAAGTAAAGGTTCATTATACAATAATACAAATTAGAATAAAATTATACAATTCCACTAGTAAAGTTCTATTACTAGTTTATAGAAAAGATTTACTTATTAAATCAATTTCATATCCTATTAATTAACACAAAAAAGAATTCTATGAAAATTTTGTTGTTAATTTTATCAATTAAAATTTAGATTTTTTCAGTATTACCCAAGGATGTGTTCTTATGGCCTAGATAATTGTACCAAATGTATAGGGCATTCTAAGGGTGAGGGGAGTCCTAATGACATTAGAGGGCCACCTTACTTGTGCCTTCTAAGCAAAAAACAAGTTGTCCAAGGTTTTCTATGAGTTTGTTATGATTGAGATTGAGCTTTCTTAGGTAGAGTATGAAGGAGTGTGAAGAATGCAAAGTATTTAGGTAGCCTTTTAGATTTAGCAAAGCTAAATTGGTAGTGCTCACCTAGCGAAATTTAATGCATATGATTCTAGTCTATTCACACAAGAATTGAGAAGACTTGTTCCTCAAACACATCAAAATGATAAACTTGACTATTTACCATCATTTTTTGCTAGATGAAAGTAATAATGTAAATGAAAGGGCATTGCTAGTTATAAGTGGGGAATAGAGAAAATATCAATTAATGAAATTTGAGAACTTCTTGAATGGAAAGAAAAATTGTGATCTAATCTTATTGGATGTGAGCAAAGGCTTATTCTAATGCTAGCTAAGAGGAAGAACATTGTCTGATATGGAGGTTAAGACAATGTTATATCGCTTAAGCATGACAAGTTGCTCACAAGAAGAGATCCTTATCTTAAACCAAACACATGAATGACTTGTCTTGTTCCAAATAGGATGTTTTTGACATAAGTAATTTGTTTTATCTTGTTCCAAGTAACCTGTTTTTGGTATACTTAGGATGTCACATGTAGAAAAATGTAAACATAAAAGAGTTAATATAATGACAATATCATTGCTTAGTAATATTTTTTGTTTCGTTTTTGCAACACTTGTTATTTTAGAAAAAAAAGGCTTGTACAAAAAGCCTTGTTTATTTCCAAATAGGAAAACAAAATTAAAATTGTGATACTTGCAAAATTCTTAGCTTTAATTTCTTTAACTCTCACTTCTTTGAACATTTTAAAAAAGAATCAATTAGCTAACTTTTGAGTTTAAATGGAAAATTAATCAACAATTTGGATATGCATTCAAGTATCCAAATCCAAAATATGATTGGAGATACAAGTAATACAAACTAATTAGGGATATCCTTGGATACACACTTTCCAAAATAAGTCTAGAACAAACGTATAAAAGCATAAATTTTTACTTGTTTTCACTATATATTTCTTGGGTGAAAATTATGTAATCAACTTTTCAATAGATAACACAACCTAGATTTCAACCATAGCTGTGTGAGATATAATCTCTCCTCTCAGAAAGGGGAGGCGCCCTTCTTACTGCTTTCAGAAGCTAAATAAAACTAACTAAATATTCACAAAATGTACACTACAACTACGAAATGGGGGGGTGTGTGTTACATTCAGGCTTCTCTCTTTTTTCAAAGAATATGTTTTGCAATGCTTCACAGTTGATAATTCTGATTCAAAGTAACCTTAAACTAAAACAAGCAGTAATGCCAATACCTCTATCTTGTCAAAGCAAAGTGTAGAGATACTAGGTATGATTATAATAAACAATAAAAATGGAAAAGGAAAGCTCACGAAGGCACAAAGTCGTTCCGCAACTTTTTCACCAATGGATCTGAGATAGATGTACCATTTGTAGTATTAGAAGCACAAAGTCTTCTAGATACAACAATTCCACAAACAACATGAAAAATTACAAGCACAAAGTCTTGTAGATCATTCAACGATAGTTAACCAAACGTAAACATAAATCCAAATAAAGAATGTAACACAAAGTTTACATAAATTTACTTGAAGCCCTTGATCTATGTTCTTTTTGAGGACCCTCCTATTGTGACTGCACCAAATTAGTATCAGAGTGAGATTCATTCCATGCAAGATCATCAAAGTTTGCAAAGTCCTATTAAAGATTTGTTATGGGGTGGCAGATTGAGGATCCGACCTACAACTATAGGGGACTTGTGTAAATATGGCAAGAAGAAGAAATGGAGCATGTGGAAATGCAAACCCAGCTGTAATGGAGATGTTGAGAGGAATTGTTGCTAGATTAGAAGCAGTTGAAACAACCCAGAGGAGAGGTAAACC